>OY757909.1:14704597-14719597 GCA_963585895.1 Sepioteuthis lessoniana
AATTACCTGGAGGTCGGAGGACATATCGGACGAAACGCTCTGGAAATAAAAATAAAGATGAAGATGATAGTCCGAAAAAACTTAATGATAAAAACCATCAAGCTTCGTCTCCGAAATCTAGACAACTAAAACCCAGACCACTTGTTACTCCAACTAAAAGAAAAGACTTCATCGGTTTACATACACTTTAAATAGTGCCAAACTATATGAACACTCATTATTGTCAATCTTATTAATTTGCTGTAGATGCACATATTTATGGGCAATTCTATTTATAAGGAATGAATTTCATGGTAAACTTTAAAATAAAATAGAAATCAGGCCCATAATTATACTTGCTTGGTGTTATTAATTCACTTTATGAAAGTAAAATCAATACTTTGTCAGATGACCCTATTCGTTTAGATCAAACCCACGAGGAAATATGTCGACTTTTAAAAGTTTGAGACATCCGAAAGCTGAATATTGTCAGCGGATAGAAAATACTGTGATTCGTCGAAAGCTATCTAATTTAGTGTTAGCTAACTGATCTTGAAATTCTCTAGTAGTGAAGTCGTGCGTCAATGAATGCATATAGATTTAAACTATCCAAGAGTGTGTATTTACACATCAACTCAGCCATAGGCAAAATGCCACACAAGTGCAGGAAGTTTTAAAAAGAGTTCATATGCTACAAGGGAAGCAAGAAAGGTTAATGTGAATTCAGAGATGTCCTCCACCTAAAATAGTTCAGTTGTATATTGACCCTCGACCGAGCTGTCAGTGAGAGACTCAATTGTATAAATAAACGGAAGAAGTCACCTGGTTTATCGGAAGTTGTGGGTGTTATGAAATGATATATGCGGATAACCATGTGAGGCTCGAGTTAGTAATTGGAGTCAGTACGGACCTGAGTCAGAGCCAGTTTGCAGTCACTCAGAGCACCTCCTTGTGGGCGGCGGTCAGCTGGCTCCAGTTGAGTACATAGGCCGAAAAGCAAAGGAATTATTAGTAGGGTCTTGAAAATAAAATAGAGTGCTTTGGTCAAGGGAAGAAGTTATGGATCAATACAGCAGTCTGTCTTTGTCTCCCTTCGTCCGTCTCTCTCTCTCTCACACACCACAGAAGCTTTGACTCCAAGAAGAATAGAGATATATATTTTTATAAAGGAACATTGTGGTTCGTCCTTCATTATGGGAATCCAAAAGTGTCTACACTACAATTTCTACATAAGCAGAGAAGAGACGGGTTAATATTTTTCTCTAGGGCCTTAGCGCAAAGTGAACACAAACGGAATCGTTTGCTCTGAAATTCAGGATGCCAAGTCGATTTTTTTACATCGATCATGTTTACATCATGAGTGTCCTTTAGACTTGAGCAATCTAACTTGATAGAACTTAATCAAAACGGTGTTTATACGTGTATATTATGATGTAATGGTTATCAGTGTAGCAAATGAACGAGGCAACCCAAATTCATACCTGGACTAAGCTGTTCGAATTCGATAATTCATTTGAGAAAAATATGCATCCATCTATTCTCCCTCCAAAGAGGAGTAAATAGTAGGGTAGACCAGGCTCTTTAACTTTATTACGACAACCAGTCTTGGAGAAGGAAAACTAGACTCTACGTAAAAATTAATCTGTTCGTAATGAAAGGATTGGGTTAAAATACGACCATTCATTTATTAATTATTCATACATTTAAATGCATAAACTTAAGGTTTAGAATACATATACGGCAACCTGGGCTCAAATCCTGGTCCTGGATATTGGCGTTTTATTTCATGATAATGTCTTTGGGATAGGAATTAATACAGTTATGAGTTAGCAAAAAGTAAATAGAGTTTCTTGGCCTTGGTGAGACGACCACACGAAGAGAACGAAAATTCTGAATCCAAAATATTGGAGATGTGTAATCATACTCTATCTGTAAATAAATATTTTGTTGAACAACTATTGTAAAATTGTTATTAGTTATATTTGGCCTCGTACGTATTACCTCGCCGTCAGAACCACCAACCAGAGAAAAAAGATGAAGAAGGAACGTAAGAAATGAATTATTATCAACCATTTAGCGTGCGAGAGAATATGGTAAGGCAGCCCACTATACAAGGTCAGTCCTCAAGGCAGAATAGACAAAAAGAACGATTGTTATTTTTATGTACATGACAGAATGAACATGAAACAAAATTATGATAAAATATATACAAATACATACATAGATAAATGTAGGTATATAAACACGCATACATACACATAGATGCTTATGCAAAAATGCATTTGTACAAATATATATGAATATAAGCGTACATATATACAAATACTTACATTGATACATATTTGATTGAACATAATAGACATTTTTGGTCTATATATTTTTTGTTAATCCTTTCGAATTGCCATATTGATCTTATGATATTCGGCGGGAATTGGTTGATAAATCTTCCATAATTAGTTATTTCCCCAGTACTTTCTGCCCAACTCTGGGTCATCATCAGGGGAGGATGTATTACAATAGTGATGTAACTTTTGTATGTACATTACTACTTTGTATGAAGAGCGTTTGTACCGTTGTATTGTGTAGCGCTTACTTTTTGAATCTGTTTCTATAAATAATGACAAATATTTACATATATACAAATACATACATATATATAAACACACACACACACACATACACACATACATATATATATACATATATATATATATATACATAAATTCTCTCTCTCTCTCTCTCTCTCTCTCACTCAAACACACACACACACACATATATATATATTTATATATACATTCTCTCTCTCTCTCTCTCTCTCTTTCTCTCTCTCACACACACACATGTATATATATATATATTCTTACGAAGTGCATTCAATAGATTAGGGGAACTTTTGATGAAAAAAGAAAATTTCTATTTCATTTTTTTAAATAAATGCAAACATTGCAATGTTTGGAAAATCATTTTAATCTGGTAAAAAAAAAATTGAGGCTATTCAATATGGTGGAATATTAATCATGCTCCGGGCTTGAACAAAAGTTTAACGGATGAGAAGTTCAAAACAAGTGAAATTTACAGAAGAATATGTTTGGTTTATGTATTAACATGCAAAAACAATGATACCAAATTAAATCAAGTTTTGGCGCATTACCTACAGAGAACACAAGTAAACATTGTTCTTGTTGAATCATCTCCTTTATTTTGAGGGAAGTTTAATTGAAGAGTGAATATGATACCATAAGTTCCATAATAGAGAAAGGCGTTTATCTTCCTTTCTTTCGTATCAAAAAGAAGAATTGTTCATGAAAGAAATAACACGTACAGGTAATGTGCTAAAATGATGCTTTCTTTGTTTAATGGCATATCAAACTTTGTAGGTTATTTAATGCCAAAGCCATTCTCCTAGAAGAATAGTAGTGGTACTATTTAACCCATAGCTGGGAGGATAAGGGGGTTCATACCTTTCCCAAAGGTACTTGCTCGAAAGTGAACGTAATAGCGCGACTGGAGTACGAACTCGCGTACTACGATTCCGCAATCCATCGTTTTAACCATTGCACCACGGAGAATAGATGGATGCATATTTTAACCATTACACCCCCTGCTAAATTGAATTTACTCACTTTAGATGTATTAGAATTAGAAATTATTTCGGTGAATTTCTTTGAATGTTGAAACAATAAGAGTTATCTAGAATTCATAGCGGGATGAGAGGGGTCTTGTTTTTTTTTTTTTTTTTTGTTTATTTGGGGGGGTTGTAGCTTGGATTATATCGACAAATGTTAGCGGTTTGTAGGTTACTGGTGTCAGATGAGTACCTCGTATTTAAGTATCATTAATAGATCGATGTTTCCAAGAATTCAAAATTGTGTACATAATACAGCCCGGTTGACTGGGGCTGTAGAATAAACCAACTGCATCTCTGGAGAGGGTTAAGACGCCACTCATGGAATGACATGATATGACATTAAAATCCGATGTTGAGGATCCAGTCTTGGAGCTTTAAGGAAAGCGGAATGCCGCTTCATTGGCATCGTTCCCACCTTCACTCTAGCTCGGAGTGATAGCACCTGATAGAGTCTTATCTATGGGTCAAATAGAATCTTTTGAAATTTAAACTGAGTTCAAATAAATGACTTACGCTAAATTGAATTGCTTGAAGTTGAACTATTTGATCATATAACTGTGCGTAAACAAATGACTAATCTTTGATTAAATTGTTAGTGATTCATTGAATATTTTGTATCACTTTACTCTGTAAAGACAAATTAGTTATGTTAATTTTGTTTGGTTTGGTTTTATGGCATATCAACCTTCGTAGGTTATTTAACGCCAATCCATTTTTTATGTAAATAATCAGTTCTGTTTCAAACAATTACTTTAGCATGATCACACAGTTTATCAAAAACATTTCAAACTATTGAGTTAATTCAACCAGTTACATAAAACAAAACATTCAATTTCATATAATTCAGTTTAGCATAAACACGTAGTTTAAATGTAAGTACAGTTTAATTGTGAAAAACATTTCGATTTCGAGCTATTCAGTTTATTCAAACAGTTCTAATTCAGCTAATTCAGTTTAGTATAAGTACAGATTTTGTTTACACACAGTTAAATGTCGAAACAGTTCTACGTTAAAAAATTCAGCTAAGTGTAAGTACAGTTTCAATGTCAAAAACAGTTCTATTTCAAATAATTTAGTTTACCATTAGCATGCAGTTTAGATGTAAGTACGGTTTAATTCTCAGAAAACATTTCTATTTCAAGCTATTCAGTATAATCAAACAATTCAGTTTAGCATAAGTATGCTGTTAGTTCTATTTAACCCATAGATAGGACCCTTATCAGGTGCTACCACTCCGGGCTTTGGTGGACCTGGAAGCGATGGCAATGAAGGGGTATTACGGATTCCCTAAAGCTCCAGTATTGCCGGAATCTCACCATTAGACTGTTTAATGTCATATATCCCGGACAATCGTTGAGGTGGGGGTCTTACCCCTCTGCAGAGAAGCAGTCTGTGTATTCTACAGCCCCAGCCGACTCGGCACACTCCTCTGCGGAGGTGCAGTAAAGTGTATTCTACAGCCCCAGCCGACTGGGCAACAGTTATGTTGAATAGAATGATAAACATTAAATAGTAATACTTCAAACTAGCTATTCCCTGTGTGCTAACAAATGGTTAAAATTGATTAGGATTATAAGTGTTTGATTGCAATAATTGAAACCATCTATCTATGTAACAACAACAGAAATATTAACGTGCCAACAAATTATGGTAACACACCTGGCCGGCCGGTCGACCGCTTTCTATCCCAGCTTCCCTAAACCAAACTACTCATGGCCAGTGATTCATCTTGTGGTTTCCGACCAGGGGCATTACACATTTCTTTACATATACGAAAAACACAAGTAAGAGTGCGGACGAAAAGAACAAGCGAACAAACACGGGCTTGGGTCAGTTTCAAGCGCAAGAAGGGGGAAGTCTATGTGACACTTTTGTGCAGCACTCTGGGCATTTGCAGTCTATCGCGGGAGTGTATTTTACGGGAAACTTCCACAAAGCTACTGGGAATGCTGACTCATTTCTTGACAACCCTGCTTCCTTCTTCTCGCCGCCTCCTTCTGCTAACTGTATCATTCTCTGGATAGCTATCTCCTGCCGATTGTTCTCTTCTGGCTTCCTTCAAAGAAGATATAAGGCTCGGGCGTGTAGAGATTAAATTCATTCAAAAGCCGAGTTAATGAAACGAGGAGAAATTCAGGGAAACACGGGATAAAATGAGTTATTAGTAAATAAAGTACAGTAAAGGGAAAAACTACGAAAAGTCAAATAGTTCTTTTATTATAGAGGATAAAGGGAATATTTCATAATTTCGAACTAGATTGTTGGTTTGTTGGATTTAATGGCATATCAACCTCTATAGATTATTTAATGACAGAGCCTTTATACACATATACATTATATATATGATTTGTAAATGCATATTTTTAGGTTGTTTGGTTGGTTGGATTTTATGGCATATTAACGTCTTAAGGGTCACTGAATGTCAAATTCTAATATATATATATATATATATATATATCAATTGTGAATAAATAGCCCGAAATTAGTACTTTTAAATGGGTTAAAACTTCTTGTTTATATACACTTGATGTTCGAAGGCGTTGGTAACACCGCCTATATCTTTAAAAGGAGGCCAATTGTTTTTAAGAAGTTGATTATGTTCTTGAGAGCTATTTTTAAAAAAATAGTTCCTTCATTCTGTTTGCCTTATAAAACTTTTTACTGGCGTGGTTGAGTTTTGTGAATCTTATCAAAATGTGCTCTTTTGAGAACAAACTGTAAGTACGAGGCATATCTGAAAGCAATAAGGTAGCAGCTGTATGTTGCTAAGCTCTGTTCCTTTTACACTATAAGAAGATAAAATAGAAGTAGTCAATCGGTGACCTGCTCAAGAGTGCATCCTGCAATGGGGCTTCTGGAGGTGATAAGCAATAAGGAATATAATGTAATGTGCAACACGATATCTTTGGACTGCTACATATTGACACGCTATGCATTAACACAGTGTGGACAGTGGATTTCGTCTAGAAAGCATAACAATTTCGATGGCAAGAAAGAAGGAATCTTTACTGTCAACGTTGACTGCTGATTTTGCTGCTACTCTATTGCTGCTGCTGCTGCTGCTGCTGCTACTGATGATGATGATGATGATTTTCCTATGCATACGTAATCGTGTTAAATATTTTATAAGATGATTGATAAAATCAATTCACTGGACGAAAGTTAGGAAACGGATAGAGGATTTGTTTTCAGCATTGATCTCAGCAACTAAAATATAATTAGAAGGGTCGGCTGAAAAAACTATGAGCTGACCAAGACGAAATCATGGAATATGACCGAATGAGATCGATTTTTCAACAACGTCAACCTTGCCATCAACACACTTCTTCTATCGATGGTGCCGTGCTTTAAACCCATTGTTCAAAATGTCATTAAAAACAGATATGATGTCCTCATATGAACTTTCCAACCTAAGACAACAAGAGATATGACGTCATCATATGAACTTTTCACCCTTGAACTTTTCAGATCATGGACAGGATGCAATCGGACAAAAAAGTCAACAACCACAGATATGACGTCATCCTATGAACTTTTCAGCCTATGAATTTTTCAGTCTTTAGTCAGAATGCAATTGATCAAAAAAAAGTCAACAACAACAGATATGACGTCATCATATGAATTTTTCAGCCTCTTAAATTTTCAGCTCACGGACGGGATGCAACGGGTCAAAAAAGGCAACAACAACAGATATGACACCATCATATGAACTTTTCAGCCTATTGACTTTTTGCCCAAAGCCAGGATTCAACTAATCAAAAAAATCATTAACAACATATATGACGTAATCATATGAACTTTACAGCTTGGGAGCTATTTAGCTGATGAATTTTTCAGTTGCTCTCATATTTCTTCCGCAAAAACAGCCCTTCTCCAAAAACAGTAGAGCTTACGAGCTAAAATTAAATACGCTGAATAATTAAAACTTTTCATAGTGTTATTTTACCAGAAAACATATTCGTAGTAATTAGTATTCGTTTTCAGCAGCAATTTTGATTTTTTTTTTGTTTCTAATAAAAAAATGTTTAAGTGGTACCACGTCTCATTTTTATTGCACTTTCTGGATTCCGTATTTTTTTTTATCTCCTTATTTAACCATTAAGAGTCTATAAATCAACACAATGTCCAATACTGACGACCTCTTTTTCTTTTTATTGTCTGAAAAAAAACAGTCCTATCCACGTAATCTCTTGAGAGAACGCTGTAAACATCCTGTAAAATTAATTGTTCTCGTTCGCTTAATTCTAAATCCTTCGTCGTCTCTATTTTATTGTTTTAATCCTGCTAAGGTGTTCACACAATAGTTTTAATTGGAGGTTTTTCACTGAAATCTTAGTAATTGCAAGCCTCTTCTGGTGTACCGAACTGTACTAAGTATTTTAGCTGATCATAACAATATTGTGGTGTGGATGGTGTCGATTCTTCCTTTGATCTCCAGTTGCCCCAGTTCCTTTCCATGCTTTTTAGAACCGTTCCTAAGGCAGCTGCTACAACTGGTATAAATTAAGGTAACCATGGTGTAATAGGTATCGTTGCTGGAAACAGATACGTTCAAATCCTAAACGGAAATGTTTGTATTTTATGCCAATACCTTTAAGAAAGGTAAAAATTCAGGTACTGTCCCTTCAGATACGTGTAAATAGTCCGGCAGACAGCGCTCTTTATCTTTGACATGGCAATTGATATGAATAAAGTTGGTGACCGGAGTTGAGAGTGACCTGAACGCTCCCTTTTCAATAACTACTTCACCGTGGTGTAGGGGAGGGCACTACTCTATTCTCTGGATTGCTCTATTTTACTCTTGATCCATGCCTTATAATGCCGAGTGTGATTAACCAATTTATCTTTTAACGTACACTTGCTATTCTGTGGTATATTATCGATTTTTGCTTTAATATTATTGGTCCTGGGGAAATCAGACCTGACCGATAAAATGAAACGCAGTTTCTTCCAGGCAGCGCTCGTGTCGATACTGCTGTATGGATGCACTACCTGGACGCTGACAAAACGGTTCGAGAAGAAGCTGGGCGGCAATTAGACAAGAATGTTGCGAGCAATATTAATAGGCGGCCTCAAGTACCATTTTTTGAGTCTTTGTTATGACTCGACCTATGATTGAACTGCGGTCTCCCGGACCATTGGCGAACACTCGACCCATTTAGAAAATTGTGAATTCGAACCCATTAATCTCCGCTTATCAATTTCATGGAGGTGCCCGTGGTGTAATGGTTATCGTCGTAGGAAATGGACACGGCGACACGAGTTCAAATCCTGGACGAGACCAATTGCATTTCACATAGCACTAATACCCTAGGGAAAGGTATGAATCCAATTATTCTCCCTCCAGCTATGGGTAAATAGTAGGACAGACTAGGTTCTTCAGCCTTGGTGAGACAACTAGTCTAGGAGAAGGAAAACTCTGAATTCAAATCTGTTAAACTCCGCTTAAAAATTGACCTTGTGTCATATGCTACCCGAGCGGAGGTGTCGGTAAATATGATCAATTTCATGTTCGACAGTTTTTTCAAGTCTCTAGTAATATTCAAGCGTTTGTTTGTTGTTTTTTTTTTTTGTTTGTTTTTTCGCAATCTTTTATTTGCACTCAATGACCTTTCTTCTAGTTCATTAATACAATCTATGAATATTAATATTTAACAGGGTCATTGGCCTAGTGGTTTGAGTGTTAACCTAATGATCCGGAAGACTTGGGTTCAATCCCAGGTCGCGTCAAAAAAAAACTTTAAAAATGGTACTTGATACCTCCTTGCTTAAAACTCAGCGATATAAAGTACGTATTAAGGGTAAAGTGGAGCAATCTAGGTATAGGAGTAGCACCCTTCCTACACCTCTGTGTTGTAGCTATCGAAAAGGGAACCTTTTGGTCGTCCTCGACTACGGTCTTCAATTAATATTATTATTTAATCCTTTTCGAGTTTTTCTCCTCTGTGTTAGCCAATGTTTTCTCATTGGAGATTGAGTGACAGCAAGTCTCCTCAAGTCTCTAGAACTCATCCCAGTATTATTATTATTATTATTATTCCTAGCAAGATTTTTCCACCAGCGTTAGCGGATGATCTTTCGCTGGAGTTAAAACATATCTTTTCAAGTCTCCAGGACTCGTTTTTGGATTCTGGCAGATCTTTAAAATACTGTAGTTTGAATGGTCTCGATTCATCCTCCGATCTCTAACTTTTCTAGTTTTTTTCCAAGCATTTGAGGACCGTAACAAGTGCACCAATTACTATAGGTATCACCGTCACCTTCAGGTTCAAGAGCATTTTTAGTTCTCTTACAAGATCTAAGTACTTCGCTCTCTTTTCGCTTTTTAAAATTTTCATTTTGTGGGCAGCTGTGGAGGGGGGAGTGCACTCATGGCAAGTTCCCTAAATCATCATTCGGATTGGTGTTCTGGTCAGGATTAAATAATCTGTTTGTATCTCAGAGAATTTTATCCAAGATGGATTCTAGTTTGTGCATGTAACAATTGGTAGTATACAGAAATTTCAATTTTTTGCATCGTTCCCAATTGATTGCTTATCCCAACCAGTCGTGTCAAGTATTGTACTCCTTTAGTGCTAGTTTAGAACATTCGCTTATTATTTTTTTAAAATTGTGATTAACCAATTTATCTTTTAACGTACATTTGCTATTCTGTTGCATATTATCGATTTTTGCTTTAATATTATTGGTCCTATGGAAATCAGATATAATGAAACGCAGTTTTTTCCAGACAGCGCTCGTGTCGATACTGCTGTATGGATGCACCACCTGGACGCTGACTAAACGGCTGGAGAAGAAGCTGGATGGCAATTACACAAGAATGTTGCGAGCAATATTAAATAAGTCCTGGCAGGAACACCCCACAAAACACCAACTATACGGCCACCGGCCTTTCATCACGAAAACTATCCAAGTTATACGAACCAGACACGCAGGACACTGCTGGAGAAGTAGGAACGAGCTCATCAGTGATGAACTCCTATGGACCCCCACATATGGCCGAGCAAAAGCAAGACGACCTGCTCGAACATACATACGGCGGCTATGTGAGGATACGGGGTGTAGCCCTGAAGAACTGCCAGAGGCGATGAACGATTGGGAAAAGTGGCGAGAGAGGGTCAGGGACGACATGATGATGATTATTGGTCCTTATGTTTTTTTTTTAATGCAATATAAAAAAAATTGGGTTTCCCTCTTAAGGTTTCCTCTTCGTAGCCATAACCAGATCTTCTCGTGTGAGATTTCGACATTTTCTTGCTCGAAATATCCATAGAGTTGTTTTTCTTTTCATTTCTCTTTTCTAATCGTATTTGGTCTGTTTGTCCTTATATAGTCACTGGAGTTACTGACCACTGAAACCTGTTTAGCTTTGCTCTTTTTCATGTAATTTTCAAGTTGTCGTTTTGACACATCCACGAATTCTCCCTTTGTAGCGTGTCCTCTTACCCCCTTTTTTTTTGACAATTATCGCCTGTCGATGTCATCCGTTGAATGTAAAGCCTTATGAATCCTCCATCAAATTTCTTTTCCCTTTAGGGGGTGTCCTCGTGGGGTAATGCTTAAAGCGATGGACTGTGGAATCATCGTAAGCGAGTTCGTACTCGAGTCGCGCGATTACGTTCACTCTCGGTCAAATACTTTTGGGAACGATATGAACCTCCTTATCCTCCCGGCTATGGGTTAAATACTACCACTAATGTTCTTCTATGAGAATGGCTTTGGCATTAAATAGCCTACGCTGGTTGATATGACATTAAACAAAGAAACCAAACCAACCCTTTTCCTTTTGTCCATTGGTGTAAGTTCTTTCTTTGTCTATTATTAGAATAGCCCAGAGAGTTTTATAAGTGCGTAGGGTCCAGGTTCTTATTTCTTTGATGAGATTTCTCCTGCTGGGATTTTCTTTCGAAACGTTTTCTCCTTCGTCTGAGTTACTCTTTTCTTTTCTTTTTTTTATTTCTCTTCTTTCCATTTTTTGATGATCTTCACTTCTAATATTCTCAAATATTTTTAAGTTTCTCTATTCTCAGAACTTTCTGATTTTCTCTTGGTTTGGATTTTCTATTTCTTTCTTTATGGATACAGTGGAAGATCCTGAAACCCCCTGTGAATAGATTACTCGGTCTATAAAAGACGCGAGTAAGCGGTAACCAAGTGGTAGAAGCGAGAGTACCCACTCTGGTATTCAAGATACGATCGTGTGTCAAGATATTATTTGTTACGTTGTACTTTCGAACGATAAACTTGTTATACTTACTCTTCGTGTGGAGTCTTATTTATACTGAGTATATTCCCCCAGGGATATATAAGTTATTTATATTTTTCCATGTTTCATGTGGGCATGGCAAAGGAGGTACCCATGGTGTAGTCGTTATCGTTGTAGCAAATGGACACGGCGACACGAGTTCAAATCCTGGAGGAGACTGATTGCATTTCACTAATACCCTTGGGAAATGTATGAATCTAATAATTATCCCTCTAGCTATGGGTAAATAGTAGGGAAGACTGGGTTCTTCAGCCTTGGTGAGGCAACTAGTTTAGGAGAAGGAAAACTCTGAATTCAATAATGTTAAATTGCGCTTAAAAATTGACCTTGTGTCATATCCTGCCTGAGCGGAGAGGTTGGTAAATATGATTATGGGCATGGCAATTTTTTCTTCACCAAATTCCAATCTTTTATCCTAACTCTATATTTTATTGTGTTCATCAGAGTCTCCGGTTCTTTTCAATTATTTTAAATCATAGCTTGATGTCACCCTTGTATTTGAGATTATTCATCTTTTCTCGTAGTTTCGCAGATTTGTAGTTCCCTGTACACTTCTTATCATTATGCTATCGACATTTTCACGCCTTCTGTCACTGCTGGTTTATATAAAGTGAAAGCAAATCTCCTTAGGTCTGCAGGACCCTTCTAAGTATTCCTGCTGATCTTAACAGTGCTATGGTCCGAATGGGGTTAATTCTTTCTCTGATCCCCAGTTTACGCAGGTTCTTTTACAATTTCATACAGCAAGGTCGCTGCTGCGGCTGTTGCTGTCACTTCTTTTGCTCCTGCTGCTGTTGCTATAATCATTGTCCTTGTTGATGTTGTTATTGTACCACGTGTCCAAGTAACTTTTGTGATCACCAACTGATTTTTTTACAGGCTCACATGGAAGTGTTCATTGAAAAGAAAGGAAATAATAGGCTTTTTACAATGGACATACATCAAGACACTCAGACAACAATTACATGATGTACTTGAGATATAAAAGAAAATAAAGGGATATCATTTTATTGATAGTTCATCATAAAAGGTAATATTTTATCATCCCGATAATTAATTTAAAAAAAACAGCCAAAAAATTGAAAATAAAAGATGAAAAATTTGATATATTATTTTTTCTTGGGATAGTTTTATGGTAAAAGAATGTTTCGTTGAGTGTTTTTTTAAGTTGTATATTTTCGGGTGGAATTCTTTTGCTGTCGGATATATGGCCGTATGGTATTTTTGTCGAACGGGCCAGAGACTGTATTTTTCTCTGCCTCCCAACAAACAGGACTTGACACAAGTTCAATGACCCAAAGGTAGATTATAGTGCAGGGTTATGGGAGGGGAAGGTCGGGCACGAACCGAAGTTTTAGACCTGCCTGACTATCTGGTCATCAGCCAACTCTGTGCAATATGGGCCTGATGAGCCCACCTAGACATTCACCCAAATCTGGGTCCAGGCAGGAATGCCTGAGTATAGCTTAAAAAGGAGAACAAGGTCCAGTGCTATACAAAGGTGACAAAGGTATCTATGATGCAGCTCGCCCACCCGAAGGAGGGTGATTTCCGCCAAAAGTCTGCCTTTGCTTGGCAATGACCCTAGGGTCAAAGCCTACAGCAAATTAATGCCGTCGGCCTCGTCCCACAAAAATGCCAGGAACACAATCGTACGCATCCATTGTAGATCGACCTTTGTAAACTTTCAAATCAATCCTCTAGAAATTCTGGACAAAATTCGCTCTAAATTTTACGCCCGTCAAGACGACCATCATAATATTTGAAAATTCATGAATTTAATCACTTCGTACCTCGCCCATCTTTCCATAAAGTTAAAGTAAAAAAAAAAAAGACATATTTTAAGCCATTTATTATTGTAGTGAATTTAACACTCACTGGGTGACCCACAGCTTTAACATTTTAATGGCTGAAAACTAAGAGGAGCAAATTAATCTAACTTAATATACATATATATTATATATATAATATATATATATTAATTAATAATATATATATATATATATATATATATATATATATATATATATATATAACTACGAACGCATGAAATGTTTATTGTTGCTCATAATTCGCAAAAAAAAACCCCGCAAAAATGAATGTATTACTTAAAAGAACTTTGGTTCCTCCCAGAAAATGAACATTTCTTCTGCTTTTTCAAGAATGTATTCTAGTAAGTGCTAAATACCTATAATCTAAAACCCAATTTTTTGAACGTCAATCTAAAATAAGAATCCTTTATCTATTCAGATCATACTATATAAAAGTACATTATGCAATAATAGGTAATTACAAAATCTGATAAACCTTAGGCGTGCATTTTGCCAACATGGTCCTTCTAAATCACTTATATATATAATATATCCTCATACGTAGATTTCGCATATTGTCCTTCTCAACCACTTATATATGTAATTGTAACCATTACGCATGGATTTTCCCCGAAGTCCTTTTCAACCACACCTCTTGTATGTGATAAGCAAACGAACAAAAGCACTGAACGAATCTGAATATATCAACAGATTATAAATGAGAATAAAATGTTCTCTTTTAATCTAAAACGCGTACGTCTATCGTATTGTCTTACTTCTCTCTCTTTTCCAGTCAACACAAGTTGTGATAGCCAAAGGAAACAACGATGATAATTATTTATTTTGTCTATCATAGGGTTTCAATAATAATTTTATCCCAATTAATAATTTTATAACAGATCTATTTGACCCGTGATTAGGACAATAATAGGTAATACCAGGGAGAGTTAAGATGAAACTGTGAGTATGACGGTGAAACAATACTACACACTACCCAGATCTCTAAAACTGTAGCCTCACCAGTAAAGGTAATATCCAGGACACATCCTTTAGGGAGGTATCTTACGCTTTTGCAGGTGATACAATCGACATATTCGACACCTGATTAAACTTTCACGGCTGGCTCCATTGACAGATGCATTACTATAATGAAAAGTAGAAAGTAAATATGGATCTAAATCCGACAATATGAAAAAAGCAGAAAAAACAGAATAATCCGAATAGGTGAATTTATTGTGATGTAAAGTCAACGTTAAACGTTTCGGTTTCGATAACCTTCATCAGGACTTTGATATCAGGAGAGTTGTTCATACACC
>OY757909.1:14724597-14951393 GCA_963585895.1 Sepioteuthis lessoniana
GAATTATAAGGCATTATTTGGTAGTTTTAATTTGTTTACATCTTACCTTACCGGATACCAGAGAGCTCAATTTATACGACTAGCTATATATATATATATATAAATGTCGATAGTCGGCGAGAATTTGCGCATATTCTCCTGGTTGAATAGTTTAATTACATCAGCTAAACAGTTTGAAATTAATCGAATAGAGAACGAAAAAGTGAAAGAAGTTGTTCATAAAGGGGAATTAAATGACGTAACGAAAAAACCGCATCTTTCTAAAAGCATATGTGTGTGAGATTGTCTTTCTAAAGCAAGCCAACATAGTTTTTATTTTCAAGATAGCATTAATCTATACTGATCATTGGTTGACATTTGGTGCATGACCCAAAATTTCCACAATGTCAGAAAATTGGCAAAACAATTGCGAATCTAAAACACATAAAATTGAATAAGATAACACGATTACAGTTCTCAGCTTATTTGTTTGCACAATTTGCAATAAAGTTTGTTATATTTTTTAAGCAGCGCAGACTCCCTGTAGCATAGAGGCTAACGTTTTCAACTATAATATCGTTGAAAGCAGATTTCAATTCCAGTCTTTCAAAACGTTCTAAACCTCACCCAGAAATAACATTGATGAATATTTTTTGCTGTTGCAATACAATACCACTTCTTATAAAACTAGAAAGAGTATGAGTAAGTTTTCTAGTTTCATAAGAATTGGTAGTGTTTTTTCACATCTAAAATATTCAGACATGTTTCTCTCTCTCTCTCTCTCTCTCTCTCTCTCTATATATATATATATATATATATATATATGGTTTATGAATAGAAGCATTATATAAGTATTCTCCCCTATAGACCTGGTATCTTTTTTTTTCTTCAAATATTGTCTGGTCTGTGGTTTTCAATAAAGCGTACCGAAATAAAATCTCCTGTGATTGTCTATATATATATATATATATATATATATATATATATATATATGCATATATATATATATATATATGCATATATAGATAGATAGATAGATAGATAGATAGATGCATGATATATAAGCATATATGTATACAATTTACTTAAATAACCTTGTCAGAATTTGATATTCTCTTTGTTCGGCATTGTTTATTTAGTAATAAAGTTCTTATGGGGAGTTCATCAAGTGATTCGTCGGTGTAGAAAGAAAGTTGTGTATTTTCTATCACAAACCCCACCTAACCCTCACACACCGAAAAGAAATTTAGTCAGACATTTTCTGACTTTTTTCATCACTTGGTTTGTTTCTTTTTCACGCAACTGGTGTGCAAATATATCAGGGACATGTATGCTTGTAAAATTCTCAGTATGTATTGCGTTGGGACATTAATAATTTCCTCACAAGCAAAATACAACCTAAGTATGAATTATTTAACACTGAATTAAATTTCAACATTAGAATATTAACCGTTATTATTAACCATTATTATTATTATTGCCCAGTCGGCTGTGGCTGTAGAATACACCTACTGCTTCTCTGCAGAGGGGTAAGACTCTCCCAATGAGTACCCTGGATATGACACTAAACAATCTCCAGTAATGCTGGAGCTTTGGGAAATGCGGAGTACCCCTTAATTGCCATCACTCCCAGGTCCACTCTGGCCCGGTGTTGTACCACCTGATAGGGCCCTATCTATGGGTTGAATAGAACTAACGGGATACTTATGCTAAAATGAACTGTTTGAGTAAACTGAATAGCTTGAAACAGAAATGTTTTTGACAATTAAACCGTATTTACATTTAAACTGGTTGCTTCTGTTTAACTGAATTGTTCGAACTTGAACCGTTTTTGACATTGAAACTGTACTTACACTTAACTGAATTGTTATATATAACTGTTTGAATAAACTGAATACTTTGAAATAGAATTTTTTTGACAAATAAACTGTGTACTCATGCTAAACTGTTTGAAATAGAACTGATAATTAACATAAAATGGATTTGGCGTTAAATAACCTACAAGGGTTGATATGCCATAAAGCTCAACCAACCATTATTATTAACCATTATCATTCTCATCCCTTCTTACTATTAATCAGGTTGCAAGTTGATTCCTCTTTGCTAAAATCCTGCTGGTTTTGAGCTCAAGTAATTCACCACAAACGTTTTCACCAGATCATTTTTAGAACGTGTTGTCTAGAAAAAAAAAGAAAAAAAATCTTGTGCATTGTCTGATGAATATAGTGTATGACGTGGAAAAGATCAGCCTAAATTCAATTTTTTCTCGTGCATGATTCTTGATGACTGTGACCTTGCGTAATTGGGGAGAAGTACAAGGTTCCTCCAAAAGACCTTTCCTTAGAAAAAAATTGTTCTCGTTGCGAGTATATATATGCAATGAGTGTCTGACTAAGGTTACAAAACTGAAAATGAATAATACTGCGATGATCCCGAGATCTGGGGAATTTGGAGTACACTTTCGTTGACATTACTCCCAGGTGCACTCTGACCGAGAATGATTATACATGTGCAATTCATATCTATATGTCAAAAATATTTCTTCGAAAATCATTCGTATTCGATGAAACTCTGTGCGAAAAAAATTCTTAAAAAACAAGTACACAAAAAATATTAATGTAAAGGTGCGATGAACATGATTCTCTAACCTCTAAGAATAAAATAATCCTTGACGGGTTGTTATGCCATAAAAATCAATGAATCAATCGAGTTAGCGAGTCCATTTCCTGCCACGATAGACTTTAGGCATGTTGACTATTATGATAGTCTATGTCTCTGCCAGTTTACCAAATCTACGTAAGCCGATAAATGACAATTATCAAATAGAAATAATTACTTGAAAGTTTAAAATTATTAGTATTGGATGGAAATACTCTAAACTACAATTTGTCAAGATTATTTGCATTCATCATCATATCGTGCTGGCAGCACGGATATCCCTGACCCTCTCTCACCACTCCTCCCTATCGTTCATCGCCCTAGGCAGGTCTTCAGGACAACAACCTGTATCCTCACATAGCTGCTGAATGTACGTTCGTGCTGGTCGTCCTGCTTTTGCGCGGCCATGTGTGGGGATCCATAAGAGTACATCTCTTATGAGTTCATCTCTGCTTCTCCAGCAATGTCTTGCATGCCTGGTTCGCCTAACTTGAATAGTTTTCGTGATAGGGGGCAGGTGGCCGTACAGTTGGTGTCTTGTGGGGTGTTGCTGCCAGGACTTGTTCAGGATTGCACGCAGCATTCTTGTGTAGTTGCCATCTAGTTTCTTCTCCAGCCGTTTTGTTAGCGTCCATGTAGTGCATCCATATAGCAGTATCGATGTGACCGCTGCCTGGAAGAAACTGCGTTTCATTTTATCGGTTAGGTCTTATTTCCATATAGTCGATAGCCTATTGATAGCTGTCCATGCTTTCGTTTACCTCGTTTCGATGTCATTTTCGGTTGATTCGACGCTGCTTCCTAGGTACGTGAATTTGTCTACTAGTTTAAGAGGGGTTCCTTCTAGAGTGGAGATGTCCCCCGTTTGGTTATAGCACATATATTCCGTTTTGTGTGCATTAACATGGAGGCCTATGCTTGCTGCTGTTCGTTCCAAACTATGCAGAAGTGTTTCGGCTTGGTCAGGTGTATTTGTCAGTATCGCTATGTCATCGGCGTAGTCGGCGTCGGTAATTGTTGTTGCGGGGTATCTTCTGCTTCTTTTCTTCGTCAGTTCGAAGCCATTCTCTTTGATTTTGTATTTGCATTAGGTAAGTATAATTGATAACATGCGAATGTGTCCAAGAAAAAAACCTCCTCAGAAAATTCTACAAAAAACTTTAAATATAAATGTACTATGAACGTGATTCTCTAACCTCTGTATATAAAATAAACTTGGACGGGTCGACATGACCTTGAAATGAGTTAATCGATCAATTAACCAATCAATCAAAGAGCCAGCTGGATTTTACTTACTACTCGAAATACATCAGATTATTAAACAAGGAATCTTCATCTACTCCCACGCTACTAAAATATCCATTTACATACTGAATCAATTTTCAAGTAGTTCTTTTTGTCAGGGAAAATATTCGAAAGAATAACAGAAACTTTATGTGAAAGTTAAATCTATTTTCCAAGTAATGTATATTGCGAGATGTCTTATGGAGTTTAGTTTCAAATGTAGTTTATGTTGTTGTTTGCTATTTGACTCCATTCTGGGTTATTCTATTCTTACCCCACGTTATCTTGCTGGTTTAACTTCTTGGATATGAAGGCTGCAAAGGAATTATATGAAAGAAGAAGAGGGTAAAAGATAAGAGACGAAGATATCTTTTATATTTTGTCTTTATTTCTGGGTTCAACAACCATTCAGTGGGTAAGGAAATTCTTCCTGAATACTAATGAAATGGTTGAATCTCCCAGTCAAGGTGTTAAAGTGTGTGAGTCATTCTTAGGTATATATGCCATATTTTGTATTTAAAGAGTTAACAACGTGTTAGACGCTTTTGGGGGATATGTCTAAATCCGGTGTTTTCAGTTGTCATTAAATCTGTTGTATAGTGTCTTAATTGTGATTCTGACCAGTTCATTATTCACTGTTTTTAGTCATGGGTTGTTAGTAAAAGAGGTGACTGCTACTAATGGAAAGGTTAGCCAATCCGTCGTCTTAGGACGTACGCATGGCGCCTTCACCCAAGAGCAAGAAAGATTTAAGTGTTGTCACTCCACTGGTCACTGTTGAAAGAGAACTAGATTCTTTCTTTTGTTGGGACGGTTCCTTTTCTTTGCGCATACGTCGCCCCTCTTCCTGTCAGGGAGTTTCTGGATATTTTTAAGAACTATTTTAAATTCCATTTAATTTTTTGTAGTTCCTATAGTCTACATTATTTTACTTGAATATAACCCATAAACCGCCCAAATCCTGAAAAATGATTTGGATATTAAAGGATAGTCTATCATTTTTTTCGATTTTCTCTCTCTCTATATATATATATATAAATAACCACTGGGAATCTGGCCTTCACTGTATCCGTGGTTAATTTGTATAGCAATCTGGAACGGACTGAGCAAAATTCAATCAAAACAAAGCCGACATATATATATATACTAACATGCACAGTTTGTGAGATTTGCTTAACAAATGTCTAACTAATTTTACCCAGCCAAGGGAGGTACTAATAAACATGGCACCTTTTCAGTGATGCCTGTTTGATTTTATTGTTTGTGTACGTCAATTTTATACAAACTGTAGGGAAGGGTTATTTTTCAGCCAATGGAAGGGTTGTTTTTTAGACTAAACTTCTTCTGACATCTGTCCGTAAATAGGATACAGGATGTAGCCCTGAGGACCTGCCAGAAAGAAATGGACGATGGGGAGGAGTGGCGAGAGAGGGTCAGGGATATCCATGCTTGCAGCACGACATGATGATATATATATATATATATATATATATATATATATGTATCATCATCATCATGTAAAGCTATCAGCATGGATATTCTGGACCGTCTCTCGCCTCACCTCCCTATCGTCAATTGCTTCCGGTTTTTTTTTCTTTTCTTGTCTTTTTTAACTGAATCTTTCCCCAGACATCAGTGTGTAGAATTTGAAAATTGTACAATATTGTTTTTGTTTTTTTGTACAGCAACATAATTATAGATTAGATTTAAAGATGCAAATTAATATTCACACACACACAGACACACACACACACACACACATATATATATACATATACTGATATATAGATTGATAGAATTTTCAAATCATGCTGATAACATGAATTTTCAAGACTCTCTCTCTCCCTCTCTCTCTTAACACCCGTCTCTATCGACTATCTGTTGGGTATCACCGACCTTTTTCCACACAATGAACTAGTCCATCTGCCTTATATAGCAGTAGCTACTAATGCCAGGGCAGACTAGAAGGTGAAGAGCAGCTTCTTATAGGAATAGTAATAAAGTGTTTGAGACTGGAGATCGCACTAGATCACCTTACTTGCTACCGTAATAACGGAAGCCAATACTATCGTTGGACTATATCTTTATTCTGTATTCACTAATCCTATTGTGACGTTGCATAAATAATTACCTCAGGAAGAGAGTTTATTTTATGCACACGTGACGTCGGGGCAGTCTGGCACTTGACACTCCGTAAAAATAAGTCCTAGTGAAGACTCCTGTTTCGGGCATATGGTAGTCGCAAATAAAGTGGAGATTGATTTGGGGCTAGACTCATCTCCAACGCTGGCGAGGGGGTTTCCAATTTCACTTTCATATGCCCCATCATGTTTTCCTACCCCCTCGGATATCGGAAAGCACGGACTTCTAGGTTAAAACAAAATATATTTCACTGGAGTCAAATTTCCAAAATTCCCTCGTAATGTTTTTAAGGCGAATAAGACATTTAGCGAGAATAAATGAAAGCGATACGAAGCTGAAAAAGATATGTGCAAAAGAAGGCAAGTCGATAGATAAATAACACAACCAATAGATTTCAACACAAGGCGTGGGCATTTAAAATGTAACAAAGCTTTAATAAGCGACGACCAAACAAATAATTATGAGATTTAAGAAACAATTCCTTTCACTTTTCTTTCTTTCTTTCTTTTTAAGGTACCGGCTATATTAAACCAGCAGACAGTCTTAAACACAAATGTTTCTCTCAACGGTTCTTTTTTTCTTTCTCCTTTTTTTCCTTCTTTCTTTCTTTTCTTTTCTTTTCTTTCTTTTACTTGAGGAAGTATCTGAGTCCACTCATTTCTTTCTTTCCTTTTCTGAATGCATATAATTCCAATATTTAGGAAGGGTAGAAGGAAAAGCAGTTTAAGTTGTTCTTATCTTTTCGACGGCTTGTTCTCAGGTTCCTTTCTTTTTTACGGGCGAGCGGCATTTCTCTAGATTCTGGCTGAGGGCGCCTTCTGCCATCTTCTGTCTAAAGATTCTGTTCTACTCTTCCCCGGAGCTTGGCTAAGTTGGCGTCCATCTCTTGCCTATGTCTGTCCAGAACAAAAGATTCTTTTTTGCGGGCAAAGGACCTCCCAGAGTTTTGGCTATAGTTCAGCACATCTTTTCAAACCAACTTCTGTCCTAAAACTCAAGATCCTTTTCCAAATTTCTTCTGACGAAAAGGTACTATTTTTTGGCGCTCAAGGCTCGTGCCAATCATTTGACCTCTTTCTTCTTCTTCCCTATTTCATCCGGTCATGCAACTATAATGACCTACATTCCCTTCTCTGTCCAACCGATTAGAGGTCATGGAGAGCGAGTAATTTGACTTTCGTTAATATCTCCTTTTTAACGGTCAGCCTTGTGACATGTTAGTTCAAACAAAGAGGGTAGTGGAATTTATCTTCCCTTTTCCTCTCACACTATGCTCTTGTCTACTAATAGTCTCTCTGTTGCATATACTTTTTTCCTGAGAATATATCTCTATTTCCTCTCATATCGTAGTTTGTCCTTTATTTTATATTGCAAGCGTTCACTAATCCTATGTTCTTGTCTAGTAATAGTCGAGCTCATAAGCGATGTACTCCTGTGGACCCCCACTCATGGATGTGCAAGAGTGGGACGTCCAGCACGAACTTACATACAGCAGCTATGTGAGGACACGGGTTGTAATCCTGAAGACCTGCCGGAGGCGATGAATGATAGGGAGAAATGGCGAGAGACGGTCAGGGATATCCGCGCAGGCGGCGCGACATGATGATGATGAATAGTCTCTCTATTGTATATACTTTTTCCTGAGAATATATCTCTATTTCCTCTCATATCGTGGTTTGTCCTTTATTTAATATTACAAGCGTTCACTAATCAGAACGCAACACTATCCCACTCTGTAGGTCCTATAGTCTGCATCTAGTGCTCGTGCAGACCTGCTGAATGGATTCTTTGCTAATGGGTCCATACTGGTGTTTCCATTTCTAGAAACCCATGAAAGAACATTGCTAACGGCTTCATTCCTGCTTCTTCAGCATGTCTTGCTTGAGCTTTTTTATGATCCCTGTGACAGGAAGGAGTGGACATTAAAGTGCCTTTTTTGGCTATTTCAACACGGATTTGTTGGAAAAAACGTCCGCAACAGCTTTATGTCGTTTCCTAAATCTTTTTGTCCCAGTGTTTCGTTATAATCAAAGTGATGAAATCATACAATCGCACAGATACGACTACAGCTTTGAAAAATTCGCGTTTTTTTTTAAACGGAGAGATTGGATTTTAACATTGTCGATTCAATGAAAATTATTTGATATATCTTTCATAATTAAGTCATTGTTATTCATGCCTTTTGTAGGCGTATATTGACATCGCTTTTCTCAGATCAGATAGAACTACCGGGAAATGTGAAACGGTCTACAAGTTTTCAAGAGTAGTAATTCAGTCGTTCAAAACAGAGTTATATATATATATATATATAGAGAGAGAGAGAGAGAGACAGACATACAGACACATAGAGAAAGAGAAAGTGAGTGAAAGAAAGTGAGACAGAGAGACAGACAGAAAGATGCAGATGAACACGGCCAGAAGTATTGGAGCAACCACTGAGAATTGAACTTAAAAACAATTATCTCACTACACATAACAACATTCCCTGTGCACTTGAAGAAGCTTACACATATTACGCAATAGTATATACTCTTCTCGTATCTAATAATGGAACTTAATTATTCAATCAATAATTCCATATCGATCAATTTTACTGTTTTGTAAATTTACAGGATATATACTCCTACATCTCTTTGTGAAATATTCATGGTATGATAAAATCAATTTGATCTAAGTAAGGAAAATATACTGATTAGATTGCTTACAAATCGATATCTTTTTTGTTTTTAATTTGGTTTTTAGTTTTCTGTTCAAACGCTTTGATGTCTTTCGTGATCTACCAATATTTGTTTCCTTTTTTAACCACTCAATTCATTTATTTTATATTATATTTGCACTAAACTTTAGATGGTCTACTTTGCTGGGGCTGTAGAATACACCGACTGCATCTATGTTGAGAGGTAAGACTCTCTCAACGAGTGTACTGATATGACACTAAACAATCTGATGTGAGTCTCTAGTAATGCTGGGGCTTTGAGACGTACACCTTTATTGCCATAACTTTCAGGTCCACTTTGGTCCGGAGAGGTAGCACCTGATAGGGTCCTATATATGGGTAAAATAGAACTGAATTGTTTTACTTATGCAACACAGAATTGTTTGAAATAGAAATGTTTAGATGTAAAAAATGGATTTTCATTAAATAATATACAATGTTTGATATGCCATAAAACCAAACCAAACCAGACCAAACAAAATCTTAGAGAAAGCTGACCGTCATTTCCCAAACCGTATTGAATATTTATTTCATGAATGAGTTTTACTAGCCATTTCTATATTCCATATATCCTTTTAATATCGTCGTAGGAAATGGACACGGCAACACGAGTTCAAATCCTGGATGAGACTGATTGCATTTCACATAGCACTGCTACCCTTGGGAAAAGTATGAATCCAATTATTCTCCCTCCAGCTATGGGTAAATAGTAGGGCAGACTAGTTTCTTCAGCCTTGGTGAGGCAACTAGTTTAGGAGAAGGAAAACTTTTAATTGAAACCTGTTAAACTCTGCATAAAAATTGACCTTGTGTCATATCCTACCCGAGCGGAGGGGTTGGTAAATATGTATATCCTTTTAATAAGATATGCCAACCACCTGCTGATGTCTTCTAAAAGTGTCTTACGATTTACATATCTATGATTTGGCAAGTTTTTATTTAAGGGATACAATTTACAAGATTATTCGATATTTTTCTCTAATAACAATTACTATTCTTAATACAAGTTTCACACTTATATTGTATCAAGTATTTCTATCTGATCCTTATAATTTTAAACAGATTTATTGGATCCATAAATTTAAACTTAAAATGTAAGAATGTACCTGGGAGTAATGGTATTGAAGAGTTAGCAAACACTTGAAATACATTGGCGAAACACCGGATTTGGCAAGTGCTCCATTCTCTATGACCACCAAATCTAGCTCCCTAATATTTTTTACTTGGTTTTTAATCTTAAAAAGAAAAGATACAGGAGTATGGAAAACACTAAAAGAAAAGTAAAATACACACACACAAATATACATATATATATATATATATATATATATATATATATATATATACGAGATGTGAGCCCTGAAGACCTCCTGCCAGAGGCGATGAACGATAGGGAGAAGTGGCGAGAAAGGATGAGGGATATCTGTGCAGGCGACACGACATGATGATGTATATATATATATATATATATATATATATATATATATATATATATATATATATAAGTTTTGTTGGTGCTTTTACCAATGGCAAACATACTGGAATATGTGCGCTGAATTCGAAGGAGACTATTCAGAAGAAAATTAACGTTTACTTCATTGCACAATTCTCATTGGGTAAATTAAGTTTCTCTTTTTTTTTATGTTTACATTATATAACGCAGAGATCGCAATGTTCAAAGATTTTTTATTATTATTTTAGCTCCAGATTTCGTTTCAAATCGTAATTTTAAGACATACAGATTCTTCGACTATTAAGCATCAGTTAAAGGTTTAAATAAGAAAAATACTTTACTTCTCGAATTTTTAAAACGCAGATTGAAAACATTCATGATATTCGTTTTTTAGCCGGTGATAACAAAAATCATTCAAGAAAAATTGCCTTGTCTAACTTTCTAGAAACAGAGCTACAAAATGTAGAATGGATTTCCTGTTTTTTTGCTGGAGAGAAAGATAATTCTTATTTTTTTCTGAGATGATTTTTCTTTTCCTCGTAGAGCGAAAGTCTTCCAGCTCATCTGACTCACAGGAAATGGAAGAAGCGTTAGAAAGTATACCCACTAATGCTGTCTTTCTGTGATCGTTTTAAACTGGAATGCTGTGATCGTTTTAAACTGGAACCGTAGTCGAGGGTGAGCAGAAGGCTCCCTTTTTCGATAGCTACTACACCAAGGTGGAGGGGATGATTGTTCCACTTTACCCTTGACCCGTGCCTTATAATGCTGAGTGTTAAGTAAGGAGGCATCGAGTACCATTTTTTGAGTCTTTGGTATGACTCGACCAGGGACTGAACCCAGGTCTCCCAGGCCATTGGCGAACACTCTAACCATCATGCCAATAAGAGAAAATACACACATTTCTTCTTTTAATAATGTGATTTATAAAAGCTGTTATTTACACCATTTCAAGAAAAATTAAAAGCAGCTTACGTCAATTAGCTTCTTTTTCCTGCCATGACGAATCTAATAAAAGATCTCTATATAAATATTCCTGCAAAAATCGATGTTACTCTTTAATAAGCTTGACTTAGTCGAGTGCACGTTGCTTACGATACATTCTCTTTTAAAGTGATCACTCATCGAAGAATTGAACAGTCTCAGTGCTGGTAAACTTCGTTGATCTGACAAGAATCGGTGCTTTCAATATGGCTTGACTGTTAGTCTCAAAATTTATAAAACTTTGCCAAGCGTGGAACAATGTGTCAAGCTACATATGATACCTGCTGTTTCTTAGCTATCACCCATCTATCTCTAGAAGTGGTTCATAAGTGCTAAACCTCGTTGATCTGACGGAAATCTATGCTTTTAGCTTGGCTTGACCGTAAGTTTCAACATTTAGTAAAATTTGTATTCACCCATCTAGGTAAATAACATATAACTGCATCACTTTGTTGAAGCTGGGCTTTCAGCTCGACTTACAGTTTATGAATTTTTTTTCTTCTTATCGAAGGTGGGTTCAAATACTGGACAAAGCTGCTGGAGTTTCACTTCTCATGAATTCACATTGGTTAGGAAGGAATCCACCTGCCCCACCAGCTCTAGGCTAATTGTGGGGTAGACTTGGCTTTTTAACCTTCGTATAGTGACGGGGCTTACAGAAGGAAAAAAAAATCTGGATTCAAACGAGCACTACTTAACTGATAAATTGAGTTTATATCTTACCCCGCTTGTGGCATATGGGTTTCATAGATTAATATAAATGAATGGAAGGCAAAGATGTTGAAATGTTTACCCTTTCAGTGTAATGGTCAACTACAGTCTAATTTCTTGGTTGGTTGGTTGGTTGGTTGGTTGAGTTTTATGGCATATCAACCTTTCTAGGTTATTTAACGCCAAATCCATTGTTGTGCAAATTGATCTATTTCAAACAATTCAGTTTAGTTGTCAAAATTTCTGAGACAAAGCTTGGTGATTTTTATCATTAAGAGTTTTCGGACTATTGTCTTCATCTTTATTGTTATTTCCACAACGTTAAGGCCGATATGTCCTTCTTCAGATGTTTGTCGAACTGGGGGTAGCAGGTTCAATCCTGAGTGCTGGCGAGTAACAATAAAAGAATGCTTAACACTTGTACCCGGTTATGGCTAACGGAATCAGAACAGGCGACCCCCGTGGATTCAATAAAGGACGTAGTTCTAAGTTCCGTGAAGGTCCCCGATTTCGACAAACACCTGAAGAAGGCCGGAGGACATATCGGCCTTAACGTTGTGGAAATAACAATAAAGATGAAGACAATAGTCCGAAAACCCTTAAGGATAAAAAATGAGTTTTGCATGAGTACACAGTTTAATTATCAAAAACGTTTCTATTTCAAGCTATTCGCTTCAGTCAAATAGTTCTAATTCAGGTAATTCAGTTTTCTCTATGTACAGATTTTGTTTACACGCAGTCTATAAATAAATAGGTCTATATGAAACAAGTCAGTTTAGTGTAAGAGTTTCAATGTCAAAAACAGTTCCATTCCAAACAATTCAGATTAGCATAAGCACGCAGTTTAAATGTAAGTACACAGTTTAATTGTCAAAATCATTTCCATTTCAAGCTATTCAGTTTAGTCAGACACTTCTAATTCAAGCAATTCAGTTTAGCATAAGTATGCAGTTAGTTCTATTCAACCTATAGATAGGGCCCATTCAGGTGCTACCATTTCGGGCCAGAGTGGACCTGGGAGTGATGGCAATAAAGGCGAACTCCGCATTTCCCCAAAAACTCCAGCATCACTGGACCCTCGCCATCAGATTGTTTAGTGTCATATCCCGGGCAATCGTTTGGGTGGGGGTCTTACCCCTCTGCAGAGGTGTAGTCGGTGTATTCTACAGCCCTAACCGACTGGGCAATCAAATTTCTAGCGGCGTAAGTGAAGATGGATGTACTTCTTTACTCAACCCATCTGCCACGAACAAGATTCAATGCAATGTCACTTTTTAAACGGATTTAATCAGATTTTGAATTTTTCTTTCTCTTAGACCTGTTACTTGAAGCGATACTTTCAGCTAGACTCTAGTGGCTAGTAGAACTGGATGCACGACTTTCTCAGCGTTATTGGCGAAACATCAACTGCCTTCATTTACCATTAAGATTAAATGGGTAATAAAGCTACTTTTGCAAGAGAACAATTGAAAGAATATATATGAGGTGTCACCACTCCAAGGCCGAGTGGACCGGGAAGCGACGGCAATGAAAGGATACGCTGTTTTCCCCAAAGCTCCAGAAGTATTGGAGACTCACAATTTGATTCTTTAGTATAATATTCTGGACACTCGATTGGGTGGGTAGGGGCTACCCCTCAGCAGAGAGACAGTCGGTGTATTCTACAGCCCCAGACAGCAGGGTTATTTAATACCCGAATATTTCATAAAATAATCCTTGAACAAACTAAATTAAATTATCTAAATGTATGCTGTATTTTTTCAAGCCATCCTCATGGAAAATATTATGTAATAACAATTTTTATGTAATAATAATTTATGTAATAATAATATGTAATAACATTTAAGTAATAATATTATGCAATAAAGTTTTATGTAATAATATTATGTAATATTTTTAAATGTAATAACGGTTTTTTTATGCAGGAAGATTTTTTAATTCATTAACCGAAAAAATAGAAGGAAAGAAAGAATTAGTTGGCCCTCCGCAAATTTTAATGACAGCTTTATTCATTTCATTTCGGTATTTATTTCTCTAGTTTAAAGCATTGACCTTTAACAATGTGGTTGCAACCTTCCCAAATAATAGTTAATAAATATCATTTAGTGGATGGACTTATGCACCATAAATTTTCAATTGGATTCAGATCCAGACGCTTCATTTGCCAGGCCATTATCTTTTTATGTCTTTGATATAGTGGAAGATCATGACACCACCTGAGAATGGATTACTCAGTCTATAAAAGACGCGAGCAAGCAGTAACCAAAGAGAGACTAAACTAATCTTAATACTCCGGCATTCAAGATACGTTCGAGTGTTAATATCTGATTTGTTACATTGTATCTTTGTACAATAAACCTGTTATAACTTTCTCTGAGTGTTGAGTCTCATTTCTTCAGATTAATTTATACTGATTATATTCCCCTAGGGACATATCAGTCTTTTGCGAAGGAAACTTTTATTCTGCTTTGCTCTGTGGCAAGATGAATTATCGTCTTAAAAATGATCAAACCAATTTTCTAATGAATGAGAAAGAAAATTACCTCTCATTTCAATGTATATATGGGGATTGATTGTGGAAGGAATGATTGCTATTTCATTCGCTCCCTTAAATGACAAGTGATCCAATATTTAAAAAAAAAAACAATTACTTAGGATATTACATGTTTTCTTCAGGGTTAATTTTATTTGAACTGCACTAGATAAAGATTCTTACGTTAAATGTGGCTATTTGTAGTGTTTGCTTGCATTTTAGTAGTTTTGATTGTTTGAGCTCTGTAGCTGATTTTTCGAACACCGAGGCCAGGGCTCCAAACTCAGCAGGACGCGCCCCTTTTTTACCCGCGCGAAGAGCGATGCGGTTTGTGTAAGTGGTTTGAGTGTGGGTCATGGTTATCTTTCGATGGCTGTTTTATTCTCTTCGATAGAAGCCACTCTTATAGAGGAGCAGCAGTAGTTCCCCGATCGAACTGGCGATCCTGAGCGAAAAGTCGTCAAACTCACGTCCAGGACCCATTTGGGTATTGACTTTGGTCGTCCATGGGTTTATTCAAATACCTTTACGTACATCATGCTGCTTCCCATGTGTACATAAAAAAGGTGGGGGGTAAATTTGTTTTAAGTTTTGACTTAGTTAAAGTCCAACATTAAGGTACTTTCGTATGACTTTCACAAGTACTGACTTATACTTTTTTTGCTGTATTGGGACTTTTCCTGGGTTTTTCATTTTTTTTCTCCAACAGTTGGGGACCTAGCAGGCTTCAGGAATTATAGAGCTTTTTTTTTTTTTCTTTTTTCTTTTTCTCTAAATAGAAAAGGACAACTCCCAGAGCTAATCGCATCGGCCGAAGAACATAAAATAGACATAATATGCATACAAGAACACAGATACACGCACACAGAAGATATCAAATATCACGAAACTGGCAATGGCTGGTCGCTCGCCACTGTATCCGCATGGAAAAACTCTGTCAACGCCGCAGTAGGAGGGGTAGGATTACTTATAGGACCTAGAGCACTAAAAACGCTTAATAGCGTTGAGAAAATACAACCTAGAATGATGGCAGCTACATTTAACGGAAACCCCAGAGCAACAATCATCTCATGCTACAGCCCCACCAATGTTAGTGAAGAAAATGAAATAGTCACCTTCTACGATGAGTTATCCTCATTAGTGCATAGCATCCCGAAACACAACATGTTAGTCATTGGCGGAGACATGAATGCACAAATCGGGAAAAACGGAAACAACAAATACAGCCTACACAACACGTCAAATAGAAATGGGCAACATCTAACAGATCTCATGATAGAAAATAGATTAGCATGCCTCAATACAAACTACCAAAAAAGAGAGGGCAAACTATGGACATACACGTACGCAAACAATACTAAAGCACAGATAGACTACGTCCTTATAAACAAGAAATGGAAGAATAGTGCATTGAATTGCGAGGCATACTCCTCTTTTGAGGGTGTGTCCACCGATCACCGAATAGTCACAGCGAAAATACGGTTAAGCCTACGAAAAAACGACAAACGAACAGCGACCACCAAACACTATGACTGGGCCCTATTAAACAACAAAGATGTAAGAGATAAATACGTATTAGAATTAAGAAACAGATTCGAAACACTACAAGAAAAGACGGAAAAAAGTACACCCAACGACGAATACAAAAATTTCGTCAATGCACACCTCGAGGCAGCAGCAAAATACATTCCAACAAAAATTAAAACTAAATATAGAGTCCCATGGGAAACTTTAGCGGTGAGAGAAAAACGTGCACTAGTGAAAACAGCCTCCAAAAACTATCGAAAAAACCCAACAAACACAAATGCCTTAAAACTAAAAACGGCACAATATCAATTAGCAGGCATATATATAAAGGAACAGACAGAATACATTCAAAATCAGACAGATAAGATTAGAGACTCGGTGGAAGATAGACAATCTAGAATTGCCTGGCAAACAATAAACGAAGTGAGCAGAAGAAAGAACACAGCCAAAGCAAAACTTAAAGCAGCAAACCAACAAGAAAGAATAAAACTGTGGAAACAGTACTTCGAAAACTTACTTGGAAACCCACTAAAAATAACGCATGAACCAATCACCAGAATAATTAGCAAACAATAAGACATTAAACTTGGACCGTTCACACAAGAAGAACTCGACTCGATTCTCAGAAAAATTAAAAATAGGAAAGCTGCAGGGCTGGACGAAATTCCCCCGGAAGTATGGAAGACCAGACAATTCAACGACATACTGCTCCGACACAGCAACACAGTATACAATCAAAATCCGATAGATAGATGGATGAAGGGATGCATACTCCCCTTCCCTAAAAAGGGGGACCTCGGATTTGCCAAAAACTACCGAGGCATAACACTTACATCCATAGCTGCCAAAATCTACAATGCCCTACTACGAAACCGAATAGAACCCAAAATCGACAACATACTTAGAAAAAACCAAAATGGCTTCCGAAGAAATAGATCCACGACCTCACAAATATTAACCATCCGCAGAATCCTTGAAGGTGTACGGGCAAAGAACCTACAAGCGACATTAATATTTGTCGACTTTACCAAGGCTTTCGACTCCATTCACAGAGGAAAGATGGAACAAATCCTACTAGCGTACGGCATACCTAAAGAAACCGTAGCGGCAATAACGATTCTCTATAGAAACACTAAAGTAAAAGTACGATCACCAGATGGAGACACAGAATACTTCGACATTGTAGTAGGAGTACTACAAGGGGACACGCTGGCTCTGTACCTCTTTATCATTTGTCTAGACTACGTACTTAGAACATCGATTGACAAAATCAAAGAGAATGGCTTCGAACTGACGAAGAAAAGAAGCAGAAGATACCCCGCAACAACAATTACCGACGCCGACTACGCCGATGACATAGCGATACTGGCAAATACACCTGACCAAGCCGAAACACTTCTGCATAGTTTGGAACGAGCAGCAGCAAGCATAGGCCTCCATGTTAATGCACACAAAACGGAATATATGTGCTATAACGAAACGGGGGACATCTCCACTCTAAAAGGAACCCCTCTTAAACTAGTAGACAAATTCACGTACCTAGGAAGCAGCGTCGAATCAACCGAAAAGGACATCGAAACGAGGTTAACGAAAGCATGGACAGCTATCAATAGGCTATCGACTATATGGAAATCAGACCTAACCGATAAAATGAAACGCAGTTTCTTCCAGGCAGCGGTCACATCGATACTGCTATATGGATGCACTACATGGACGCTAACAAAACGGCTGGAGAAGAAACTAGATGGCAATTACACAAGAATGCTGCGTGCAATCCTGAACAAGTCCTGGCAGCAACACCCCACAAGACACCAACTGTACGGCCACCTGCCCCCTATCACGAAAACTATTCAAGTTAGGCGAACCAGACATGCAGGACATTGCTGGAGAAGCAGAGATGAACTCATAAGAGATGTACTCTTATGGATCCCCACACATGGCCGCGCAAAAGCAGGACGACCAGCACGAACGTACATTCAGCAGCTATGTGAGGATACAGGTTGTTGTCCTGAAGACCTGCCTAGGGCGATGAACGATAGGGAGGAGTGGCGAGAGAGGGTCAGGGATATCAGTGCTGCCAGCACGATATGATGATGATGAGAGAAAGATTCAAGCTAAGCTTTCAGTTTTATATCCTGACATGTTGAAAACTTTCATGGTCGACGCGTATATTTTCTTTTAACTAGAATAATTCCATAATTATTGCAGAGAGAGAGAGAGAGAGAGAGAGAGAGAGAGAGAGAGAGAGAGAGAGATAGAGAGTTCGCGCAAAAAAGTATTCACATTTCAGGAAAAGAAAAATTGTGATGAATATTCTAATATCAAATCTATTTTATACATAATTTTCTTTCCTAAATAGTGTATCCATTTTAAGCTGACCGTGTGAGTGTATATCATCATATTTACCCAACCCTTCCGCTCGGGCAGGATATGACACAAGGTCAAATTTAAGCGGAGTTTAACAGGTTTGAATTCAGAGTTTTCCTTCTCCTAGCCTAGTTGCCTCACCAAGGCTTAAGAACCTAGTCTGCCCTACTATTTACCCATAGCTGGAGGGAGAATATTTGGATTTATACCTTTCCCAAGGGTATTAGTGCTATGTGAAATGCGATCAGTCTCTTCCAAGATTTGAACTTGTGTCCCCGTGTCCATTTCCAATGACGATAACAATTACACCATGGGCACCTCCATATCATCATCATCATCATGTTGCTCTGCTAGCACAGACCTTCATGACCCTCTCTCGATACCCGTCTCTATCGCACATCGCTCTTGGGAGCTCTTCTAGGTTACATCCTGTATCGGCACAGAGCTGTTCTTCAAGCTGGTCGTCCTACCTGTGCTCGTCAATGAGAAGGGATCCACAGGAGTACATCGCTTATGATTTCATCCTTACTTCTCCAGCAGTGACCCGCATGTCGATTAACTTGGATAGTCTTCGTGATGAGTGATAGGTGGCAGTACAGCTGCTGCTTTGTGAGGTGTTGCCTCAAGGACTTGTTCAAAAGTAAGAGTCAGCTGATTCTTCATAGGCTAGTCATTTCTTACGTACTCCTTTCTGAGTATATATATATATATATATATCGAACCTCGTAACATGATCAGTGGGCGACACAAAATGAATTTTAAGCGAAGTTTTCTTTCTCCTAAACCGGCTGCGATAACAAGGTTAAAAAGCCCAGGCTGCCGTACTATTCACCCGTAGTTGTAGGGGAAATAGATGTCTAGTTTTATAACATGTGGTAATGTGTTGCCAGAACAAAAATGTTAGCTATATTCTTTCTTCTAAACGTTTTCAACGACTCTTGCATATGAAAGAATTCCCTAAATTTTATAATATTATAATAAACTATACACACCAGACGCTTTATGCGTTCAAATTTAATTTAGAATTTTAAATAGACCATAAAACTAAACGAGAATAAAGCTGAAGACTCGAAAGACAACACACCACAAAATATAATGGAATTAGTATAACTACAAAGCTTAACCAATGACATAATCAGGTCATTAAATAATTCAGCATTCAGTCTTATTTAGCACAGCAAATTGTGTCATAATAAATCACAGATTAAATTGCAGAATTATGTGAAAGCGACAAAAATAAGGGTCGAACAGTAAGCAACATTCTACCTTACCTAGCTGTATTCATTTTGCGATAAGAAATTCTATACATTTGTTTGGTGAACGAATTTATATATGAGAGATATACGATGGGCATACAATGTTTCCAGATTTTTTCTTATGGGCACTTTTATTGATAGTACACACATGAAACTTAAGCCTCCTTCGAAGTAATCTCCTCCAGCTGCAATGTACTTGTTGTACCGTTACAACAACTTCTGGAAGGCCCCATGGAAGCCCTCTTATGTGAGCGTATCAATGACTTTCGTCACAGCCTCTTTCATCTCCTCAGCTGTCTCATAACGACAGCTTGTGAGCTTAGGGAATAACCAAAAGTCACAGGAAGTAAAGTCTGGGCTATAGGGAGGGTGAGGAACTGCCTTGATGCCCATCTTGCAGAAATAGTCTGTGACAAGGATGGAGTAGTGGACTGGTGAATTGTCCTGGTAGAAATGCCACTGACCTGATTTGAAGAGTGCCGGCCTCTTCTTCCCTAGAACCTCTTCCTGAATTCCATTAAAACCTCAACATAGTAACCCTAATCCTAACCCTTTGGCCAATTAACTCTGGTCTATTGACTTTCTTACTCCTCCCACAACTCTCATCGTCCTTCACAGACTCCCTACTTTCCTAGAATCTCTTATGCCACTCAAAAACTGATGCTCGTTTCAGGCAAGATGCTCGAAAAGCAGTCTGAAGCATTCCATACGTTTCTGTGGCAGTTTTATTGTATGTCGTTCTTTTAAAGTGTCAGATTGCATTTTTGAAATTCAGCAGTTGTTACAATCAGGCTTTAGTAAGATGTATTCCAATTACTGCTGTAGCTGTTCATTTGAACCTGAAATCATAAAAATTGGTCAGTCATCCCATAAGATGTATAGCAATAACATACTAAATTCTCGAGAGTCTGCACCAATTTTAAATGCCCAGACGAAAAATGTCAGGAAACTTATCGTATGCACCTCGTATTTAGTATAAAAACAATTTTGGATATAGTTTTTAAATAAGCTAGTCCTAACTTTTCATTTAATTATGTATATAAGGGTACGATGAATACTTGCTCTATACTCTCCTTTATTGAATTGTATGGTACATTTCAACGCCAGAGGCTGTAACTAGACCGCCCCCTAAACCACATTCTTGAGTTCTTTTCGCCTCTAGTATTTAACCAGAAGTGACAGTGTTCTGACCCTGGTATCGAATTGTAAAGAAAGATAGATATCTTACATACAATTAACGAGTAAATATTTTCCTATTCTGTGTCTTTTCAAGATACTGCTTATTCTTGGAACAAGATGTATACAATTATATCTATTAGGATAGGTTTCAGTATTCTAATGGCATCTGCAAGTATAATGAGCATTTAAAATATTAAATGTTCTAATACATATTAAATGAATTTAAATTAAAATATAATATGACGGGAAATGATATTAAAAACCAAAATTTTCCATATAAAGGAATAGTGTTTCAGGAAGCTTTAGTGTTCAGTTTTAAACAGTAAGTTCTGCAGTTTTCTATTATCTTTACTTATTCAAAAAGATAATTCAGACAACAAAGTTTTAGAAACAAATTTTCTACAAAAGAAAAAAGAAAGAAATTTGAAAGGATAGAGCGTTGCAAATTGATTGTAATTTGCGCAAATTTATCAGTTATTGTATGGAAAACAATGTTCTTTAAATTTTATAAGTTTTTGTGGTTTCGTTGAAAAGTTTCACCTTATGTTTTATGTGGTTGAGTTTTCGGTAAAGTTGGCTTTTAGTAGAATTCTTGGGTTGAATTCTCAGCACGCGTAGCAGAATTCTCGGCTTGCATTTTCAGCTTTTGTATATTTAATTTCAGTTGAGTCTTTTGTAAAGTTGTCTTTCGGCAGAATTCTACGATGAATTCTAGTTTTCAATAATTTTAATTGATTTTTCTGTGAAGTTGTCTTTTAGCAGAATTCTCGGGTTGAATGTTCCTTTTTTGTTTTACTTAGTTGAATTTCCGAAAATCTTTCTTTCGATTGATTTTTCGGAAACATTCTTACCTGTTTGAATAAATTTCGGCTGTTTAAGAAGCGAGTTACGAAACCAGTCTACTCGTTAATTTTTCCTGCCTTAAGAGTTTGGCTACTAAGTTTACACTGAGAGCTTCCAAGTAGCTTGCGACGAAATGGTAGTAGCTACAACAAAAGATGGGAGGCAGCTTTTGGTGCCTTTTTGTCTGGGATAAATTCTTCGTTTTTCATTTAAGCCAAACATTTAGAGCCACACGTGATCGGATTTATTTTCTTGTTAGAAAGACATTTTTACATTACAATTGAGTGTATTTTCTTTTCATTCGGTGTGTTTTATATGAGTATATATCGGTTTTACTATTAGTAATATTAGTTTTTGGAAAGTGGGAAATCGACTAAATACAAGCCCTATTACACTCAATCCTTATATATATATATATATATATATATATATATATATATATATATATATTACCTATAACCCCCTATATATAGATATATAAATACAATATAATTATATATATATGACGCTAACAAAACGGCTGGAGAAGAAACTAGATGGCAATTACACAAGAATGCTGCGTGCAATCCTGAACAAGTCCTGGCAGCAACACCCCACAAGACACCAACTGTACGGCCACCTGCCCCCTATCACGAAATCTATTCAAGTTAGGCGAACCAGACATGCAGGACATTGCTGGAGAAGCAGAGATGAACTCATAAGAGATGTACTCTTATGGATCCCCACACACGGCAGCGCAAAAGCAGGACGACCAGCACGAACGTACATTCAGCAGCTATGTGAGGATACAGGTTGTTGTCCTGAAGACCTGCCTAGGGCGATGAACGATAGGGAGGAGTGGCGAGAGAGGGTCAGGGATATCCGATATGATGATGATGATGATGATATATATATATATATATATATATATATATATATATATCCAGGGAAAGGAGTTGCGCCCTCCTCTATAACTCGGTGTAGTAGCTATACTTTTTCTTTTATATATATATATATATATATATGCACACCATAATCCTATATATATATGCGTGTATGTTACTAGAAGAAAACGTAAACCTTGCTAAATTGTCATTACAAATGTATTTCGGCGAAGAATATCATTATACTTTCCGTCTCTTCAGACGAGTTGACCCGCTTAATTTTTGAATTAAAAACAGCATATATGGGTTAACAGATCTCTCTGTGGATGACTATTGATATATATATATATATATATATATATATATATATATATATATTTATATATATATATGTGTGTGTGTGTGTGTGTGTGGGAATAAAAAACGCACATATATATAGATTTAAATTTGTCTGGTGAAAAGTAAAAGGGGTAAGATAATAACGTATTAGAAAAATTAAGAAACCAAAAAAGGGGTGTTCCCGTGAATTGACTCATTTTAATTTGAACATATACAAGATTCTTCGAAGCTGGTGGAATTTTTTGAATAGTGTAAGGTTGTAAACTGAATTATAATCTCTTTATATTTTTCTGTTTACTCTTTTTACATAAGTTAAATCCCTCAGCTATTTGGGCCATACCCCTCCCTCACCAGAATAGTCACACAAGCCATACACCGAGTCTTCCCATAGATTTATATGAAATTCCGCATATGTGCTATACACGAAAAATCCACACCCATCGTCTTCAGACACCGACTGGATATATATATATATATATATATATATATATATAATCATGTCGTGCCGCCATCACGGATATCACGGATCCTCTCTCACCACTTCTCCCGATCGTTCATCGCCTCTGGAAGGTCTTCAGGGCTTCATCCCGTATCCTCTCAGAGCTGCTGTATGTATGTTCGAGCTGGACGTCCTGCTTTTGCTCGGCCATATGTGCGGGTCCAGAGGAGTACATCACTGACGAGTTCGTCCTTGCTTCTCCAGCAGTGTCCTGCATGTCTGGCTGGTCTAACTTGGATGGTTTTCGTGATGGGAGGTAGGTGTCCGTATAGTTGGTGCTTTGTGGGGTGTTGCCTCCAGCACTTTTTCAATATTGCTCGTGGCATTCTTGTGTAATTGCCGTCTAGCTTTTTCTCCAGCCGTTTTGTTAGCGTCCAAGTATAGCAGTATCGATACGACCACTGCTTGGAAGAAACTGTTTCATTTTATCGGTCAGGTCTGATTTCGATATGATCGATAACTTATCGATAGCTGTCCATGCCTTCGTTAGCTGCATGTCGAAATATTTTTCGGTTGATGCGACACTGCTTTGGGGTGCTAAAATACTTACTTTTACACCTCAGAAAACAAGGGTTGTTCCTTTGACGAAATATGTTTTTGAAAGATCGTAGCTTACCTTATTTCTAGATATAATCGTGACGTAACTTCCGTCCAGTGGACCCATATAACCTATACAAACACACAGAGTATTAGTTAAAATAATAACATTTTTACTTAACATGGGTCACTATTTATAAACCCCATGCATATGTGTAATATAATGGCCGGGGGATTTCGTTTTAGGCTGAGAACCTTTCGGTTCAGTGCATGGGTTAGTTAGGTGCAACATTAACGCAGGTGTTCACTCGCTCGCACGGAGCGAACGTGTCACTAAGAGATGTCGCTATAGCCCAGATGGGAAACGGGTCTACAGATTGCGAGTGACGTCACGCACCGGAAGCGTACGGAGGATTTTGGGTATTTTGAAAAAGTCAGTTCGTTTAGTTGAGTCCTGCCTCGGAAGAAGACGGTTGACTTCGTTAGCTCATCGCAGCCTGGCCAGAGTTCTTGGGCAGGTGCACACGAGATGAAGGGCAGATGAAAAAGCCAGAATAGAAAGAATGTGTATCTCTCTCCTTGTGTCGAAGAACCTTTAAATTCAAAGGTTATAAAAAAGTTTCGTACCTGAACTGAGAAATCATAAGTGTTTTTCGTGTTTCGAGATTCCTATGTTCTATGTATATATGTTTATGAACATTCCAAGTACGTTTTAACATATCCGGGTATCTGGCTATGGTACATATAATATGAAAAATAGATATGTATTGAAAACAATTTTGGGTTTTAATATATATTTGGAATATCAAAGTAAAGATGGTAAGCTGCATCAAGTTCTATACTAAAGCATTTACGATGGGATGTAGCCCTGAAGACCTGCCAGAGGGGATGACTGATAGGGAGATGGGGCGAGAGAGGGTCAGAGATATCCGTGCTAGCGGTACGAGATGATGATGATAGTTTTAAGAGTATAAATAAATGCTTAAATGTTTTCTATTCATATCATTGAATGTTGAAGAAATATTTTGTCAGCTAAAAGTAAGGGGTCGTTTATTAGCGACCAGATAGATAAAAGATATTATCGTTGGGCTGTCCTCCCCAGTCTCCAAAATGAATACCTTCTTTTTCTAGAAATTCTAACATTGATGTTGCCAGGGAGAGCCAGTCTTCAGGAAAGTTAGAAACGACATTATCTGACAATAAATGTTTACTGGTCAATATGAACCTGGTCTGATGTTGAAACAACTGAAACTGAGATATACTTGGTAGGTTTAACTTCTGTCATAAGGCAATTCCTAACATATTTCACCATTAGCAGAACAATTTTTAAGTTAGTTGATGATAATTATGAATGCTTACCACGTGCAAGATTGCTGACTTCTTCAAAATGTCGCATCAGTAATGGATCAACTTCTACAATAAGTTTCATAATTTCTAAAAATTTATATATATTACACGTATTATATTATAAAACAACCTTTTTGGTTGAAAATAAAAGGTGGTACATTATAAGAAGTCGTTACTTATTCGAATATATAAGGTAATAGTCAGATGGGTGTAGTGATTCAACTATTAAGAAAATATTCTTAACCACAGATATAACGAAGTTAATCGCTTTAATAAAAGAAGGTTAATTTGTTTTTTGATTTTTCTTTCCAGCTGACTCGACTGGGTTAATATTTGAAAAAAAATTTTTTTCCAAGCGAACAAATTGATTTTTGAGAAGACAGTCGTGACCCCGTATAGAAAGACGTTAAGTTGTGTTAGTTAATTAGGAAGGTGGCTTGAAGTTAAAGCTAGATATGGTTTGACAATATTAGAATAAATAAGTGAGTTCAAAGGAAATGACTCTTAAACTTGACTAGAGGAAGAGCTGATCCGGGATATGTTTTCAGCGCAGGAATAGATTCGGATAATTAAGAGGTAACCATATAATGACAAGACTTAGACAGCAAAAGTTATTTGGTGTGTTGACTGTGAAGCGGACGGAGCAAGTGCTGAGAGAGGCTCAGAGAACACGCATAATGTTGATCACAATCGACCGAGATATATTCTGGGTCACCATAACAGAGTTAGCCAGCCGACTCATAAACTTAGGCAGTCATGAGTAAATGATTCGAGTATTTTATTAAGCTGTTAAGGTTAACTTCAGATCGACACACAAGCAACCAGTCCAGACGCTGTATTCTGTTTTCTATGACTGTAGATGACATATTATAGTTGATTGTATTTCACTTAAATTTTTTTTCTGTTATTAAAATGATTCTATTTAATCAACTAGCATCATTGTTCTTCTAAAGAAAGGACAGACGTATCCTATTCAGAACATTTATAGGATACACATTTTTTCTAGTCTTAAAAAAGGCAATAAAAACATACTTAAGAACATTCGAGAAAAATAGGATCGGAAGTCAGCTAACAGAAAATATTCAGGCTCAAAAATCATCATCATCATCATGTCGTGCCGCCAGAACGGATATCCTTGACCATCTCTCGCCACTTTTCCCTATCGTTCATCGCCTCCGGCAGGTCTTCTAGGTTACATCCTGTGTCCTCACATAGCTGCTGTATGTAAGTTCGGGCTGGTCGTCCTGCTTTTGCTTGGCCATATGTGGGGGTCCATAGGAGTACGTCACTTACGAGCTCGTCTTTGCTTCTCCAGCAGTGTCCGGCGTGTCTGGCTCGTCTGACCTGTACAGTTTTCGTGATGGGAGGCAGGTGGCCGTACAGTTGGCGTCTCGTGGGGTGTTGCCGCCAGGACTTGTTCAATATTGCTCTCAACATTCTTGTGTAGTTGCCGTCAAGTTTCTTCTCCAGCCGTCTGGTTAGCGTCCATGTAGTGTATCCATATAGCAGTATCGATACAACCGCTGCCTGGAAGAAACTGCGTTTCATTTCATCGGTCAGGTCTGATTTCCATATTATTGAGAGCCTATCTATAGCCGTCCATGCTTTCGTCAGCCGTGTGTCGATGTCGTTTTCTGTTGATGAGACGCTACTTCCTAGGTAGGTGAATTTGTCCACTAGCCTCAGAGAGCCTCCGTCTAGAGTGGTAATGTTGCTCGTTTGGTTGTAACACATATATTCAGTTTTGTGCGCATTAACATGGAGGCAAATGACTGCTGCAGCTCGTTCCAAACTATGCAGTAGTGTCTCTGCTTGATTAGGCGTATTCGCCAGTAACGCTAAGTCATCAGCGTAGTCGGCGTCTGTGATTGTTTTTGTGGGGTACCTTTTGCTTCTTTTCTTAGTCAGCTCGAAGCCATTTTCTCTGATTTTGTCGATCGAAGCTCTAAGCACTTAGTCTAGACAGATGATAAAGAGGTATGGGGCTAGCGTGTCTCCTTGTAGTACTCCTGCAACAATGTCAAAGTATTCCGTGTCTCCATCTGGTGAACGTACTTTCACTTTTGTGTTTTTGTAGAGGATCATTATTGCTGCGACGGTTTCTTTAGGTGGGCCGTATGCTAGTAGGATTAGTTCCATTTTCCCTCTGTGGATGGAATCGAAGGCCTTGGTAAAGTCGACAAATAGTAATGTCGCCTGAAGGTTTTTTGCCCGGACGCCTTCAAGGATTCTACGGATAGTCAATATTTGTGAGGTTGTGGATCTGTTTCTCCGGAAGCCATTTTGGTTTTTCCTAAGGGTGTTGTCTATTTTGGGTTCTATGCGGTTTCGTAGTAGGGCATTGTAGATTTTGGCTGCTATGGATGTAACTGTTATCCCTGGGTAGTTCTTGGCTAATCCAAGGTCGCCATTTTTAGGGAAAGGAAGGATGCATCCCTTCATCCATCTTTCTATCCTATTTTGACTATAGACTGCGTTGCATTGCCGGAGCAGTATATCGTCGAATTGTCTAGTCTTTCACACTTCTGGGGGGATCTCGTCTAGCCCTACAGCTTTCCTATTTTTAATTTTTTTAAGAACCGAGTCGAGTTCTTCTTTGGTGAAAGGCCCTAGTTTAATGTCTAATTGCTTACTGATAATTCTGGTGATCGTTTCATCCGTTATTTTCGGTGGGCTTCCTAGTAGATTTTTGAAATGCTGTTCCCACAGTTTTACTCTTTCTTGTTGGCTTGCAGCTTTCAAATTTGCTTTGGCTGTGCTCTTCCTTCTACTTACTTCGTTTATTGTTTGCCAGGCTATCCTGTATTGTCTATCTTCCACCGAGTTTCTAATCTTATCTATCTGATTTTGTATGTATTCTGCCTGTTCTTTTAGATATATTCCTGCTAATTGATATTGTGCTTTTTCTAGTTTTCGGGCATTTGTGTTTGTTGGGTTCTTCCGATAGCTTTTTGAGGCAGTTTTCACGAGTGCACGTTTTTCTCCAACCTCTGACGTTTCCCAAGGGACTCTATATTTAGTTCTATGTTTTGTTGGGATACACTTTGATGCCGCCTCTAGGTGTGCTTCAACAAAGTTTTCATATTCGTCATTTGGGGTAACTTTTTCTGTCTTCTCTTGTATTGGTCAATAAATGTCTACACGCCAAAATTTTAGGACGATTCTTTGATCCACCTGTAGGATATAAATAACAGAGAGTTAGGGAGCCATTCACACAAACTTACACGAAGACTAAGACGAAGACTAAACAACAAGCCACTAAGCCAGTAAAGCAGTAGCCGATACTATGTCCGGCTAATTCCTTTCCTTCCTCAACTAAAGTTCATGACCTAGCTTCAGATGGCTGCGAATCACATTCAAAAGAAAAACCCGACAAACTTTTTTCATCAACGCGACACGCTGTCGCCACAATCATAAAACCCGCAATGAACTTAATATAAGTAAGAACGACTTATTTACAGACTCCGTTAGCATTAACATACACACATCTTAAAACAAATTTATTTTCTTCTTGCCAAACTTTATTTTCCAAAAGGCTATTTACAAATCATGTATTTTATTTGTTTTCATATTCTGTTATATGCATATTAAATTGTTTGTTGTTTAATGTTCGTTGTGTTCTATTCCATTTCTTTCACGCGATTGTAAAGTTTTGTGTTGTATTTGTGGTGGAAATAATTTAGAGGGCAATACCCGTAAAGTACGGACGCAATCTACTGAAATAACCAAAATAACATACAACCCCCACACATTCATCTCAAGAGAAAATTACTGCAGCTTATTGTTCGAGGAAACATCCGTATTTTAGCCTATTAGAATCACAAAAAGAAATATCGAGCTAGACAATCCATGACAGAGGCTGTAGAATCGAGATATTTTGTTTGGGTTTTATGGCATATCATCCTTTGTAGGTTATTGTTGTGATGCTGACTAAAAAAAGACACGGGGACGCAAAAAGTTTAGTAGAAAAACATATATCTTCAAGTAACAGAAACAAGATACGAGTGAACCTGGTTAAACAGTAGTTAGTTGATAGGAAGCTAAGAAGCCTGTGGGGTAGTGACTATCCGTCCTCTACGCAGATGGTATCACACGTGATTGTGTCACGCTGATTTGGTTAACCCCGTCTAATGCTCTCGTTGACGTGAATTTATGGAGAAGGACGAATTCATTATGTAGGGAGTACAACAGTTAATTAACCCCAAATCGATTTTTATACAAATAAACTTCTATTTCAAACAATAAAGTTTAGCATAAGTTCACAATCAATGGTCAAAAACATTTCTATTTTGAGCTATTCAGTTTATCAAACAGTTATAATTCAAACAATTCAGTTTAGTATAAGTATAGTTTTTGTTTACACGCAGTTAAATGTCAAAACAGTTCTATTTCAAACAATTCAGTTTAGCATCGTAGAGTTTCAATGTTAAAAACAGTTCTATTTTTAAAAAATTAGTTCAGTACAAATACGCAGTTTATATGTCCAAAATGTTCTATTAAAAGTAATTCAGTTTAACGTAAGTACGCAGTTAAGTTCTATTTGACTCATAGATAGAGCTCTGTTTTGGTGCCACCACTCCTGGCGAAAGTGGGCCTGAGAGTGATGGTAATGATGAGGTACTCCGCATTTCGTAAAGCTCTAGCATTACTAGAACTTTAACATCAGATTGTTTAGCATCATATTTCAGGACACTCGTTGGGTGCGGGGTTACCCCTTCGTAGAAAAACAGTCAGTGTATTCTACAGCTCCACCCGACTGGGTAACCAGATAGTTTCGATTTTTAAACAGCCTAACATTCTGACAGATGTGAAGAGAGTTAGATTTCAGAACAGGGTTCGAATTTAGCAGCACGTCGACAAGAAATACAACGTGTTTGGAGTTAGGGGTTTATATTATATTAGCAGTGACCAGTATGAATAGATTCTGTAATGGTGTTCGATTTTATACAGAAAACGTCTGTAATTTTTTTATCTGGTAGAAATGCCATTTAAAGCTGATTAAGTTAGGTTTTACATAGCTTCTAATTATCATTGGTTGATCAAAATTACCAAATTCCAATCAGGTTTTACATTGCGTCAAATAATCGGTGTTATGGAGACGCAGAATACTTCGACATTGTAGCAGGAGTACTACAAGGGGACACGCTAGCTCCATACCTCTTTATCATTTGTCTCGACTACGTACTTAGAACATCGATTGACAAAATCAGAGAGAACAGCTTCGAGCTGACAAAGAAAAGAAGCAGAAGGTACCCCGCAAAAACAGTTACCGACGCCGACTAAGCCGATGACATAGCGATACTGGCAAATACACCCAACCAAGCCGAAACACTACTGCATAGTTTGGAACGAGCAGCCGCTGGCATTGGCCTCCATGTCAATGCACACAAAACGGAATATATGTATATATATCAAACAGGCGACATCACCACACTAGACGGAACCCCTCTGAAACTAGTAGACAAATTCACTTACCTAGGAAGCAGCGTCTCATCAACCGAAAAAGACATCGACACGCGGCTAACGAAGCATGGACAGCAATCGATAGGCTATCGATCATATGGAAATCAGACCTGACCGATAAAATGAAACGCAGTCGTATCGATACTGCTATATGGATGCACTACATGGACTCTAACAAAACGGCTAGAGAAGAAGCTAGATGGCAATTACACGAGAATGCTGCGAGCAATCTTGAACAAGTCCTGGTCGCAACACCCCACAAGACACCAACTGTACGGCCACCTACCTCCTATCACGAAAACTATCAAAGTTAGACGAACCAGACATGCAGGAGACTGCTGGAGAAGCAGGGACGAACTCATAAGTGATATACTCTTATGGACCCCCACACATGGCCGTGCAAAAGCAGGATGACCAGCACGAATATACATTCAGCAACTATGTGAGGATACAGGATGTTGTCCAGAAGACCTGCCTGAGGCGATGAACAATAGGGAAAAGTGGCGAGAGAGGGTCAGGGATATCCGTGCTACCAGCACGACATGATGATGATGAACATGATAGTCACGATAATCTCAATAACAACAATAATTCAAATTCAAATGCAGGTAGTACAAACAAGTTTATTTCTTTCTATCTTCAGTCCTTTGTGATACGAGGAGAGAGACGCAAATCATAAAGGCCTCTGCTAACCATTCAATGCAGACCACCCCTCACGTGCGGTGCATCTTGTGGTGTTTAAGATCTCGGTCGGTTGAGATCCAAACTGATCTGATCTGATCAGATCCGAAAAAACCCAACCGCGCGTTTCAACGGTCGAACGTCAACTACCGACTTTTCAAAATCATCTAATTCTCAGGACCGTGTCTTCCAGGTAAGACGTCAACCACACTCTCATTTCACTTCAACGGCTGTGCCCTCCCATTATCATTGTAGATGATGATTATCATATCCTTTCTCTGCGGGTGTAAAAGTGCACCATCTGACTATTGCACCTGACCTAAGAGACTATAGAATACACATCTTTTTAGCCTTAAAATAATCAACTTAAAAAACATAGATAAGAACATTCTAGAAATTTCGGATCAAAATTGCATTAACATTGAAGTTACACTTTTATATTTTTTAACGAATCGGCTCAAAAACACAGAATAAGAACATTCTAGAAAATCCAGACAGAAACTAAATAACAGAAAAATATTTAGGCTCCAAAATAAATAAGTAATCATACGAATCCGATTGGTCTAGAAATGTCAGAGCGCTTGAATTTTAGAATCCTCAATGAAACTTAACAAAATTCTATATTTGATCCACTTTAGTCCTCCAAAAAAGTATAAATAAAGAAGAATTTAATTACCTTGGGCATTCTACTACCAGAGGCAAGGACGACAGACAGCAGAAGGCATTGCACATAAGACACAGAGCGAAGAAGCATTCGACGTTCTTTTGCCGACTACCGAAATGCGACACGTTGATCATAAAAATCGCACGTGTTCTCTTAAGAAAACAAAAGGCGCATACTTACGGTCCCTCACATATAAACACACATGCATACACATGTATGTTAGTAAAGTCAATTTTTTTATCCTCTTTACTTCAGCAAACAATGGACCCATTGATTCAATAGACTTTCCCAACATGTACACATGCACAGCCGGGTGAACAAATCATTTTTACTGAACTGGCCATAGCTGTGTTTTCTACATATACGCACACGCACCTAAAACGAACATTGTATTTTAATTATGTTTATTAATTTGCTTGTTTCTTGATATTCCTTGTTGTCCCATTCCATTTGTTCACGTGCTTGTGAAATTTGTGTTGTACTTGTGGAAACGAAACCTGAAAGTACTATTTACCAACATCTCCGCTCGGGCAGGATATGACACAAAGTCAATTTTTAAGCGGAGTTTAACAGGTTTGAATTCAGAGTTTTCTTTCTCCTAGAGTAGTTGCCTCACCAAGGCTGAAGAACCTAGTCCGTCCTACTATTTACCCATAGCTGGAGGGAGAATAAGGGGGTTCATACCTTTCCCAAGGGTATTTGCCCGAAAGTGAACGTAATAGCGCGACTGGAGTACGAACTCGCGTACTACGATTCCGCAGTGCATCGCTTTAACCATTACACCACGAGGACACCCCATGAAAGTAACTCCTGTAAACTCCGGAAGGTACTTAGTCCTCTACAAGATCGTGCCTTTCTGTGAGTAATAATCTAAAAATGAGTTGCATGACTGAATTTCGAAGTCGCTTACTACGATATTGCAGTTTAGAAATTCACCGAGGAACCCTCCCCACTAAATTGAAATATTTACTTGAGATAATATATTTTTTTTATTATTAATAGGAATATATGAACTTATCCAACTTTCTGCTGATTATTTTTTACTCGATTGGAATAGGTAATATTATATTAATGAATGAAAAACTCTCAAGAAAGAACGAGGCAACAATTCAAAGATGCATGTGTAATGAACAGGAATTCCTAACTGCAATTGCTCAGTCGGCTGGGGCTGTAGATACACCGACTGCACCTTTGCAGAGGGGTAATACCCCCACCCGATGATAGTCCTGGATATGACATTAAACAATCTGATGATGAGGTTCCAGTGATGCTGGAGCTTTGGGGAATGCAGAGCACCCCTTCATTGCCATTGCTCCCGGATCCACTCTGTCCCGGAGTGGTATCACCAGATAAGATCCTATGTGTTGAATAGAACTAACTGTATACTTATGCTATACTGAATTGTTTGAATTAGAACAGTTTGACTAAACTGAATTGCTTGAAATAGAAATGTTATTGACAAATAAACCGTGTACTTACATATAAATTGCGTGCTTATCCTGAACTGAATTGTTTGAAATGGAACTGTTTTGACATTGAAACTCTACTTACAATAAATTTGAATTGTTTAGTATAGAACTGTTTTGACATTTAAGCGAGTGTAAACAAAATCTGTACTCATACTAAACTGAATTAGCTAAATAAGAGCTGTTTGACTAAACTGAATAGCTTGAAATAGAAACGTTTTCGACAATTAAACTGTGTACTCATGCTAAACTGAATTATTTGAAATAGAAATGATTATATGCATAAAAATGGATTTGGCGTTATATAACCTAGAAAGGTTGATATGCCATCAAACCTAAACAACCAACCAACCAACCAACTACATAACCGCAAGCCATAAAAAAACCTAGATGGGTTAACATGCCGTTAAAATACCAGAACCAGACCATCAGTGAAGTATCTTACGCAAGAATAACGGGCTGGCTCATAAATCAGGACGAATTCTGTTCAACCTGCAATTAGTGATTTAGTATCATAAACTTTTCCACTTCATCACCGAGGAAACCTTATGAAAAAATATTCAAAATTTCAAACAAATTTCATTCTACAATTATATTTCAAATCAAATCGTATTTTGATATTGGATTTTCAGCAAGAATGAAACAAAAAGTTAAAAACAAACATAAAAAATACAAATAGTTTAATTAAGAAATTAAATTAAATCAGCGTTCCTTCATTATGATAACGATGATGACGACTGTTACGAACTCCGATTACAATATCATCTTTTTTTATCTTTGCATCGTATTTTTATCTAAAGACAAAACTTCTCAAAGAGCTAGAGAAATTTTACCAAGCAATTTCAGTCCCTTCTTTAATTTACGATATTATGATCCATTCTCCAATGACATATAATTTTCTTTTTTCGTTAGCTATATTGCAAACCCAGCTAGAGTTTAAATCCTGGACAAGGCTGTTAACTTTTGGAAAGTTAGGCAACCAATAGTTTTCCCTCCAGCTATGACAAATACAAGGGCAGACTGAGAACTTTAACTGTTATTTGACATCCGGTGTTGGAAAAGGCAATCTAATTTTTTTTTCTAGTATGTTTGGGTTTTATCCTATTTACCAACCCCTCCACTCGGGCAGGATATGACACAAGGTCAATTTTTAAGCGGAGTTTAACAGGTTTGAATTCAGAGTTGTCCTTCTCCTAGACTAGTTGCCTAACCAAGGCTGAAGAACCTAGTCTGTCCTACTATTTACCCATAGCTGGAGGAAGAATAATTGGATTCATACCTTTCCCAAAGGTATTAGTGCTATGTGAAATGCAATCAGTCTTGTCCAGGATTTGAACTCTAGTCGCCGTGTCCATTTCCTACGACGATAACCATTACTCCACGTGTACCTCCATGTTTGGGTTTTATGACATATCAACCTTTTACGTTATTTCATGCCAAATCCATTTTCATACAAATGAACAATTCTATTCAAAACAACTGAGTTGAGCATAAGAACACAGTCTAATTGTCAAAAACATTTCTATTTCAAACTATTCAGTTTAGTCTAACAGTTCTAATTCAAAAAATTCATTTTAGTATAAGTATAGTTTTTGTCCACACACAGCTGAATATTAAAACAGTTCAATTATAACAATTCAGTTTAGCATAAGTAAACAATTTACGTGTCAAAACAGCTCGATTTCTGGTAACTTATTTAAGTATAAGTACACATTTTAGTTCTATTTGACCAATAGATACGATCTTATCAGGTGCAACCACTCCGAGCCAAAGTGAACCTGGGAATGATGTAAATGAAGTAGTACTCTGCATTCCCCAAAGCTACAGTATTACTGGAACCTCACCATCAGATTGTTTAGTATCAATTCCAGGACACTTGTTGGCGAGGGACTTATCCCTCTGAAGAGTCGTAGTCAGTTGATTCTACAGCCTCAGGCAACTGGGCCCTCGTTGGTGGTGGGGGTCTTACCCCTCAGCAGAGGTGAAGATGGTGGAATCTACAGCCCTAGACGACTGGGAAAGGTAAACAAAAAGTAACATTTTTAGAAAGATTGACCTTGAGTCACAATCTGCTCGTTCGGACAAGGTGGGTTGTTACATATATTAAGATTAATATTATTAAGATGGACTTATCCGTTTTTTATTATGAACCCTGCAAGTATTTTTATAAATGGTGTACTTAACGGATTTTTTTAAACATTCAAGATTAAAATCTTGAATTGAAGAGTGCTGGCCTCTTCCCTAAAAATATCTTCCTGAACTCCCTTAAAAGTTCAACATAGTAACCCTAACCCTAACCCTTTGGCCAATCAACTCTGGTGTATTGACATCCTTACTCCTCCCACACCTCTCATCATCCCTCACAGACTCCCTGCCTTCCTTGAATCTCAAAAACTGATGCTCGATTCATGCAAGAGGATCGAAAAGCATTCTGAAGCATTCCATACGTTTCTGTGGCTTTTTTCCAAGTTTAAAACATAATTTTATTGCATATCATTCTTCTAAAGTGTCCTCACATCTATATTACATTTTTGAAATTCACAAGCTGTGACAATCAGGGTTTAGTAGGGGGTATTCCAATTACTGCTGTAGCTGTTCATTTGAAGTTGAAATCATAAAAATTGGTCAGTCATCTCAAAATATGTATAGCAATAACATAGTGAATTTTTAAGAGTCTACGACAATTTTAAATGTCTTTACAAAAAAAGTATGGAAACATATTGAAGGCCCCACGTATATATATATATATATATATATACATGTGGCTCTATGTGTTTGTGTCTGTCTTTGCGTGTGTGTTTCTCCGTGCGAAGTTTAAAAATACATCTTACTTGTTCCTTCCTATTCGTAAGATTATTTTTTCTATTTTGACTCTGTTGTCCAACTTGACAGCTATATTGTTACCTGATATTGTAAATGAGTCATCGCCCCCAAGGCAAGTGATTCTTCAACAGATGATGGACCCATGGGAAGTTCACAAAGAAAAAAACCATGAAAGAAAACTTTTTAAGTACGAGACATTGGATAAACTTGGCTTACGTGTTGTTTGGTGAACGAGGTTTGATATAGAGAATCTGCTGCCATTCTTTGGACAGAGCCTCGACGAATTTGGGCATAGAGGGGAGTAAAGAAAAGAAGAAACACCAGCTGGTGTAAAAAAAACAAAAACATCTTAAATGAAAAATAGAATAGATTTTAAAAAGTGTTGGTAAAAATATTTACATAAAGTTTCTTTCTTTGTTTAATGGCATATCAACTTACGTGGGTTATTTAATGCCAGAACCATTCTTCTAGAAGAACAGCAGTGATGTTATTTAACCCATAGCTGGGATAACAATTATTTTTGTGTGTCCTCGTCTTTCATTATTTTCTGTGTCTGTGTCCTATTGTCAGCCACCATTTCTGTTGCTCCTGACGATTCGAATCACTTGTCTGCGTCTTCTCGCTTGGTTTTGTTTGTTGCTAAAATTCCTAACTGTTTCAGTTCTTCGCTTGGTTACCAACAACGTGTACAACATATTAGTGCGCATTTCTATTTTACGACAAGCATTAAACTCGCTCGCCTTTTACGGAGAGTTGAGAGCACAGGTTAAGCCCAACCACGTTTAGCGGTCGTCAGCAACAGATACAATTGTTCCACTGTGTCATCAAATCGCGTGACGTCTTCACCAATCATCGGCTTGAATTGAAACTGACCCTAGGTTCGTTGTCTATCACTAAAACAAATAAATCATGGTGTTTTTCAAAGCAGCTTAACGGCTTAGATGTAATCTGAATGTTACCCTTCATGTCAATAATGCATCTAACCAATTATGCTATAAAAAGAAGAAACGTAAAGAAAAATACTTTTAAATGGATGAGAAAATGTTAATAGTATTAATCAATGTTCACCAACTCGTTTCGACCTGTAATAGAAATGTCCCAAGATATGAAATTGTTGTATAGTGGCCCGTACTACGTTACTTCCACACTCGGGGCAGTATAAAAGATACTGTGTCTCGAGATGCTACAGAGAAGCAGGACATAAGGAGAAGCAGAGACAGAAGAGCTCTGAAGGACGTCGGTCAGTAGAAGACCAACTTAAATCGTAACACATACAGCGAGAGACTTATAATACTAGTCGAACTGTACCACTTGAGTTAATAAATAATTAATTCTATTTCACTGTGTATCGGTTCCTTACCACGATAAAAAAGAAATTATGGAAATTTAAGGTGGAAGGTATATCTGGAGAAATTATTTTAGGTCATCCTCAGAGTGGAAATTTTAAATTAAAAAAAAATCTTCTCATCTATTTATATGGATATTTCTTTCCGTTTCTTCTTTTGACGTCATGTTTGATTCAATTAAACTTTATATATTACACCAATGATTTATGTAGAAAAATTGATACCAACGATCCAAGTGGAATGAGAGATTTATTGAGAGATCAACACTATAGAGTTTCGGTTCTACTAAACCATCATCAGAACCATGAGGGTTGATATTAGCGATTTTAAGTCAACGATGGATGTTTAAAAATGCAAAATACAAAAACCTTGGGGACAATTTGTATAATATGAAAAAGTTGGCAGTTTAATTGATTTATGTAAGAATGCAATTACTTAGGACTGGAAATCAGTCTAACTGGATTGTTGAGGTAAATATTATTAAATTACGTAAATTTCAAGGTGGGTGGAATTGAAAGAGGTACAAATTCAATACTTCATCAAAATTGAGTATAAGAAAATATGTATATTGATTATTTAGTAATATATAATATTTCCGAATAAAGATACTTTATCGGTCCTTGGCAAGATAGCAGGGTGGGGAGAAAAATTTCTAACATTTCCTAATCTTGACCAATCCTCGTTAAATCATCTCAGATTTTAACAAGTGAATAGAAACATGCTCAGAATTTTATTTAATATTTTCTCTACCCTGGGTACAGAAACTTTATACACTAAAGTAAAGGCGTTTTAACATTAACATCATCATCATCATCTTGTCGTGAGATCGGCACGGATATCCCTGACCCTTTCTCGCCGCCTCTCCCTATCGTCCATTGCTTCCGGCAGGTCCTCTGGGCTACATACCGTATCCTCACAGAGCTGCTGTATGTAGGTTCGAGCCGGTCGCCCTGCTTTTGCTCGGCCATGTGAAGGGGTCCATAGTAATACATCACTTATGAGCTCGTGTCTACTTTTCCAGCACTGTCCTGCATGTCTAGTTCGTCTAATTTAGATACTTTTGGTGATGGGTAGTAGGTGGCCGTACAGCTGCTGCTTTGCGGGGTGTTCCCTCCAGGACCTGTTCAATATTGCTCGCAGCATTCTTGAGTAGTTGCCGTCAAGCTTTTTCTGCAGCCGTTTAGTTAGCGTCCATGCAATTAAAAGTCGAGATCATTTGAACGAGGATTAGTCAAATTATTTGATTACGATTTTTTTTTCTTTTAAGAAAAAACCTGTACATTCTTATCTAAAAGGATGGACAAACAAAAGGAGAAAAGGTAATAATTCAAATAGATTTCGTGGGTTGGTCAAAAAGAACTCGAAGAAGGTGCAGCTAATTACAGTTTTTAATTTGCGGAATAAAGATGCTTATTCAGCGCCATTTTCATGTAGAAGTGACCATCAGAACACAACTTGATTTTTCATTAACCCCGGGTGAATCAGCTGGAACACAATGGAGAGGCATCTATTGATGTTTGAACACAGCAAACAGGAATGACACTAAAAAGTTGGCGACCATAGTCAAGGGTGCCCCGAAGGCTCCTTTTTCAATAGCTGCAACACCAAAAGACGAGAACACTGAAAAAATAAGATAAAAAATAGTCAAATTGAACCCGGATCAAACGAAAGAACCAAGAAAAAGCTTTATACCACTATATATCTTATAAGAACAAACTGAACTAAAAAAAATATTTTAAAAGGAATGAAGACTTCGTGCACAATCTATAAGGTTAAAAACATTTATTACATACATTACAAACAAACTTGTACCAAGAAAGAAAAAATTGACAAGTGATACTAAATCTCTCAAACGTTTTTTAAAAAATATGGACTTGCCGCCATTTTGCATTTGAGACTGAATTGTTGAAAGGATTAATTTAAAATTTTTCTTAAATTATTCCATAAAGCTTGCTTAGTAACAAATATTTGATGAAGAATAAGTTAAAGTAAATTTGGTGACTGTAGTCGAGGATGACCTGAAGGCTCCCTTTTCAATAGCTACTACACCGATATGTTGGGGAGGGCGCTACTCCATTCCCTGGATTGCTCCACTTTACCCACGATACGTACCTTATAGTGCTGAGTGTTAAGCAGAGTTACATCAAGTACCATTTTTAAAGTCTTTGGTAGGAGGCGACCTGGGATTGAACCCATATCTTCCGGACCACTGGCGAACACTCTACCCAATAGACCCATGAGCTGGTATAATAACACTAAAAATGGTCCGTCCTATTATCTATTAGTTTATGATAATAAAAAGGTAAGCCTGAATAAACATGTCATAATGACACCCTGATATATAAGTTAAATCAGGAAAATACACAAGGTACTATTCATTTTAAGGGATAACACAGTTTCGGTAGCTCAAGGCTGCCGAAACTGTGTTATCACCCTGGTTGGCGGCTGATGAGGACGGAGTATCACACGTTCTTTCACACGCTGTATGAAAAAAAAAAGATAAATCAGGAAAATACACAAGGTACTATTTTAAATGCATACAAATTTGAATCTTATGGGTACATGAGGCAATAGATGCATACATAAGGCATTATAATGAATACACACTCTTGTTTTAGGTGTTTGCACCCGAGCATCAGTGAAAATAATTTTTTTAACGTTATAGGCGGGTAAGCGTTATCCAATAAGAACGTTATAATACCATAACTTTTACTTCATATAAACAAAAATTATTGCCTACTATTTTAGGGAACTAATGTAAGTAAATTTCAAATGAATACGAACAGAAGCCAATAAAATACACACATAAAAGAACTGATGGCATAGATGCATGTACAAGACGAAATAAAACGCAACAATTGTTCAATAATATGCAATGACTTCCAAAGATAAGTTATTAATATCCATGCATTGAGACTAGAAATCATGAAAGAAAAAAATCTTTTGACTATTAGCTTCGGGATATATATAGCTGAGGTAAAAAGAAATATTCTGTTGTTTTAGTCTTCTCCGACGGATCTTTAAATAATCAGAGAGACAAAGAATGGTTTAGAGTAGGCGTCGAAGCAGGAAACAAAATTGAATTATTGGTGTGAGTAAGAATATAAAACGTTAGAGAAAGAGAAACGGGTCTTGTGGTCTTTACTTCAAAGACATCGGCTTATACTAAGCAGGAAATCGTTGAACGTCATTTGGAACAGAGGAATGAAGGATATAAATACACACACACACACACACATATATATATATGTGGAGAGAGTGAGAGAGAGAGAGAGAAACAAATAGAGAGACAGATAGACAAAGAGTAGAGCACGTGTCTAAGGAAACAGTTACTGACATCTTATTTTTCACCCTTTTATTCACAGCAAACTTCTGCAATTTAAAGACACATGGTAAATTATTACTGAGAAAGAATATAATACAGTTGGGAAACAGTCGCTATGCACTGTTGCTTATGTGACAAAATGATTCGTGGTAAGCAAGTTCGAACTCCAGTCTCGCTGTAATGTTAACTAACAGACAAATACCCTAGGTAAATTCATGTATCCCTTATCTCCTCAACTTTGGTTTAAGTAAGCAGCTCACGGGTCTAGGAAGTAGAGTGTTTGCCAATGGACTGTGAGACCTGGGTTTTACTCCCAGGTAGCGTCATACGAAATATTTTAGAAATGGTACGTGATACCTCCTAGCTTAACACTCGGCAACATAAGGTACGTATCAAGAGTAAAGTGGAGCAATACAGGGAAAGGAATAGCGCCCCCCTACACCTCAGTGTTGTAGCTATTGAAGAAGGATCGTTCTAGTCGCCCGCAACTGCGGTCGCCAATTTTACCGGCTCATTGGTCTAGTGGGTAGATTGTTCACCAATGGTCCGGGAGACCTGGGTTCAATCCTAAGTCGCGTCATACTTAAAACTTTACAAATGGTACTTGATACCTCCTAGTTTAACACTCGGCAATATAAGGTTAGTATCAAGGGTAAAGTGAAGCAATCCCGGGAAAGAAGTAACGCCCTCCCCTACAGCTCGGTGTAATAGCTATTGAAGAGGCAGCCTTCTGGTCGCCCTCGACTACGGTACCAACTTTACTTAATAACTCTGCAGTTCTCCATCAAGAATGGCCCTGCCATTAAATAACCAACGAAGGTTCATACGTTATTACTAAAAGAAACCAAGTAAATTTGTCAGAGGTAATAATTTGACTGGTGACAACTGGCTTCCGCCGTTAAACATGACCAAAACCTTTCTGTAACCAAAAATCTGTAGTGGTTCTGGGAAAGACAACGCAAAGGACTCAGTGGCTAAATACTGGCAATTGTATTTATATTCTATTCCACAATTATTGAAAATTTGATCTAAAGTATTATTCGTCATTAAAAATTTTGTCTGTGTTAAGTATTTTTAAAAGTCTATAATAAAAAGAATTGCCATGAGTTCAATAACGTTCAGCCTATTTTCCGTCTTCTTTCAAATAGATGAATTGTGTAACTTTTAACTTAAAAAAAAGATTTTTCTAGCGTCTGATGTCGTTAGTTGATTATAAGTTCAGAAGAATTCCAACAAACCGACTGCAATTAGTTCATTTCAGTGCTTCTTAGAAAAAAAAATCTTCTAGTGACTAAAAGATAATTAAATGTGTTTTTTTTTCAGTTTGTCTTTTAAAGACAAGTCTGATTCAGTAATCTGATGATTTCTAATTGAAATAAAATTACTCTAATAATTAAACCATAATTACTGCTGTAATATTTTCATGTTTACGACGAGTGTTGTAAGCCGTATTTTTGTTTTGTGAATGATATTTGGCAAACATTGAGAAAGAACAGTATCCAATTAAATTCATGTGATTATGTGTTATTTATAATACAGGTAAATTTTATCCATATAGTAGGGTCTGACTTCCATTAATTAGGTGTACAATGGGGAAAAATTCAAAAGATTTGCATTCAAAAGAAATATATAAAACCATGATAAGACATCATTTTTTTTTTTTTCATCATACAACGTGTGGAAGCACGTGCGATACCCTAACCTCATCAGCCGCCATCCAGGGTGATAACACAGTTTCGGTAGCTTAAGGCGGTACTGCCACACCTGGCGCTACCGAGCAGCTTTTGCCACCGGCTAGGGTATTTAAAAATACATCATATAAAAATACATCATTTAAAAAAAGACATCATATAGAGTATTGTACGCAGCCTAGTTCCACTATGTAAAGATATGGAATTTGGGGTGTAATATAGAGACCAGAAGGTATACCAAGACAATTAACAAAACTTATAGAAATACTACAAATACAGTTACAGGGAGAGATCGGAAAACATGACATAAAGTACTTTACGAGAAAGAAGAATGGAAGGTGATTTAATTAAAATTTCCCCTAAAATGGAGTTTCTAATATTGATTTACTTTCTTTGTTATAACGTCATATCAACCTTTGTGGTCTACATATATTTACCCAACCCCTCCGCTCAGGCAGGATATGACACAAGACCAATCTTTAAGCGGAGTTTAACCGAATTCAGAGTTTTCCTTCTCCTAGAGTAGTTGCCTGACCAAGGCTGAAGAACCTAGTCTGTCCTACCATTTACCCATAGCTGGAGAGAGAATAATTGGATTCATACCTTTCCCAAGAGTATTAGTGCTATGTGAAATGCAATTAGCCTGGTCTAGGATTTGAACTCGTGTTGCTGTGTCCATTTCCTACGACGATAACCATTACACCACGGGCACCTCCTTCGTGGTTTATTCTATACCAATTCTATTCTTGAGAAGAATAGCAAATTATTGTTTTCTTTATTTGAAAATATTTTCTCAGAATGAAACGTTAAATAAATATACTTTGCTGAAGATGGTCAGATCGACATACTCATAACAATGTTTATATAAAAAAACATTATTTGAATATTCTGTTTTACATATTATATAGAGATATTGTCATCCAAAAACAGACTGTTTCGTTGTATCACAACTCTTCAGTGTGGCTAGACACATAGGACGCTTGAAGCTGGGATCAAAACCCTCCCAACTTTACGTCAGACTTTGTATCAGACCGCTCGGTCAACAAGCGTACCACGTCGGCTTAGGGAATTATAAGGTATTAAGTAGCAACAGAAGCAGCAGTAGCAGCAGCAGCAGCGTTCGTTTGTTTACATTTTATATCCTACCGGATACAAGAGTGATATCTATATATATATATATGTGTGTTTGTGTGTGTGTGCGTGTGTGTGTGTACAAACCTGCAGTAACAACAAAATACATTGCGATCTCTGACAGGAAAATTTGAAATATTTTGAAGATGACAGAAGTTTAATAATTTTTACAAAGGAGTCGATTGCAATCTGCAATGAAAAACTACAAGCATTTCTTTAAAAACAACACACACACACACACTCTCTCTCTCTTTCTCTCTCTCTCTCTCTCACACACACACACACACACACACACACACACTTATACGAGGATCATTAAATAAGTTTCCAGACTTTTTTCGTATGGACACTTTTATTGATAGTACACACAGGAAACTCTAGTCCCCTTCGACGTAATCTCCTCCGGCTGCAATGCACTTGTTGTACCGTTCAAAGAACTCCTGGAAGTCCTCTTGCGTGAACGTGTCAATGGCTTTCGTCACAGCGTCTTTCATCTTCTCAGTTGTCTCATAACGACAGCCTCTGAGCATTGGGAATAAGCAAAAGTCACGGGGAGCAAGGTCGGAACTATACGGAGGGTGAGGAAATGTCTTGATACCCATCTTGCTCAAATAGTCTGTGACTAGGATGGAGCTGAGGACTGGTGCATTGTCCTGGTGGAAATGCCACTGGCCCGATTTGAAGAGTGTTGGCCTCTACCCAAGGAATCTCACCTGAACTCCCTTAAAACCTCAACATAGTAACTCTAACCCTAAGTCTTTGGCCAATCAACTAAGGTGTACTGACTTCCTTACGGCTACCACAACTCTCATCCTCGCTCAGACTCCCTGGTTTCCTTGAATCTCTTATGCCACTCAAAAACTGATGCTCGATTCATGCAAAATGGTCGAAAAGCAGTCTGAAGCATTCCATACGTTTCTGTGACATCATTTTTTCAAAGTTTAAAACAGAAATTTATATATATATATATATATATATATATATATATATATATATATATATATATATATTCTACAACTTCACATGAGCAGAATGGGGTAAAAGAACATGATATTAGTGGAGTTTTACATGTTTGAACCCAGAGATTTCTTCCGGTTGAAATTCCTAAGTAAAAGAGTGTTCTATTTCAATACAAAGGCGGATTTGAACTCAGGTCACCGTTTCCATTTCAGCAGCGATAACTATTTCAGCATGAACGCCTCCATAGATTTAAAACTCACCCAGTTCAGATTAATGGGCAGTTCCTATGGCGTAATGGCTAACGTGCTGAATTTCACCCTCGAAATAAGTGAGTTCGAACACCAGTCATGCTCATTCATTCACTTTTGGACTAACATCATTTGGAAAATTACGAACCTCCTTACTTCCAGATGTTCTTCTACAAATGTGCTTTGGCATTTAATAATTCACGAAGATTGATATGCAAAGAAAGAATCAAAACCCAAACCAAACAATTTTAGATTATATATATATATATATAATGTGGATGACAATATGTATATGCTCCCCTACCCCCGTAGGGTTGAGCTCTCTAGCAAATCGCGTTGCCATTAGCGTATATGCAAGGCTCTTCATATGAATTGAGCTCTCGGTCGCCGTAAACTATGTAAACAATAGTAATTGTGATTCATAACCGTTTAAAATTTACTTCGCTGCTGAGGGGTAGAGTCTTGGATTGGCGTTTGTGTCAACCGGTTTTTGATCCCACCTTTTAGCTTCCCGTAGCTGGAATAGAAACCCGGTTGACTCAAACGCCAATTCAAGCTTCTAACCCTTCAGCCACGAGGAGCCAGTAGCAGCGAAGTAAACTTTAAACGGTTATGAATCACAATTACTATTGTTAAAATACATCCGTTAAACGGCTACCGAGACCTCAATTCATATATGAAGAGACTTGCAATAAACGCTAATGGCAACACGATTACTTCATTTGCCAGATAACTCAACCCTACGGGGGTAGGGGGAGTATATATATATATATATATATATATATAAGGAGAAAAATTAAAAAACAAAATAATCTAAACTGAAGAATTTATTGTGAAGAAAAGTCGACGTTAAACGTTTCGGTTTTAATGAACTTTCATCATGACTTTAAAATGGTGATGCCAAGTTTTGATAGAACTACAAAGGATGTGTAATAAAATATTGTCGGATTACTTTGCATCATTTATCTGCAGAGGTGTGAGTCTCTCCACAACGCGTGTCCTGGATGTGACACAAAACAATCTAATGGTGAGGTGCCAGTAATGCTGGAGTTTTGGGAAATACGAGGTACCTCTTCATCGACATCGCTCCCAGGTCTACACAGGCGCCGAGCGGTAACACCTTATAGGGTCCTATGTATGGGTCAAATAGAAGTAAACTGTTTACTTATGCTAAACTGAATTGTTTTAAATGGAACTGTTTTTGTATGCTAAACTTAATTGTTTGAAATAGAACTGTTCATATGTATATAAATGGGTTTGGCATGAAATAACCTACAATGATTGATACGCCAAAAGAACAAAAAAACAAACCAAGCCAAACCAAAATCCATTATCTATCTATCTATCTATCTATCTGTCTATCTATCATTATGGCCAGTTTAATACACTTTTAAAAGAGTACACTATTACCTGCAGAGACAGTCCAATCTGACAATTGTAGTTTTCAAAATTACACGAAACACGTTGAATGAGACTGGCAGAGAAGATTGACGTTTTATTATGGTCGGTATTGAGCCCATTTTTTATTTATGAAAGAGGCTTTTTTTTTAAAAAGTCCATATATATATATATATTCGATCTGAAGAAATCCTGTTATTTTTGGTGTTATTGATTCATATCAATACCCATAAAAGGAGGGAAATAAATTCGTAATCCAAATGAAACCGTTTTTTGTTTTTCATTAAGAAATTATTCTCTACGATGTCAGTTATATTGAGCTCTTTACCAGGAAAATTTAAATGTTCATAGTTGAACGATTTTATTGTCCTGACGGAATTATTCCCTTCCGGACATGCGTGTGTGTTTCGGGTGAGTCTTTAGTGTGTTTGTCTACATGCAGGCGCGTGCTTGTGCGTACTTTTCTGAGTATGTGTGCCTCAATATATACTGATATATACTGCATGTAAATTACAAGCAATAAATACTAAATTGTTTTCATTGCAAATCATTTAAATGTTCCTATTTCCTTCGTAAATGATAAAAGCCGAATAAAAAACATTATTAATGAATATGCTCTTGTTCTGCAGCCATAATTATGTTTTCATTTCTTTCTTTTTTATTTTGTTTGTTTGTTGTGTTATCACAGAGTAAGGCCTTCCAAATGTTTTAAGCCTCTTCCAGAGAGAAGACCCATAGCTGAACCTTTTTTGTAATGATTGCACTATACAACACCATATAAATCAAGAAGAAGTAATTCAGATTTTTGTTGTAATTTTTATTCAGGTCAGTCCTATACAAAAAAGAGAGATATACGACTAGTCAAAAATCTGGGTAAGGCTTACAACTTTTTGAACAGGCCTTGTAGATGGGCTGTTCTTAAAATGAAATTTTCCCCTCAAAGCTCTCTTCAAATATTCTTTCTTCTTCCGCCTGGCGTTTAAAATTAAGCATTACCAATGTACATTGAAAATTCCTCGTTTCTCTTATTGAAACATTGTAACTCAAGCGCCATGAATCTGACAACAGATTCCATGTAAACACGGTGTCTTTATTTTTACTTGTAAAATTGCAGTAATATTTACAAAATAATCATTCAATATTTTATCATTCATTTGGACGCGTAAAAGATTTCATTTGATTTGTTTTTGTTTTTTAAGTCTCCATATCAGTTAAAATTTATGCATAAATTCCAAGGTTTAAATGAAAATCAAATCTAAAATGTAAATTGAATCTCAATTTACATTTCGTCTTGTAGAGTAAATATATTTTACGAGTTATTAATTTTTTTTTAGAATTTACTTAATTTATGCCTTTTCTGAAAAAAAAAAAAAAAAGAAAACAGCAAAAAGAGAAATGAAAATCAAATTAGCATAAGGTCACTATATCCATATTTAGGTCGAACTGCTTTCTGAAACGATAGACATTTATCTAAATGCAAATAGTAAAATATGGAAATACAGATTTATACTTACGTAATCATGTATTTAGAAAGACTTGTTCAAATAAGACTTAAGGAATATAAATATACACAATGTAAAGATTGTTAACTTCTTTTAACGATGAGCAAAACTCATTTAAACAAGACGCGAAAACGGATGTATAAGGGATGAATATGATAAGGGATGAATATTAAATTTCAATAAAAAAATTTGGTGATTATTGAGAAAATGTTATTGGGAGACACGTAAGAAACTTAATTATATATATATATATATATATATATATAGAGAGAGAGAGAGAGAGAGAAAGAGAGAGGTAGAGACTGACAGAGAGAGAAAAAGAGAGAGACTTGGTAGGAAGTATTATGAACATAATACGATAGCTATATGTAGAGAGACAATGAGAATAGATAGACAGATAGATAGATAGATAGATAGATAGATAGATATGGACAAAGTGAGTGCTAGCTTGCAAGATTAATAAAAATAAATATGTGTATGACCACAATAACCAAAAGTACCGGACATTGGCCTAGCGGTTAGAGTGATCGTGAGGCTCCAGTAATGCTGGAGCTTTGGGGAATGGCTAGGAATGGTAGCACCTGATAGTGTCCTATTTATTATAGAAATAAACAGCGCACTTATGCTGAACGGAATTGCTTGAAATAGAATTGTTTTTTTACATTTAAATATGTGTAAAAAAGATGTACCTATGCTGAAATGAATTGTTTGAATTAGAACTGTCTGCAGTAAACGAATGGATTTGGCATTAAATAACTTAAAATGGTTGATATGCCATAGAACCAAACCAAACCAAACCAAATCAACTATACCAATAATAATAATAATAATAATAATTATATATATATATATATATATGTGTGTGTGTGTGTGTGTGTGAGAGAGAGAGAGAGAGAGAGAGAGAGAGAGAGAGACACGACACAAGTTCAAACCCTGGATGAGACTGATTGTATTTCACATAGCATTAATATCCTTGGGAAAGGTATGAATCCAATTATTCTCCATCCAGCTGTGGGTAAATAGTAGGTCAGACTATGTTCTTCAGCCTTGGTGAGGTAACTAGTCTAGGAGAAGGAAAACTCTGAATTCAAACCTGTTAAACTCTGGTTAAAATTGACCTTGTGTCATTTCCTGTCCGGGCGGAGGTGTTGGTAAATATGGTGAGAGAGAGAGAGAGAGAGAGAGAGAGAGAGAGAGAGAGAGAGGAGGAAGAGAAACAGAGAAACTAAACAAATGAGTTTTATTCCTATCGGAACATATTCTTTCTGGACGAGGTTTAGGCTCAAAGATCATGCCGGTTCTACTCTAGCTCTAAATAATTATCCTGACTTGAGTCGATATGATTATTTCTTGTTCTCCAAAATCAAAACTCAGCAGTGTGGAGCACTGTTGAGATCATTCATCAGATCCGGCCAAAGTACGAGGTGTAAGTACCAGTTCCAATTGAAGACGGATGGCACTTTCTCCACTGATGGTAAGTTGCCAGTTTTGAGGGATTCCTGAGTATAAGAATAAACTTGGAAGGATGAATTAGAAGATTATTATTTTATTTTACTTCTACATGAAAGGTAACCTAATTGTCGCATCAGGTCAGAGGCATTAAGCTCCCACTTATAGAAATGTATTAATTGGACCGTTTATCGTGAAAATGATTAAGAAAAAAAATAACTGTTACAATTCATAGCCGTGATAGGTCCCCGCAGAGTAATGATTGAAGTGCCGGACTGCTGCCTCAAAATAGCGAGTTCGAACCGCAGTAACGCTATGACATTCTCTTTATGACGAGTACTGTTGGAAAAGAAATGAATACAATAACCCACCCTTATCTACTGGTTAAAAAGTATCACGGCTCCTCTTTATCAGGGATACATTTGACAGCAAAGAACACTCGAAGTTTGATAAGCTATTAAACAAAGGAATCAATCAACATTATTTGGATGGCATTGGCTAATGCATACATGGAATACCTTAAAGAAATGGTATTAGGATCTACATCAATTGAGCCATCATTGTTGCTTTATATATATAGATGTCACATTTATTGAGCCATCATTGTGACTTAGATATATAGATGACACATTTATTTTCTAGGCTCATCAGGAAGATGTTTAAACACTACCGGATTATGTATACTCAATCAGACCCTCTATACAGTTCAATATAGAGAAAAGACAAGATGAACAGATTATCCTTCCTCGAGATATTAATAACCCGCTCAGAGCAAGGATTTAGGTTATCTGTGTATCGATAACCTATCTTATTAAACAGTAACAAAACTTTAACTTCCACCAAAAAGTTGATATTCCAGTAAATAAAAACAAACAAATTAAACTCTATTGCACTGAAACTTTAAGTAAAATATGACAATATGACTCTCCAAAAATAAATACTACCTTTACACTTATCTATCTATCTATCTATCCAAGAGTCAGCTGAAAAGTTCATTGACTGACCAAGATACTATCATGAAATATGACCAAATGAGGTTTATTTTTGTACAAAGTCCTCCTTGCAGTCCACACACTTCTGTACAGCTTATTTATGGGTTTAACTATACCTAATAATATACATTTTGCTTGTATAATATTCTATGAGAAATAGTAAATTAAAGAAAGGAACATTTCATTGCTTACATCTAACCAAAGCCATTTGTAGTAATATCGACGTATGTAAAACGAAATGAAGAATTTAAGAGATGACCTCCATTGAAATAACTACCCAGAGAGAATAATATCAGCCATTAGAAATCTAGATCAGACGACAGAGAACAATACGCAAAAACTCTCCATTGTCTGCCTGTTTAATGTCAAAGGCCTTCCCGAAAAGATTTAAAAGATATGTAGTCCATATGATATCAGGATAACATTCAGGAGTGAAACGACTCTTCAAAGCTATCTGAATCACGAACGGCAGCTATGGCACCGGACAGTGTAATATTTTGTTTCATCTATAATATCGTGTACCTATATGTTTCTTACCGGTCCATTGGCCTAATGAGTAGAATGTTCGCCAATGGTCGGGAAGACCGGGGTTCAATTCCAGGTCGAGTCATACCAAAGACTCAAAAATGGTACTTGATGCCACTTTACTTAACACTCAACATTATAAGATACGGATCAAGGGTAAAGTGGAGCAATTCATGGAATGAAGTAGCGCCCTTCCCTGCACCTCAGGGTAGTAGCTATTGAAAAGTTAGCTTTCGGGTCACCCTCGACTAAGATAATCTACTTATATGTTTCTTATTTTCGTTAATGATGTATCATTGATTAAATTTCGTTGAAGTTTAACTTCCATATCTCTTGAAATCATCACGTCCTTATTCAATGATTTTATTCGAAAGAGAACAAAATATTGCTGAATGAGTTAAGCTTTAAGACACTTATGATGGTTGGCAATATTAATGTGAGTTACAGTAAAAATTCGACTAAGAAGTCATCTGCCTCCTTTAATCAACTAAACTTTTGGCCAGCTCGAAATTTCACCCGATTGCTGATGATTAGCAATGAAATCCTGAATACAGTGATTGTAATCCCTATCTATCATCCTGTCATTCAATACCCGTTCTTCAGAGTAAGTTACTAATATACACACACACACACATATATATATATATATATATATATAAATATATTGTATACTTCAACAGCAAGTAATTATCTAAACAGGTGTGGTCGAATACTGCGGATTGTTTCTTTTTAGATTCTTCAAGTGAAGATGTTGAAGTCTTCGAACTAGTCTTCTTGTGTAAAGGTCAAGTTGGTAAAGAAAGTACGCGACACTTGCTCAAGTGGTTTCGACCATTTCGCTGGTTATCTTCTAGGGGTTTTCTTATATCGTTTGTTTGCTGCTGTGAGTTTTATCGATATTTATTTGGAGATTTTTTTTTTACATAGAGATGGTTTGGGCTCATACTGTAAGGGTGGGTGTTTAGCTATTGAATATATGTATATATATATGTGTGTGAATATATGGATATATATATATATATATATGTATGTCTATATACACAGAAATATATGTATGTCTATATACACAGAAACATATATATATATATATATATATATATACGTACACACAGAGATACACACACATGCATAAATATATCAGTAATATTCAATCGGCGTCAGAAGATATTGAGTATGGATTATTAGTTTTTAGAATATATGAAGACTTTAATATAAATCTATGGAAGTATACACACACACACACACACACACACACACACACATATATATATATATATATATATATATATATATATATATATATATCACGTCTTTTTTTTTGGCTGGTAGCATTTTTCATAACTTCGTTATTTGCGCCACGGTACCCTTTGTTTACAATGTTACAATATTTTAAACGACCTACGAATATTTGTCAAACTAACTAAAACTTAGTAAATAACAGCAGGTGTTTGACTGGCTGTAAAGAGTTATGTTTACTTTCCTAATACTGCTTCCATATACATCTTTTTAAAACATGCGTCTACCTTTTTCTTCCTATAAAAATAGCAGCCTAACTATCCATCAAAATGCCAAGTGAAACAGTATGAAACGCAGGAAAACAATTTGCTACCAATTTGGAGAATTTAAAAGAAGGCTACACGAAAATCTCAAGCAGAGACTACAGAAATCTATGGAAGCTTATTCTTGACTATATTCAGCATTTATCTATTTTTCTACCCCCCGTGGTTTTTAATTTGTCTCCAGCGAAGCAGTTACTAATCATATTAAATAAAAGCTGGTTGGTAAAAGTAATTTTCAGACATAGAATCTCATTTAGGAAAACCGGTCAGGACAGAAATTAAATTACATCGCTTTGTTTAGTATGATGATTGATTGGTTAGTTAATTTTATCTGCATGCAAATCCAACTGGGTAACATTATGACTAGAGGTTTGGGAATTGCGTTCATTTTATCCTGATATTTATATTTTTCATGTTGTTGTTTCTAGAGATGTGACACAAATCAATAACAGCTTTGAATCCAGATTTTTCCATTTTGTTGTCATACGAAGAATAATGAGCCCTGTTCGTCCAAAAACTTAAGCAGAGATGGAGGAAGAATAATTGGATTAAGACATTTCACAAGGATATTATCCCTATGCGTTAAGAAGGTAGTCTCTTCCAGAATTTGAACTCGAGTCGATGTTTTCACTTCCTTGGACGATAAAGTTTACACAAGAACAATCATTATAATGGGAACTTTACACAGTATTTTTCTTCGATCGACTTGAGAGTACGACTTCATATTTCATTGTTTTTATGATTCGTCCGGAGGAAGGGCTTCACATTGAAAGTCTTTGTTTTTCCCCGATTTTTTTCGAGATCTCTCAACATTCAAACACAGAACATACATTCGCAGTATATATATATATATATATATATATATATATATATATATATATATATATATATATATATATATATATATATATATATTTATACGAGTATCCTTAAATAAGCTTCCAGACTTTCTTCGTATGGGCACTTTTATTGATAGTACACACATGAAACTTTACTCCCCTTCGAAGTAATCTCCAGGACTGCAATGCTTTTGTTGTACCATTTCAACAACTTCTGAAAGGCCCCATGGAAGTCCTCTTATATTGAGCGTGTCAATGACTTTTGTCACAGCCTCTTTCATCTCCTCAATTGTCTCATAACGACGGCCTCTGAGCTTAGGGAATAACGAAAAATCACAGGGAGTAAGGTCTGGACTATAGGGAACGGTGAGGAACTGTCTTGATGCACATCTTGCTCAAATAGTCTGTGACAAGGATGGAGTAGTGGACTGGTGCATTGTCCTGCTGGAAATGCCACTGACCCGATTTGAAGAGTGCCGGCCTCTTCCCTAGGAATCTCTTCCTGAACTCCCTTAAAACCTCAACATAGTAACCCTAACCCTAACCCTTTGGCCAATCAACTCTGGTGTATTGACTTCCTTACTCCTACCACACATCTTATCATCCCTCACAAACTCACTGGCTTCCTTGAATCTCTTATGCCACTAGAAAACTGATGCTCGATTCATGCAAAATGGTCGAAAAGCAGTCTGAAGCATTCCATGCGTTTCTGTGGCATCTTTTTTTCCAAGTTTAAAACAGAATTTTATTGCATATCGTTATTCTTCACGTCCAAATTGCCTTTATAAAATTCGCCAGCTGTGACAATCAAATTTGAGTAAGGTGTATTCCAATTTCTGCTTTAGCTGTTCATTTGAAGTTGAGATCATAAACATTGGTCAGTCATCTCATAAGATGAATAGCAATCAAATACTGAATTTTCAAGAGTCTACGACAATTTTAAATGCCTATACAAAAAAGTATGGAATCTTATTTAATGTACCACGTATATATATATATATATATATATATATATATATATATACAAATCTCTAAAGTGAACTTGGCATTTTTTATATTAGAAATGTATTTAAAGATTCAATAAGAATGCTTAATACCGATCGACATAGATAGCTAAAACGTAAAAGAAACGAAGCTCACTCATAATTCATTTGCTCCTATTTTACTTCAAGTTTCCTTAATCCTTTTCTTGATAGCGATTCTGAAATGTGGTAATATATATATTGATCTAATGGGTAGAGTATTCGCCAGTGGTCCGGAAAACGGGGTTCAATCCCAGATAGAGTCATGCGAAAGACACAAAAAATGGTACCTCATGCCGCCTTGCTTAACTCTCAGCATTATAAGGTATGGATCAAGCGTAAATTTGAGCAATCAAGAGAAAGGCATAGCATTCTCCCCTACACCTCAGTCCAAACTCTATTGATAAGTATGTTCTCTGTCTGTCTGTCTGTATCTCTCTCTCTCTCTCTCTCTATATATATATATATATATATATATAAATCATCATCATCATGCCGTGCTGGTAGCACGGATATCCCTGACTCTCTCTCGCCACTTTTCCCTATCGTTCATCGCTTCGGGCAGGTCTTCTGGACAACATCCTGTCTCCTCACATAGTTGCTGAATGTATTTTCGTGCTGGTCTTCCTGCTTTTTCACGGCCATGTGTGGGGGTCCATAGGAGTACATCACTTATGAGTTCGTCCCTGCTTCTCCAGCAATGTCCTGTATGTCTGGTTTGTCTAACTTGAATAGTTTTCGTGGTAGGAAGCAGGTAGCCGTACAGTTGGTGTCTTGTGGGGTGTTGCCGCCAGGACTTGTTCAAGATTGCTCGCAGCATTCTTGTGTAATTGCCGTCTAGCTTCTTCTCAAGCCGTTTTGTTAGAGTCCATGTAGTGCATCCATATAGCAGTATCGATGCGACCGGTGCCTAGAAGAAACTGCGTTTCATTTTATCGGTTAGGTCTGATTTCCATATAATCAATAGCCTATTGATAGCTGTCCATGCTTTTGTTAACCTCGTGTCGATGTCCTTTTCGGTTGATGCGACGCTGCTTCCTAGATAAGTGAATTTGTCTACTAGTTTAAGAGGGGTTCCGTCTAGAGTGGAGATGTCATCCGTTTGATTATAGCACATATATTCCGTTTTGTGTGCATTGACATAGAGGCCTATGCCCGCGGCTGCTCGTTCCAAATTATGCAGTAGTGTTTCGGCTTGGTTGGGTGTATTTGCCAGTATCGCTATGTCATCGGCGTAGTCGGCGTCGGTAATTGTTTTTGCGGGGTACCTTCTGCTTCTTTTCTTTGTCAGATATATATAAAGGATTCATTTTCACAAATTTTCTTTTCTCTATCGAGTTTGCATCTCTAAAAATCCTTCATTGTTTATCGGCTGTCTTTTGTTTTTTTTGTGGAAACCCCTGTAGCATAATGTCAGTGTTGATAGACTCTGACATCGTTCAATGTATTTACCAGGCCCTCTGCACAAACAGGATATTATACAAAATAAATCTTGATGAGTAAAATTTACCAGGTCTTCAATCAGAGTTTAACTTCTTCTAGATCTGTTGCCATACCAAAGTTAAAAAGCCTAGTCTGCCCAAATATTTGCACATAGCTGGAGAGGAAATAGTTGGATTTATACATTTCCCAAGGGTAACAGTGCAATGTAAAAAACAAACAGCCATTCCCAACGTTTGAATTCGCGTTGCTATGTCGATTTCCATCAACGATAACCATTACAACGCTGGCCCGACATCGTACGAAGTGAACTTAAACTTCAGTGGTGCTATTAACGTTCATTTTGGACCAATATACTCGGGAATATAAGTAACTCCTTGATCCCTTCAATCATCATCATCATCATCTTGTCGTGCCGCCAGCGCGGATATCCCTGACCCTCCCTCGCCACTTCTCACTATGGTTCATCGCCTCCGGCAGGTCCTCAGGGCTACATCCCGTATCCTCACATAGCTGCTGTATGTATATTCGAGCTGGTCGTCCTGCTTTTGCTCGGTCATATGTGGGGTCCATAGGAGTACATCACTTATGAGCTTGTCCCTGCTTCTCCAACAGTGTCCTGCATGTCTGGTTCGTCTAACTTGGATAGTTTTCGTGATGGGAGGCTGGTGTGCGTATAGTTGGTGCCTTGTGGGGTGTTGCCGCCAAGACTTATTCAATATTACTCGCAACATTTTTGTATAATTGCCGTCCAGCTTCTTCTCCAGCCGTTAATTGTCTTTCAATAAGGATGGCAAAAGCTTTAAATAAACCAAGATAATTGATATACCATTAAACAAAGAAAACAAGGAAACTAATCATTGTAGGTTGTCAAATCTGAAATAATTTCAAATTTTGCCTCAGTCGATAAATCTGCTTGAAGCAGTTTTTCTTTGCCTAAAATATTGGATATTTGCCATCAAATATTGAAGCTAACATATGACGTGGCATTGTCAGAAATGAATGTGAAATATGCTGTCGGCTTATTTCCTCAGAGTTAATCCTCAATGTCTTTGCCAAACGTTTCCTTGTAGCAAAAGCTCTGTGAGGGTATAAACAAATGAGCGTCTGTCATTTCTTTGTCTTAAGATCCACATCCCTCGCGGTAAGGGAATTATTAAAAGTTGTCAAACTTTGCTTTTGTTAGGTTACCAGTAAGTAAAATTAAAGTTGGCGACCGTAGTCGAGGTCTACTTGAAAGGACCCTTTTCAATAGCTACTACACCAAGGTGTAGGGGATGGCGCTACTCCCTGGATTGTCCCACGTTACCCTTGAAACGTACCTTATAATGCTGAGTGTTAAGCAAGGAAGTATCAAGTACCACTTTTTGAGTTTTTGGTATGGCTCGACCTGAGATTGAACCCCAATCTCCTGGGATATTGTCAAAAACTCTACCACTCAGCCAATGAAATGTAAAGTACGTAAAAACTTTTATATATCCACTATATTTTCCGTATTTAACCAATTTTCTGCCGTAAATTTTACAGGTCATCTTTTGTAATGGACCCATTTAATAAAGCAGGGGTTCCTGACTCTAGTAAATTTTTCGTTTGAGTGTTTGACCAACTACAAACAATCAGCAACAATGATCCTCGTGGTTGTTGCAAGAAACGATCACACGGGAAATAGGAAATTCTGAGTAACTGACAGGACGTAAACGTCGTTGTGTAATGGCCGTCGTCTTAAGAAATGGACACGACGACCCAAGTTCAAAAGCTATGTGATGATACTTGCATTTCACTCTGCGCTGACATCCTAGGTAAAGGTATGCATCAAGATATTCCCCTCCAGTCGTGGGTAAATTATCGTGAAGACCAGGCGTTTTATCCTGACTTGGGAGAATAAGACATCAGAATATAAACCTGCTAAACTTCTTAGACAACGTCTTTTTGTCACATGTGTAGAGGGGTTGGTAAAAACAAACAAACAAACACACACACACACACACACTCACACACACATATATATATGAGTGTGTGTGTGTGTGTGTGTGTGTGTGTGTGTGTGTGTGTGTGGTTGATTCAATTAATATGGTGAATTTTGACTTTGGGGTTGTTAATAATAAAATTATTTCACTGTTGATTTTTGAAGGAAATTAATAGTGATGGGTCCATCCATATTGTAGAAGACTATTATTTTTACTGATCTCTACGCTTTGAACTTTTTCTTCAGCAATACGTCAGTGTCTCCACTTGATAGACTGTTTTTTTTTTTATCTGGCTCACAGTGGCCAAATCGTAATTAGCCCATACGTACATACCAAACATTCTTTTATCCTTTTTACATTGTTGGTAGTCTCTCAGTCGCCAAAAAATTATTGACAGATTTCTGTCCAAGCCTGACGAACTCTGTTTGATATGATGTAATATTAAATTATAAATATTTTTGCGAGATTAAACTAACTTTTGCTACAAAATTAATTCAAACCAATGTAGAGTTTACATTTTTAGATTTTCTTTTCTTTTAAAAAAAAAATCACCGCATTTATTAAATAATCCTTAGGTATAAAAAGCAAGAATTCGTCTCTTCGGCAATGGATAAATAATAAAATAGACAAGGTTCTTTATCAACCGGCTCATCGTGGGTAGAGTGTTCGCCAATGGTCCGGGGGACTTAGGTTCAATCCCTGGTCACGTCATACCAAATACTTTAAAAATGGTACTTGACGCCTCCTTGCTTGACACTCAGCAATATACGGTAGGTATCAAGGATAAAGTGGAGCAATCCTGGGAAAGGAGTAGCACTCTCCCCTACACTTCGGTGTAGTAGCTATCGAAAAGGGAGCCTGCTGGTCGCCCTCGACAACGGTCGCCAAATTTACTTTACTTTAGGTTCTTTAGCCTTGATAGGACAACCACTTTAAAAGAATGAGAACTTTGAATTCCAACTAACTTATTCTACTTGAAAAGTGATTTCGTCTCGTAGCCTGATTAGTTGGTAACGGCATGTAAGCCTGTCAAAGGTTATTATTTGACTAGAGGTTTGAGAAACGCTTTCGTATTTTAATTTTTGTGTGGTTGTTTCTTAGGATTTTCTTTTTTGCTTTCTGTTCTAACAAATCCAAATTATTTTTTAACATATCTTTTTGACCCATAGAACGAACCAGAACATAAGAATGTCGTTATGTCAGAGTGGACCTAAGAATAATGCCACTGAAAAGGTGCTACAGACTCCTTACGTCTTCAAAACAAGAGCCTTACCACCAGATGTAGTTTAGAACCATTTTTGGGTGGGGTCTTTCTTACTTCTCTGCAGATGTTATATTCAACCGCATTCTAAGTTTTAAGTCTCACTGACTAGCCAACGTAGCGGTGAGGCTATATATATATATATATATATGTGTGTGTGTGTGTGTGTGTGTGTGTGTGTGTGTGTGTGTGTGTGTTGATGCACTCTAGATTGAATATGAAGACAATTGCATTCGTTTAGCTGTGTGTAGTGATTATGGGAGAATGCTTTTTTAGAAACACTCACGCAGTGATACGTATGATCGTTTTAAAACCTGACATTAGTGCGATGAGCCCCGTTCATAAGATAACGGACAATTGAAAAGCCGATAAAGATAGACCTTATTATTTTTCTGAAAGCAATAGTGCCAAGTGAATACGGACAAGACTAAGACAAACTCCATTTTTTCTAATCCATCTCCCAAATTAATTCTCGATGTAAAATTTTATACACACGCCGTTGAAAGAAAAAATGGTGTGCAGACGATGAACCCTAGGTTAGGCATGGTTTGGAAGCCGAACCCCTAATACTGAAGAACCACCACTGCTAGCCCTGCTTTAGGGCACAATCAGATCTTATTGTTATCCCACCCCTATCTCACAAACCATGCAAGTAAAACGAATAAGATATGACGGGCACAGCTGGGAAGTAGATATGAACATATAAGTGGTGTTCTCCTATCAGCACAAACTTATAAAATTCAGTTTTGTGAAGACACCGGATGCCGCGTAGAGGACCTTTCAAGAGCGATGGCCAATAGAGATGGATGGTGAAAGGGATATTCAAAGAAATCCGTGCTATCACCACGACTAGATCATGATGATGATGAGGCGGCGGCGGCGGCGGCGGCAATGGTGGTGGCGGAGGAAGAGATGGTGAATGCAAAAGAGTTTTATATTTTTGATTTACTCGATGTGAAGGAGTCTGAAATGTTTGCACGGTTTCCTGAGTCAATATTTGATGTTTTGCAACAAAAATACTTTGGAAAAGGGATTTTTCATGGTGCACTTGCTAATCTGATTGACTGTGACGTCGGAGTAATTGAGTTCGAACTCCGGTCACTCACTTTCGGCGTAATAGTCTTGGAAAAGGTATGAATCCCTTAACATCCCCAGCGCTGGGTTCACAGTACCACTACAGTTCTTCTACAAGGATAGCTTTGGCATTAAGTAAGCCACAAAGTTTGATATGCCATTAAAACAAAAACAGAGCAAACAAGTTCCTATTTCATCGAGTAGCAAATTATTGTCGATTTACAACAACAAAAATATTATAAGATACTAAAAGATGTTATGAGATTTCATAATATATTATAAAATAATATATGATATTATGAAATGCTACAAAATATCATAAACTACTTAATGTAATGCTATGAAATATTATAAAATGCTAAAGATATTACGAAATTCTATAAAATATAAAATATTATAAGATATTATGAAATGTCATTGAATATTATGAACTACTTTAAGATATGTTATGCTATGAAATATTATAAAACACAATAAGATATGAAATACGATTAGATTCTATAAAATACTTGAAGATATTATGAAATACGATAAGAAATTATAAAATACTAAAAGATACTATGAAATACGATACGATATTTTAAAATATTATAAGATATTATGAAATACGATAAGTTATTATAAAATACAGTAAGATACTATGAAATACGATAAGATATTATAAAATACGATAAGGTATTATTAAATACGATAACGTTCAATGAAATACGATAAGATACTACGAAATACCATATTATAAAATGCATTAAGATACTATGAAATACAATAAAATATTAAAATAAATGCACTAAAATATCGGAAGAAATTTTGATAAAAACTTTGAACTGGGATTTTATTTTTAAATGAAGTGAAGTTTTTCTTCTTTTTTTTTTTTATAAAAGTCATTTGTTTTAATTTTTCTGATGCCTTTGCACATTGTCTATCCCAAGCAAAGGCGTACGGGTGACGTAGAAATAATGTATTCACTAAATCTATTGAAAATTAAGTGAGATAGAAAATAGAAAACGATGGTTACTTTTAAACTGATTTGAGGAGTCATCAATTACACAAAAACTCAAAGTGCTTGATTCATTTTGAGAATTACAATTGATTATATCGTTTTGCTTTTTGTAGAATGGTCAAAAGTCAAGTATAAGTTGTGCAAAATAAACACAGGTATTTGATGAAACGTATTTAGAAAAAAAAGGAAGTGGATTGCAAATATTCTACGCATATTATAAATTATATATTCAGTAAACTTAGTCAAAAATGTGAACCCCAATAATGTTGATGACTGGTATATGTATTCACCAAACCAATCCACCATGAGCAGGATACTACACAAGGTCAGTTTATGGTGGTTCTTAACAAGTTTGAATTCAGAGTTTTGTTTTTCACTTGACCGAGCGTCATACCAAGATTAATGAAACCAGTTTGCCCTTCTAATAGCCCAGAGGAAAAATAGCAGTAGGCATATCTTTCCCACGGTAATTAGCATTATCTGAAGTGTAAACAGCCTCATTTCGAATTTGAACTCTGGTCCCAGCTTCCGTCTTCTACAACTATAACAATTACTTCTTTGTCTACATTTAAACACAAATTCGTTGCATTCATTAAGCAGTAGTCTGGGGGCAACCGAGGCACCTACTCTAGAGGGTATGGATTTGGGGTGATTTTTATTGGAAATAATAACATTTATTTCAGTAATTACTAGTATTAGAAAATGGCGGGGGCATTTATGTAGAGAAGGAGATTCTTGGAACTTTGGATATTAATTAACAATTTTTTTTTTTTAATTTCGGGAGTAGTTAACTATCTTAGATCATTTTGGGTTAATTAAAAGCACCTGGTGGGTGCAGAAAGGTGTTGTTTTTTTAATAGGAGGGTGATGGTCCTATTTGTTGAGTGATTTAACAGATGTAAAAGGAGTGAACAGAAAAATAAATGAAGTTTAATTTACCAGCTTACATTATTCATAAAATTCTACCTGAAAGAATTTAACATATGTTTAAATTAGGATGGGTTAATTTACAGGAACACCCTTTTCCTGCTTTATTAATTTTTTCTAATACATTATTATTTTAACCCCTTTTACTTTCGCCTAAGATTATAGATTTAAGTAGTTTTTCTTTACTTTTTTTCATACATATGTTTAGACTGTTATCCATATTTGCTGTTTTTCAACCTCAAATTAAACGTGTGAAGTCATTTGATAAATATAATGATTTTCTTCGTAGAAATAAAATCATATTGACAATTTAACCAGGTTTGAGTTTTCTTCAAATAGCATTAAATATATATATATATATATATATATATATATATATATATATATATATATATATATATATATATATATATATATATATTGCCTGTGTACTTGCATGTTATCCCATTATGAAAAAAAAACTATGTGCTTATAATTATTTACTCAGCCTAGCTTAGATATGCTGCGAACAATGCCTAAAGTTGGCGCGGCCAGTGTGAACTGACATGCGAATCTAGTTTGCTAACCATTATACCAAGTAAGGATCGATTTGGTTGCGTTTTATGGCATTTCAAATCCTATTTATACACATATATCAAATATATATTATTTATAGATACATTTTGTTGAAAACCTTTTTTTAAACGAGTCTGTGATCATTTTTGTATCTTTGCTCACAGTTTTCAAATATGTCTATCAAACACAAATAATTCTGTTTAGTTTTGATCATTTATTCGCACAAAGTTAAATGGTTTAATGCATTGCTAAGTGATTTTAATAATTTAATATCAGTCATTTATTTGCAAACATTTAGATGGATATATGTAGTGTATTCAGTAAGTTTCCAGACTTTTTTTAAAGGCATTTGAAATTGTCGTAGACACTTGAGAATTCAGTATGTTATTGCTATACATGTTCTGAAATCACCGACCAATTCTTATGATTTCAGGTTCAAAAGAACAGCTACAGCAGGAATTAGAATACACCCTACACAAGCTTGATTGTCACAACTGGTGAATTTCAAAATTGCAATCTGACACTTTAGAAGAACGATATGCAAAAAAAATTATATTCTAAACTTGGAAAAATGATGCCACAGAAACGAATGGAATGCTTCAGACTGCTTTTAAACCATTTTGCATGAATCGAGCATCAGTTTTTGAGTGGCATAAGAGATTCAAGAAAGGCACGGAGTCTTTGAGGGATGATGAGAGGTGTGGGAGCCGTAAGGAAGTCAGTACACCTGAGTTGGTTGGCCAAAGAGTTAGGGTTAGGGTTACTATGTTGAGTTTTAAGGGAGTTCAGGAAGAGATTCCTAGGGAAGAGGCCAACACTCTTCAAATTGGGTCAGTGGCATTTCCACCAGGACAATGCACCAGTCCTCAACTCCATCCTAGTCACAGACTATTTGAGCAAGATGGGTATTAAGACATTTCCTCACCCTCCATATAGTTCAGACCTTGCTCCCAGTGACTTTTGGTTATTCCGTAAGCTCTGAGGCTGTCGTTATGAGACAATGGAGGATTTGAAAGAGGATGTGACGAAAATCATTGACACACTCACACAAGAGAACTTCTATGGGGCCTTCCAGAAGTTGGTGGAACGGTACAACAAGTGCACTGTAGCCAGAGGAGATTAATTCGAAGGGGACTAGAGTTTCATGTGTGTACTATAAATAAAAGTGGCCATACAAAAGAAGTCTGGAAACTTATTTAAGGATCCTCGTACATATGATTTGTAAGGGAATAGTTTATTGGTATTTTCATTTTTAGATGAGTTAGAAATAATTCCTTTTCACACTCACATTACAGTTGTTTTTAACCAGTTAAATGGTTTCGATTATTATAATCTCTCGTTTATATTTCTATTCAGTATTAACTATTTGTTTGCAGCCAGTAAATATGTTATACATATTGCTATACGATACTGATTATATTATATTATTGAACACTATTTCTTTATTTGAACTCTGTCAAATGGATCCAAATATTGCTATATAATACAATAACTCAACATGCACTCAAGTCAGAAATTTGGCTATTGGTGTCTAACACTAATAATTCTATTCATTATTACTCATTCGTTTGTACGGTTTAATGGTTCAAGGTATTGCTATGGATCACTAACAATTGAATTAGTCATCTGTCATTTGTTTGCTCAGAGTTTAAATGTCAAACACTTCTATTTGAATCATTTATAGGAACTTATGTGGTGCTGCCATTCCGGATGGGAGTAGACCTTGGAGTAATGGCGATAAAGGACTGCTCAACATTCCCAAGAGCTCCAGAACTGCAGCCTCTCTACCAGATTGTTTCGTGTCATATCCACGACACTCGTTGGGGCAGGTTTAATACTTCTCTGCAGAGATACAGTCGACATATTGGGAGGTGCAAGTGGTGTTTGGGAGGTGCCCGTGGTGTAATGGTTATCGTCGTAGGAAATGGGCACGGCGACAAGAGTTCAAATCGTGGACCAGGCTAAGTGCATTTCACATAGCACTAACACCCTTGTAAAAGGTATGAATCCAATTATTCTCTCTCTAGCTATGGGTAAATAGTAGGACAGACTGGTTTCTTCAGCCTTGGTGAGGCAACTAGTCTAGGAGAAGGAAAACTCTGAATTACAACATGATAAAACTCTGCTTAAAAATTGACCTTGTGTTATATCCTGCCCGAGCGGAGGGATTGGGTAAATATCGGTAAATATGGATTCAGTCGACATATTCTACTGTTCTTTCTGCCTGGACTCAACATATCAAGTCCATTCATATAAAATCCACCAATGTTAACTTAAGCTCCTTAGTTCTTTTAAAAAGTGGACCAAGTATATTTATCATATCAGAATTAAGTCAGTGGTGAAGAATTGTAACAACAAAATTATATGCCCTAAAGTGAGTCAAATGTTTTAGAATATTTTCATACTTACCAACCCCTACGCTTGGGCAGAATATGACACAAGATCAATTATTAAGCGGAGTTTAACAGGTTTGAATTCAAAGTTTTCCTTCTCCTAGACTAGTTGCCTCACCAAGGCTGAAGAAACCAGTCTGTCCTACAATTTACCCATAGCTGGAGGGAGAATAATTGGATTCATACCTTTCCCAAAGGTATTAGTGCTATGTGAAATCCAATCAGTTTCATCCAGGATTTGAACTCGTGTCGCCGTGTCCATTTCGACGATAACCATTACATCACTTTGTATTATTTGAAAGTCACACAGATGAATTAGCAATGAAGCCTAATTTGACAGCTTATGCTTCCGAAGTTCGTAATGAGACACAATGATGCAAGAGGCCGCCAAAAATATTTCTTGTGACAAAGGTGAAGGAGCAGTTTATCTCATTACAGTAAGCAGATGGATCAAGAAATGTTTCTCGGGTTGCAAGTATCTCGATGATCAGTTAGGCCTAAAACTGTTCTCCAAATCACTCAAGCAAATCAAGAAAGAAGCAGTCAGAGTATCTTCGGCAAGTTCGGCATCTCATTATCAAGTGTGTTCATCATCTTCACCGCCTATCATAGCCTTCTGCTGAATTGTTAATGGAAGTACTCATTTGTGGCAAATAAAATTCGGTCGAGAGGCAAGGATTCATTTGTAGCAGATGGGTGCAACCATTTGCAAAATCATATCTCTCTCCTTCATAGACTCGGTAAAACGGCAGCTGTTAAACTGCATCTTGTAACCAAAAGATAGCAAAACTTTTGACTCGTCCTTGTATATGTATATTTCACTTTCAAATGGTTAAAAAAAATTCGTTTACAATGTAAAGCTTGATATTTTTGAAAATTTTGTTGTTTATTTTTCGGTCAGTCAGGAAAGAAACTTTAAAAAAGAATGATTAATTTTGGTATTTTTCTTTTGGCAAACATGAAATACACATAAATCACTCACGAATAAGATTACTGACGGTAAATATTGAATCTAAAACTTTTGGCCGTAATGTTTTTCTTTTACCGCGGGATTTTATCGAAATATCTTCCCTTTCACAATAATCGAAGTCGTTTTAGAATCAACCTTATGATATCAACCTGTAAATCTTGAAGCCTGTCCAGAAAAATTGTTCGTTTTCGTATTTATTATCCACTTTCGAGATGAAAATTTATCAAGATGAACGTTATTTAACTTTTTCATGAAACTTTTGCCTGTTGTGGATGAGCTGGATTTTCTTTCCCATAGACTATTTTTGACTGGAAACAAACAAAAAAAAAAATAGATGAAGAAAAAACAAGAAAACCTTAACACTATTTTTCTTTTGAGATAGATTCTTTTGGCATTTTGTAGCCATTACTTTATAGACTGTCTAGCCCATAACCGGCTCATCTATATCAGAAAAAATAAAAAACAAAAGACGTATCCAATATACCATCTGTGACTTTTTCAAAACATTTATTTCATGACATTTATTGTTGTTTCGGTATTTATGTTAAAGTATTTTCAGTGAAGATGATAAGATTTTAAGATGAATGAGCTGATAAATAAAATCTAACTTGGACGCTAACTAAACGGCTGGAGAAGAAGCTAGATGGCAATTACACAAGAATGCTGCGAGCAACATTGAACAAGTCCTGGCGGCAACACCCCACAAGGTACCAACTATACAGCCACCTGCCTCCCATCACGGAAACTATCCAAGTTAGACAAACCAGACATGCAGGACACTACTGGAGAAGCAAGGACGAGCTCATAAGTGATGTACTCCTATGGACACCCACATATGGCTGGACAAAAGCAGAACGACCAGCTCGAACATACATTCAGCAGCTATGTGAGGATAAGGGATGTAGCCCTGAAGATCTACCAGAGGCGATGAACGATAGGGAAAAGTGGCGAGAGAGGATCAGGGATATCCGTGTTTGAGGCACGACATGATGATGATAATGATGATGATTGGGGGTGCTGTAGAAAACACCAACTGTAGCTCTACAGCGGGAAAGACTTCTACCCAACAAAGTTATTCTGTATACGACCCTAAACAATCTGATGGCGAAGTTTGATCGCAGGAGCTTTGAGGAATGCAGAGTACTTCTTCATTGCCATCACTCTTAGATCCCTTCCTTTAATCGGCTTTCGGGCTTTTGACCTTGTGTCAAGCTATGCCTGGTGGGAGACACTGGCATATATCACTCTCAGATCCCCTCCTATCCAGAGTGGTAGCACCCGATTGGTTCCTATCTATTGCACAAATAGAACTGTCTGACATTTACAATGAGTGCGAGCAAATGACTTACGCTCATTCGAATTCTTGGAAATAGAACTGTTTTATCGTTTAACTATGTGTAAACAAATGACAAAAGTCTAATTGAATTGTTTGTGATAGATAATAATACTTGGAACCATTTAACTGTGTGTAAACGAATGAGTAAATAGTAAATTTGGTAACCAGAAGGCTTCTTTTTCAATAGCTACTACACCGAGGTGTAGGGGAGGGCGCAACTCCTTTCCCTGAACTGCTCCACTTTCAAGAACCGAATCTGTCCAATAATTATTGGGAGATGAGATTCATGCCTTTCTCCACGGTATCGTATTTGTTACCTGATCTCTTGTGAGGATGATTGATGGCTCAATAGGACAGGAATGATCTAGAAAGAAGATACCATTACTAGGAATCCTTTATCTCTTTTCAGGAGGTTATAGATTAAAATTTGAATTCGATTGTTCTTGAAATGTCAAGCCACTAGAGCTGTGAATTATTCAATAAGAAGAAACTTTAAAAAGCAAAGAGAAATTGGGAGAAAAAGTGAGGAAACCTCAAATTCGAGCTGAGGTCTCCAGAAAGGTAGGAACCCTAAAACTTGAAGATAGTTACAGTTAACCTCGAAACGATCAGCTAGGGAAAAAATAGTTGAAAAAAAAAACAGAAGAAATAACAAAAAAATTATATTGAAAAAAACTAGAAAAGAGAAGAGAAAGAAAGAAAAATCGAGGAAAAGAACCGAAAGAAGACTAAAACAGAAAGACAACCTATTGTATCGCCGTAATACAAATACAAGTATAACCAAAAACATAACCAAACATAATTTACGAACTTCAATGAACGAACGAGCACATTTCTTTATAAAAATAAATCTCGGCGACACGAGTTCAAATCCTCGACGAGACTGATTGCATTTCACATAGCACTAATACCCTTGGGAAAGGTATGAATCCAATTATTCTCCCTCCAGCTATGGGTAAATAGTAGGATAGACTAGGTTCTTCAGCCTTGGTTAGGCAACTAGTCTAAGAGAAGGAAAACTCTGAATTAAAACCTGTTAAACTCCGCTTAAAAATTGACCTTGTGTCATATCCTGTCCGAGCGGAGGGGTTGGGTAAATAGGATAGGATAAAAGTATATCTCTCACACTTTATTTTCAAAAGGGTTGATGTTTCAGTGGTGTATGAGAGATGGGTGGAGTGACATATAATCAGAGAGAGGACTTCTTCTACTTATATCTTCTTCCGGGAGCCAGGTGGGTGCCAACGCTAGCACCCACTTGCTAGCTGATCAGAGACGCCTCTGCTCGGCTGCGTATCCCTCGCTCGACTGTGATTCTCAGCAGTCTATCCAAATCTGACCACGTGGTTCTCATCACGTGGTCTCCTTCCGGTTACACACCTGTACGACCTAAGTCACCTGACTCGACGTCAGCTTCCTGTTTACTAATCAAAATGTGACAGCTTGCCAAAACACACAGGGTCACTAGGGACGAACCAAAAATCCATGGCATATGTTGTATAACAAACCGACAGAAAAGAAAGAAAAAAACAGGAGAAAAAAGACAAAAAAAAAGACAGAAAGAAACGTACAAAGAAGGAAAATCCCGAGAAGAAGAAAAGGAAAAAAGCAAAAAGACAGAAGAAAACTAAAAAAGATGGTTAGACAAGTAATCATCATCATCATCATGTCGCGCTGGTAGCACGGATATCCCTGACCCTCTCTCGCCACTCCTCCCTATCGTTCATCGCCCTAGCTAGGTCTTCCGGACAACATCCCGTATCCTCACATAGCTGCTGAATGTATGTTCGTGCTGGTCGTCCCGCTTTTGCACGGCCATGTGAGGGGGTCCATAAGAGTACATCTCTTATGAGTTCGTCCCTGCTTCTCCAGCAGTGTCCTGCATGTCTGGTTCGTTTAACTTGAATAGTTTTCATGATAGGGGGCAGATGGCCGTACAGTTGATGTCTTGCGGGGTGTTGCCACCAGGACTTGTTCACGATTGCACGCAGCATTCTTGTGTAATTGCCGTCTAGCTTCTTCTCCAGCCGTTTTGTTAGCGTCCATGTAGTGCATCCATATAGCAGTATCGATGTGACCGCTGCCTGGAAGAAACTGTGTTTCATTTTATCGGTTAGGTCTGATTTCCATATAATTGGATAGCCTATTGATAGCTGTCCATGCTTTCGTTAACCTCGTTTCGATGTCCTTTTCTGTTTGCAAAAAAATTCATAGAATAAAACAAGATGGAGAAGAGAAAGAAAAAAAAGAAAAGAAAGACTATTTAAGGCATACACACAGATACATGCAGGTTTTTAAAAATATATAGAATAGACAGTCATTATGAGCAAAGGAAAAGATTTACAAAACAAAATATGCAGCTGTGTCTTATGGTAAAACAAAAGACAGTTGAGATATCACGTGAAATGAGTAGGAAGAATTCGTAGGCATCCGAAAAATATATAACGGCGAAAGTTTCAATCCTGAAAAGATAGTAGTCAGTCGGCAGCCAGCGGAGTAGATGAGTCATACCGTCACATAACATTTACGTCGTATTCAGTGCCAACCATCCCCCATGTAAAAGAACATTTGTGATGATATTTAAACCATAGTTTGAAGAATAATGGAATTCAAGTGCGATGGTTGATAGGGGCGGATGTCAAGAAAGAGAGAGAGAGACAGAGAGAGAGAGATGGGGGAGGAAGAGAGAGAAATAAAGAGAGAGAGAGAGCACTCCTTGCTAATTTTATATAAGTATATATATATATATATATATATATATATATATATATATATATATAGTATTATTCGGTCCAGTTAAACCAGATTTGGGAGTAATTCCTTCAGGACGAGAAAATCATTCAGGAGCTGAACATTTAAATTTTCCTGGTGGAGAGCTCAATGTAAATTTTACAGAGCAATATTTCTTTAAAGAAAGACCAAAGACTGGTTATTTTAAGATTATAAATTTATTTCCATCCTGTTTTTCAGTTTTTGATGTGAATCAAAAACACGAAAAGAAAAAAAAACATAACCCATAAACTTTTTTTATTACTTCTACAAAAATAAAGCAAAATAATTCTAATTTTTTTCCTTGGTAGACCAGGACATGTTGGTGAATATTATGGTCCCAATTTTTCATGTAAAGAATCTACTTCATATCCTGAAAAAAAAGAAAAGACCCTAATTAAATTTATGAATTTCAGTCAAAAATATATGTGTTCTGGGGTTTTTTTGGGGGGTCACCTTGTACTAAATTCTTTATGATAGGGATGTCTTAGATTCCGACAGTCTTCAGCTCTTTCAAGTCTCGGTATCAGCAGTTGCATGATGAATGGGGTGAAAATAATGAAATATCAAAGGAAGGAATGCCTTTTTACATGAAGTAACTTGGATCAATTTTGGTTGAGTAAATATCTCATGGTGAAAGCTCTGATGATGGTATTAGCAGGAAGGCCATCAAGAGGGTTATTTCCATGAAGAATTGTTTACGAAGGAAATGGAAGAGATTTGCTCAAAACATGTCTCCTCGTGGAATTTAGATGTATGATAGGATAAGCAATGAATTGTTACTGGATGTCTCTGTTTGCAGGATTTCAATCTCTACTGCTGATAGGAATCATGGAAGGGTTTCGGCTTTTATCACACGAAGCACGATAAATTAGATCGTGGAATGTTTCGTCTACTCCTGTGCCAAAAGGAAAATTGTTCTGACTGTTACCCTGATTGTGTCAAAGGCGTTCAATATAAGTAAGTACATTGGCGACCTTAGTCGATGGTGACCCTAAGGCTCCCTTTTCGATAGCTACTACACCAAGGTGTCGGGGAGGGCGTTACTCCTTTCCCTTGATTGCTTCACTTTACCCTTGTCTCCCTCTATATATATGTATATATATATATATATGTATATATATATATATATACGTATATATATATGTATATATATATGTATATATATATGTATTTATATATATGTATATGTATATATATATATATATGTATATATATATGTATATATATACATATATATGTATATATATATACTATGTACTATGTACTATATGTATGTATACTATGTACTATATATATATATATACTATATATATATATATATATATGAATATACTATATATATATATATATATATATATACACTCCCCTACACACGTAGGGTTGAGTTCTCTGGCAAATGAAATAATCGTGTTGCCATTAGCGTATATTGCAATCTCTTCATATATGAATTGAGGTCTCGGTAGCCGTTAAACGGATGTATGTAAACAATAGAAATTGTGATTCATAACCGTTTAAAATTTACTTCATTGCTCCTGGTTCCTCTCGGCTGAAGAGTTAGAGGCTTTATTTGGCGTTTGTGTCAACCGGTTTTCGATCCCAAGCTACGGGAAGTTAATCTGTCTAGCCACACTGATGATTTCTGATAGAACGAAACATATCTGTCTGTAGTTGACTATATATATATATATATATGCATGTTTGATTGAATAATAAACGCACATTTTGTCAATATAATTTTTTGATTCTTTCAAGTTTCCTGATAAGTGTCTTGGTGTTACATTGAAATTGGTAGATTAATTCTTGAACTTTTATTTGGCCATCATCAGTGGTTGTTTCCATGTGTAAATGATTATTTGTCAATGATGGCCCATGAAAGTTCCGAAGGTGCACGGGTCAATTTTGGTAAACCCATCTATTTATTTCAACTTAAAACCAAGGCACTTATCCGAAAACTTGACAGGATCTTAATAGAATTTATCGACAAATGTGTTTTTATTATTTAATGAAACATGCTTGAATAAAAGGCTACAGCCCAACTACACACACACATACACACACACACAAATAAACAAACAAACACACACACACACACACACATATATATATAAGTAGTAAACCTGAAGGCTCCCTTTTCAATGGCTACAAAAGCCCCATCTTAACTGCCTGATGATTGTTGCTTTGCAAAAACTTCATGAAACCCAGGGTTTCAAAATATTTCCCATGGATTAAATATATATATATATATATATATATATATATGAAAATTAATTGGGCCTAAAAGAGCTTTATCTACTTCTTACGTAGTTTTCCAACTAGTTGCTCTCTTCAGGGAACCTTTAATGTTTTTTCCAGGTGGAGTATTCGTATTATTCCATCATTTTTTGAAAAATGCGTATTGTTGTTTTTGTGTGGGAATAATTTAGTCTTATTTTTTATTTTAATTAATTGATTAAATCATAGACAATAATACATTATTAAAAATCACTAAATACTGCAAAATATACAATAAAACCATAACGTAAAAGAAAAAGACTTTTTAACTAAATACATCCCAAAAGCAAACACTGACTATCAAAAATTCACAAGTTCGAAGAAATATTTTTTAAAAAGCCGAAAAAACACCAAAATCGAAATTTAGAGAATTTCCAAATCTTAGTGACCTTAAATTTTGACCCATTGTAGCAGGTCGATCATGTCCCACAAACAGACTCAGCAACTAATAAACGTTTGACTACAACATTTTCTAAACAGGATAAAAAATAAATATTAGAGATAACATCCATTTTTGAAACTCCATTCAATAAAAAAAAACTCATCCCGACACACTCAAAGTCACATTTGATGTAAGAAACTTATACAGCAAAATCACCCATGAATTAGGAAAACAAGCCATCTCACTTAGGATAGATAATTACCCAGGAATATAAAACCAAAGATTCAACAAAACTGTTATCACAAATGGTATAGAACTCATTCTTAATAATAATTCATTCTAATTCAGTTACGTAAATTACATCCAGACCCAATGAACAGCTATCGGAATTACAATGGCACCAACATACACCATCCGAACCTTGGCGTATTTTGAAGAAAATCTATTTGAAATCATAAATAGAAATACAACATCTAAAAAAGATATACTTAGATAATTGTTTCATAATCAGAAAATGCCCATGGGGAAACATTACAAGATAGCACAACTTCATCCAAAACCAACACCCCAAAATAACATTCACAATGGAATACAGCTTTATAGAACTACCATTTTAAAACATCTCCATAGAAAAACAAAAATGGCCAAATCATCACAGATATCACCTACAAACCCACAGACACCCACCAAACCTCAACTTGAATAGTCACCACTCCAAAAACTGCTTAAAATCCATCCCAACACTCTAGCACGTATAATAATAATAACTAATAGAAACTTCAGAAAAATTCCACTGAAAGAACTGTTGCGGAGCCGATAAGCGAGTCGACCCCGCAAATGTTTTTTTAGTTAAATGCGTGCAAGTAGTGATAGTGAAAGACAATGAAGGAAACAAAGGCGAGGTAACAAATACAACAAGGATGACAATTTATTGTCAAAAATTACAGACGTGTGTGTAAAGTTCGTGGTAGTAGTATTTGGTCTCCACCTAAATGGGCGATGTCGATAGCTGGTATGTTCGAGTCGTAGATGTGGTTGGATGATCGTTGCTGGAAGCTGAGATCAGTCGTGTCGTTGAATGCAGCTGGACGATCGTTGAGGAAAGCTGAGGTCAGTCGAGATCAGTGAATTGACGTCTCGGTTTTGACAGTACGTTGGGTTAACCGGAGGTGTGTCGAAGTAGTTGTTAGCCCGTAATGTGAGTCGTTCGTAGAGTAGGTGCTGCAATGCAGGGCAGTCTGTACGGTGTGTCGTACGTGGATTGGATGTTGCATTGCAAGAGCGTCGTGGTCGAAGTCGGTGTTGGCAGCTTGGTAGCGTACAGTTTGAGCGAACGTGGTTGCTAAGACTTAATCGCGTCTTAGTACTGCGGACCGAGTGAACGGACGGGGAGATGGTGGCTTAGGTTTGCCAGGAATTAGCATGTACGAGGTCGAGCAAGCGAAATGATATAGTTAGGGCTTCATCGTGCACCTAGCTGTGCGGACGTCTTGGAAACGATGGTTATTGCTTTGCCGTGTCAAAGCTGAGCGGGCATATCGAGCGGTAGCTATGGCTTTACCGTGCCAAAGCTGTACGGGCGTATCGGACGGTAGCTAAGGCTTGCACGCCAAAGTTGTGTGAACGTATCGGACGGTAGCTAAGGCTGTTTCGCACCAAAGCTGTGCGAACATATCGGTCGATAACTAAGGCTTAGCGCGCCAAAGCTGTGCGAGCGTATCGGGCGGTAGCTAAGGCTTAGTGCGCCAAAGCTCTACACTGTCGAGCAAACAGGCCGCGGCTAAGATTGGCGTTATCTTCGCGCTGCGCAGGTAGCAAAGCGGTAGCTAAAGGCTAACCCGTGCCTTTAACGCTGCGCAGCCAAATGGACGAGCGGAACCTTTTGTGAATATCAATGCGATAAAAAAAGAGAGTGAATCTACCACTAGAAGTGGGATTCAGCCTTGTAAGCATGACGATTTGTAGAAAAAAAAAGAAGGGTGAATCTACCTCTAGAAGTTGCGGTGAGGTGAATGCAACTACGACAAGGTAGGTCCGACCTCGTATGAGCTCCGCAAAGAACGTGCCGCCAAAAGTGGAAAAAAGCTTGTTGACATTAAGGAGGTGCTATGACACTCTGCCCCAGCCGCGTGGATAGAAAATACTTCTATAAAAATGGGTGGAGAAATAAAGTACTTTTTTAGCCTGCTATAGGCTAGCAAAGACAATTAATTCCATTTTTATAAAGTTATTTCTGGCAGAAGTGTTTCGTAAATATTGTTAATTGTAATTTATCCTTTTTTTTGTTATAACGGGAGGTCAAGGTCGTAAAAAGTGCTTTGTCATTTCCGGTCGAGCCCGGATGTAATTTTTCTAAGGCGAGCGAGTAATCCGATCTGTTTACGTTTGTGGGCAGGTCGCAGCAGAACTATACATAACCCTACAACAATGATGGATAAGGGATTTGAATTTGTAGAAAAAATACCACAAAATAAACTACAAAACCCCAATAACATAACAACAAAAAAACCCAGCATACGTCGCCACCTTTAATAAAAACAATCCAGAAATATTCAGAGAAATAATAAAAATTCTAGAACTTAAAAACAATGATAAAGTCAAAGAAATACAACTCGAAAAAATTCATTAAAAACCCGACAACCCAAAAATTTAAAAACGAATACTCACCTCTCCTACATCCGGGAAAAAACAACAATAGAGTTACTAAATGCAAGAATAAAAGATGTGTTGTATGTGATATAATTGTAGAAGGAAAATCCTATACCTTCAAAAACCCAGAAACAAAATCCTTAATAAAAAAGATTTAAGCTGTAACTCAAAAAATGTAGTCTACATAATCGAATGCAACAAATGTAAAGAAGTATACATAGGATCGACGCAAGCTCTCAATTCCAGAATAACACGCACAAAAGCAGCATTAAAATACCAGAAAATAAAACAAATTAAACGTATCTAAATACCTATATTAATGTAGCAACGGATAACTCAGAACAATGCCCTTATATTAAACTAATGATTACACGTTACTTCAAATAAAAGAAAAAAAACTTCAAGGAAAAATATAGCCAACACTGAATACAATATAAACTATATACACACACAAACAGAAAAAAAACACACATAGCCATACACGCGCACACACACACACACACACACATATATATATATATATATATATACGCATACAGAGAGAAAAATATTAAAATTTAAAAAGTAGTGGCCAGTAAAATTTTAAACCACATTTCTTCAAAAGAAAAAAAAAGCTTTATAGAAAAAATCAAACCCACATCGAATAGAATATAAACTATACACAAATTCACGCAGAAATACATACACACAGGGATACACAAACACACATAGCAACACACAAAGACACATAAACTCACGCATACACACACAGACACACGCAGAGACACACAAACAGACAAAATAAAACCGCAAAAAAGCTTTATAGCATATCAAATATCTAAGATTAATTGGGGAAATAAATAAAAAATACACCCACAAGGTAGACCAGACAGCACATTTTTGAAAAAGAGAAAGTGAAGAAAAAAGAAAATGAGAAAGAGAAAGAAAGAACGAAACCCTAAAAGTAATCTATCACGAAATTAAAAGAAACAACCAACCCATCAAAACAATGACCTCAATATAAAACGAACACAACACCTGAAAAAACATTACACGTCTCTGAAGAAAGCAACAAGCTAGAAACGTACATAAGAACTAAATATATGATTTTTTAAAGATATAAATGTGTTTGTGGACCTATTCATTTTCAAACATCTACTTTTCTCTCTTTGTACCAACAAAAAGTACTTTTTTCATTTATATATATATATATATATATATATATATATATATATATAAAGAATATTTTTAAATATACCAAATTTGGCGAAGTTGCCTTCCGGATAATTTTTCTAAAACTGGCGCATGAATAGCCTAACAATTTCTTTTTTGAAACTACCATAAAGACAGATTAAATCTTTTATAGAAAAGATCACGCCCTTGTTTTTTTTTTCTTTTGTTATTTAAATGACGCACTCAGCAAATTTGTTCATTATTCTAAATGACAAATCAAAGTGATTCGTATTCCTTTCATGACAACAGAGTTGATGATAGAATGCAAATAATACAATCAAATGTGTGACTCTTGGGATATTCGGGAAAAAAGATAGGAGAGGTTTGTCACAAAGAGATGAAGACAAAAATAAACTTCGTAAAATCCATTTAAAACTCATTATAAATAGAAGTAATAGTAGAAGCAGCAGCAGCAGCAACAAAACCAGCAACAACAAAGCCAACAACAGTATAATAATAATAATAATAATAATAATAATAATAATAATAATAATAATAATAATAATACTAGACCATATAATAATCAACAAAAAAAGAGAATTTGCAAAATTGTCGACTTTGCTGTCCCATTTGAACACAGAATAAAACTGAAAGAATGTGAAAAGAAGGATAAGTATCTCGACCTTGCTAAAGAATTGAAAAAAAATGTGGAATATGAAAGGGACGATTGTACCAATTGTGATTGGTACTTTTGGCACAGAAACTAAAGGATTATTAAAGGGCCTGGAAGATTTGGTAGTTGACGGCCGAGTGGAGACCATCGAAACAATAGCATTATTGAAGACGGCCAGAATACTGAGAAGAGTCCTGGAGACTTGAGGAGACTTGTTGTTACTCAAACTCCAGTGGAAAACCCACAGCATTAGCGGATGTCAAAAACTCCAAAGGAGTAAATAATAACAATATTAATAGAGTTGAACTAAAAGTAACAAATAAATAAATAAATTACGGGACTTTGATATACAAACGGATCACCTAATCTCGGCCAGAAGACCAGATCTTATAATAATCAACAACAAAAAAGAAAATCTGCAAAATTGTCAACTTTGCTGTCCCAGCTGACCACAGAATAAAACTGAAAGAATAAAAAGAGAGATAAGTACCTTGACCTTGCTAGAGAATTGAAAAAACTATGGAATATGAAGGTGACAAAAATACCAATTATGACTGGTGCGTTTGGCACGGTAACTAAAGGTTTATCAAAGGGCCTGGAAGATTTGGAAGTTAACGGCAGAGTGGAGACCATCCAAACAACGGCATTATTGAAGACGGCCAGAATACTGACAAGAGTCCTGGAGACTTGAGGAGACTTGCTGTTACTCAAACTCCAGTGGAAGACCAAGAACTTATGCTGATGTGAAAAACTCTAATGAGTAAAAATAATAATAATAATGATTTAAGAGTTAAACAAAAAGTAACATAAATGAATAAATAAATAAATAAATGAGAAATAAATAAATAAATAAATTCCTTTGGCGCAGAGTAAAATGACTATTAAAAAAAGTCTCTTTCGAGGAATTTGATTAAGAATGTAATTCAATTTTTTGGCAAACAAACATGCATTTTTTTATTATTATTATCATTACCATCATCATCATTATTATTATTATTATTATTGTGTGTTTCATGAAAAATCATTTTATCGTCATTTTATTGTTTCGTTCAAAGTTCCTCTATTTGTTTTATCAATCATTTGTTAAAGCCAAATAATGCTATTTTATTAAAATGACATTCCATCTTAAATAACATTCAGGTTTTTCAATGTCCTCAGTGTATGAAGTTTAGAAAGCTGAAGTTTTATTTATGGAGCAGAACAATTACTTGGATTCCAGTCGAAATTAAAAGAATAATTTTCTGTTTTACTGCCACTCAATGTGAACATTTCACTCTCGTCGTGTCTCCAGGATTCTTTTAAAGTATTCTGGTTTATATTGACAATGTTGTAGTCTTGATGTTGTCGATTTTTCCATTGGTTTCCAGTTCCTCTAACCTCTCTTTCAAACCTTTGGTAATTGTTTGAATGGTATCAACATCAATTGCTATCAGTGTCACCTTCAGATTCAACACCTTTTTCAACTCTCCGGCAAGTTCCAAGTATTTGTCTAACTTTTCAATTTCACTTTGTGGTCCGCTGTAGCAACAAAATCTATTAGATGTGTCGTTCTTTGTTCTTATTAAATATAGATCTAATTTTCTGGTTCCGGTTACTTTGTTTAAAGGCACACCAACTCCACCTGGTTTTTGCTTAGGATTGGATTATCCGTTTGTATCTCAAAGTCACCGATAACTTCCGGCGTCTAATTTTTGGAGACAGATTCTGCTTTGTGTATATACTATTTGTTAGTATGGACAGATTTTAATTTTAGACAGTTCCCTGTTGATTACGTTTCATACAGAGTTGTGCCTACACATATATTTCTTTTGCGCCATTTTACAATATTCACAGATGTGATAAACCGTTTTATCTCGGTCATTTACACGAACCATTATTCTTCCTATTATCAATTCCTACTTTGATATAATTTGGTTTTATTTGTGCTGATACTAAAAGAAATTCATTTTTCTCTCTGGATAACTTCTAAACTTTGTCCAGGTCATCTCACGAGCAAATTTCTTTGTTTGTTCCTTGAGGTATCCAGACAGTTATTTAGTCTTCCGAATTTTGTTTTGTAAACGCAAAAACTAATCCCAGAACACACACTAATAGATGTTTACATTAATGACTATTTATTTTCTAGCTTGTCCTAGTCAGAGAGGGTGTGTGTGACACTTGGAAACACGGATTCAGCAGAGCACATGCCCCTCACTATCGGCATAAGAACGAAAAAATAAACTAGGCAATTTTCCTACAACTTAATGTTTAATGGCTAGCTCCTAACTTTAGTTTCTCGGATTGACTCTTATTCTAACCAACTATGGTGGACAGAAGGAAATCTTCAACCACCACTGCCAAATGCCGCCATTCATCTTTCTCATAATCGATCTCTCTACCCCTTGATTGCTTCCTTTAATATGCGCGGCCCGGGTTTCCGGGAAAAAACAGTTTTAACTGCACAGAACACCCTGAAAAAAAGTACTTTTAAAATTATATCCTTGGCTACTAACCTCAGGCCGTACTAGCTCGGTAGAATTGAGTTAATTTGGGACATTAAAAATCTAGCCCTTTCATCCCAATCGACAGAGAAAGAAAAGCCTCTCATGCCACAGTAGAGATTTGAAACGTGTAGTATTCTACATATTTCCCTTATAGTTGATCATTTTATAAGAAAAAAAAAAAGAAATAATTTTTCAAAAATGGAAGAAAATGGAAGAAAATATCACAGTCTTCTTAGTTTGATCAGTATCATTAACGTTTCAATTAAATTTTCTTATTTTTCATAGAATATATTCATTATGCTAAATTTAGTAGGTGAAAAATTATCTCGTTTGATTGATAATTCTTTATCTTTAGGAAAAGAAAATATATAAACATTTGAACCTTTTTATAATTCCCTTTGCAATTTGGTACAACATATTGCATTGTTTTTGTTAATAAATTAATTCAGTATTAAATAATAAATTAATTCAATATCAAATAATTAATTAATTCATAGATATTTTTAAAAATCCTCTGTAAAAATCTTGTACACGAACGACACCCTTCTTAAAATTTGGAGGTCTCAAGAAGATGAAGTGACGTTTTCCTCTTACCACTGCACAGGCATTCTCTTTCGCTGGTCCCGGCTTTACCGTGAACACCGAAATATAGAAGGCCTGTTCGATTGTGACGTGACGTCACAAAAGTAGTTCGCAAGGTTTGTGAAACGGTCGTCTTCATAGTGTAATGAATTATTGTAAGAAAAAATGATTTTAGAAAACTTTTTAAAAATACATTTAAAAAAGAAAGAAACACTATTGGATTTTATACTGAACTATCAATTTTTAAAAGAATAATTGATACGAAAAAAATGATTTTTCTGAATGCTACGTTAAAATAAATTAGCTAAATATCATCTTACATTTCAGTAAATTTTAAAGACAGAAATTTGTTCATTATATTATTTGTTATAAATTTGAAAACATTTTTTGTTAAATCATAATCAGCATTGTTTTAAGTTCCTGTTTTTATTTTAATTTCAATAATTATTCTGTAAAGTTACTATATCGTAATTATTAAGCGATTATTCTAATACACTCTATAGCAACAACTGATTTTTCGGACTAAAACGTAACCCGGTATCACGAGCATGTTAGAACCCAAGGTCCTTTTTAACCACTTTATGAGTATTTTAAATTTACAGTTTTCAGCCCCTTTGAAGTCCATGTTTATCCAACCCGCTGTCACGAGCATGTTAGAACCCAAGGTCCTTTTTAACCACTTTATGACTATTTTAAATTTACAGTTTTCCTCCCAATTGTCCGGATGCTTTAGCAATGCTAAAAAAAAAAAAAAAACGCTCGTGTCCTCTACTATTTTACCATATGGGTGCTGATGAGATGGTTTCATTCCTTTTCAAAAGAAATGGGTGCGAAGCGAAACGCAAACCGTCTCATCCAGGATTCGAAATCAAGTGGCCGAAATCATTTTCTTCAACGACTGTTTTAGCAATAAATGCATTATCTTTTAAACATTCCCTTATACTGTCGATGCATCATTTGCCCTTGTCCGAAGTATATTCCCGTTGTGATTTTTAGGGATGGAGTGCTTGTCTCAATGTTAATTTACTTGTTTCTCTTATATAAGATGAAATCTTGGATTGTCTTGTGTCATTCTTAAAATATTGCAGTAAGCTTACGATATTCCATCAGGTGCATATTAAGAGCCCATAGCTGGGGCTTTGATGAAGATCATAATATAAGTTTTAAGTCTAGTATATTCAATTATTTCAACATTTTTAAAGAAAAATTGATTTTATTCATTAATAACTCGAAGAGTGGTGAAAATCTTTGGCTTTGGCAAAAAGAAAATTATCCCGAGTCGGGAAACGTTCACGTTATTCCGGCTACCTGCTTGAAACAACGTTTCGCAAGTTTCTTGAACCAATTAATCTTTTTTTTACTATAAAATACGATGCCATTTACAAATTGTTTGTGCACAGAACTTTTCAGCACCCCTTCTATTATTGCAGTTTTATAAATACAAAATTATGTAATTTCTCGCTTGGTTTGGCTTAAAGCTTTTTCAGCACCCTTGTAATATTGACTTCTTTAAATGAATAAAAAAAAATACGTTATTTCTACTTTGGTTGGGCTCAGAACTTTTCAGCGCCCCCAGTAATGATGATTTTTTTTAATAATTAAAAAGACTTCTTTTCTAGTTTGGTTTGACGCGGAACGTTTTCGCGCTCATGTAATAATGATGTAAGATTTTTAATGATTAAAAGAGATATAATTTTTAGCTAGTTTTGATCGAAACTTTTTAGCGCCTCAGGTAATATTGTTTTTTTTTTGTTTTTGTTTTTTCAAATCATTGCAAAAATGTCATTTCAAGCTTGGTTGCTCTCTAAACATCTCAGCACCCCTTCTCATATTGATGTTTTTAAAATGATTACAAAAAATTTCATTTCTTACTTGGTGAGACTCAGAACTTTTCAGTCCCTCTAGTATATTGATTTTTAAAAATGACGTACATGTCATTTCTAGCATGGTTCGGCACGGAACTTTTTTCGTTATTGATTTTTTTATGATTAAAATAGTTTTACTTCTAACCTGGTTGGATTCAGAACTTTTCAGCAAAACTTGTAATATAGATTTAAAGAATGATTAGAAAAAGACGTTATTTGTAGCTTGGTTGGACTCAGAAATTATCTGCGCTCCTCGTAATGTTAATTATATTCAATATATTTTTTATGATATTAATGTATCATTGTTTTCCAAGCAATCAAACTATTTAGTAACCTCTCCACACGCCTTTTTTTTCTAATTAAATTTGTAAAAAGCAATTTATGTCATTCGACGATTATTAAGGAAATTACGCTTAAAACATACATCAATGTTTTGATATATTTACCACGGTCATTTAATTGTTTAGGGCACATTTATGCTGCATTTTTCAGTGCGAATATATAACTCCTTGCCATCGATCAGGAGGAAAAAAGAAGAAAAACAAGAAAAACAGGGTTGTTGTTGTTATCTACACAAATACTGCATACCCCGGGCCATCATCATCATCATCATGTGCAACTAGCATGGATATCCCTGACCCTCTCTCGCCACTTTTCCCTATCGTTCATAGCCTCTGGCAGGTCTTCAGGGCTACATCCCGAATCCTCACATAGCTGCTGTATGTATGTTCGAGCTGATCGTCCTGCTTTTGCTTGGCCATATGCGGGGGTCCATAAGAGTACGTCAGTTATGAGCTCGTCCTTGCTTCCCCAGCAGTGTCCTGCGCGTCTGGTTCGTCTGACTTGTACAGTTTTCATGATGGGAGACAGGTGGCCGTATAGTTGGTGCCTTGTGGGGTGTTGACACCAGGACTTGTTCAATATTGCTCGCAACATTCTTGCGTAATTGCCGTCTAGCTTCTTCTTCAGCCGTTTAGTTAGCGTCCAAGTAGTGCATCCATATAGCAGTATCGATACCGCCGCTGCCTAGAAGAAACTGCGTAGTTTGTATTAATTAGTACTTATTAATGTTATTATTTATTTGTTTGTTATGCCTACTTGGGCATCTCGATTTTTACTACCTTTTCACATCAACCTTAAATAAGAATCTTTACACGGAACTTATGCACTATTAATGCTATATATACATACGAATCAAATTCCATTAAGGAAGGGATCCAATAGTTCCCAAAATACTCTCTCAAATTCTTTTTTTACCATTATATCGGAAATCATTCAATTGATTCTTTAAATTTTCTTCACCATTGCTGTTTTTGATCTGTTTAAGAAATTTGTTAACACACACACACACACACACACACACACACACACACACACACACACACACACACACACACATATATATATATATATATATATATATTATTCTATAAGTTAAGAAATATAATTGGATAGTAGACTTAGTTTTGGCACCCCTCTTCTTTCGCTTAAAGTAAGTAAAGTTGACGACCTTAGTCGAGGGCGACCCGAAGGCTCCCTTTTCAAAAGCTACATCACCGAAGTGTGTCGGGGAGGGCGCTACTCCTTTTCCTGGATTGCTCCACTGTACCCTTGATATGTATCGTATATTGCTGATTGTTAATCAAGGAGGTATCAAGTACCATTTTTAAAGTCTTTGATAGGATTCGACCTGGGATTGAACCCATGTCCCCCAAACCATTGGCGAACACTCTACCCACTAAGCCAATGAGTTCTTAAATCTCTCTCAATAACTGCAATATTCTTATTTTTATATTAGTTTTTGAAACTTCTTTTAATCTCAGTAATACTCTGCAATGTTTATATCTCGACACTAGAGACATGGCCAGAGTACAATATTCAATATAAAGTTTTGTTAGGGTTTTAATATACTTTTAAAACAACATTTGCTTTTCTTGAATAACATTTCTAACAATCCAATTCACCATTCCAATATTTCCTGATAGAATACACTAAATAGAATAAATTAAACCATGTAAAAAGTTTTGATCAAAACAAGCTAAAAATTATATCTCTTTTAATCATTAAAAATCTTAAATCATTTTTACGTGAGCGTGAAAACGTTCTGAGTCAAACCAAACTAGAAAAGACGTAATGTTTTTTTAAATGTCTTTTTTACGTTTTATCTACAAGAGTGTTACTAAAATATTTATGTTTTGAGACCTACATTTTGTTTTATTTAATAAAAAAGAAGGTGTCCGTAAACAAACAAATTTAATTTGAACTATTCTCACGGAGATCAATGAAGTTAAATAGCGATGAGCCAGTTAAGTACTCGGATGGGTAATTACTTGAAAACAGTAGGTAGTGATAGTTTTTTTTTACCCAACCCCTCCATAACGAATGTGATATGACAAAAGTTCAATTTTAAGTTGAGTATCATGGGTTTGAATGGTGGCCTAATCAGCTGGGGCTGTAGAATACACTGACTGCATCACTTTAGAGGGGTAAGACTCCCTCAACGGGTGTCGTGGATATGCTACAAAACAGTGTGATGGTGAGGCTCCAGGAATGCTGGAGGTTTGAGGAACGCAGAGTGCCCCTTTTTTAGCACCAGTCCCAGGTCCACTTTGGCTCGGAGTGGTAGCACCATGTGTCAAATAGAACTTATAGGATTTACACTCCTATATCTTAAAATGGCCGTGATGCCACTTGTTCCCGAAACAAAGATGGCGGACGTCGGTAAACCAAACAGTTTCGGGAACCTATTGATTAGGAAAGTCGTAGTTGTTTGTACTAATCACGCATCCTACAACTATAATCATTACAACATGAGCGTTAAAGTAGGCGTTACATTCACCAAGATGACAGGGTTCCAAATCTAATCACAGTTTTGGTTTCGTTTGTTTGGTTTGTTTGGTTTTATGGCATATCAACCTTTGTAGGTTATTTAACGCCAAATCCGTTTTTATGTAAATCTGTTCTATTGAAAACAGTTCAGTTTAGCATAAGTACACAGTTTAATTGTCAAAAACATTTCCATTTCAAACTATTTAAGTAGTTATATGTAATAATTCAGTTAAGTGTAAATACAGTTTTAATGTCGAAAAACAGTTCTATTTGAAATAATTCAGTTAATCATAAGCACGCAGTTTAAGTTTAAGTACGGTTTAATTGTCAAAAACGTTCCTATTTTAAGCTATTCAGTTTACTCAATTCATTTTAGCATAAGTATGCTGTTAGTTCTATTTAACCCATAGATAGGGCCCTATCGGGTGCTACCACTCCGACCCAGAGTGGAACTGCGAGCGATGGCAATGAAGGGGTACTCCGCATTCCCCAAAGCTCCAGCACTGCCGGAACCTCACCATCAGATTGTTTAGTGTCATATCCAGGACACTCGTTGGGGAGGGGTCTTACCCCTCTGCAGAGAAGCAGTCAGTGTATTCTACAGCCCCAGCTGACTGGGCAACACAGTTTTGTATATAATAAGGTTTATTTACTTTTAATAATTTTAACATACATTGCAATATGTCATACAATAATCTTAAATACGTAATACTAGTCATAATACCTGCGCTTACCGGTGACTCCTCTTAATCCTGCTAAAAGTAAAAACAAAGTACTACATGAATTCCATTTTTAAGGCTTTTGCACACAATAAAATCTGAGTTATACTTAGCGAAAATGAAGTCCATTAGCTTATCTACGTATATGTATACATAGATATTGATAATTTTGTTATCATAATAGTCGACACAAACAACGGCTTCTAAATTTCACATTTTGCATGGTTGGTTGGTTGGTGGATTTTATGGCATGTCAGCCATTGTTCGTTATCTAATGATAAATCCCGTTCATATGTATGGAGGAACAGATAAATGTGTGCGTGTGTATGTGTGTGTGTGTGTGTGTGTGTGTGTTAGTGGGTATGTCTCAACGTGGATGTTTATCATAATAGTCGACAAAACATTTTCTCCAAATATCACATTATGGTTGGTTAGTTTTTTGGTTCGATGGCTTTTATGGCATATCAAATCTGATTGGTTATTTAATGACAAATCCTGTTTATATATATATATGTATATATATATATATATATATATATATATATATATATATATATATATATAATGTTTCATTGCATATTTTTCATTTATCTATAAATAATCATATAAGTGAATAATTTGTTGGTGATATCATTACAGGACCCTGACCTCATTTGCTGCCACACAGAAGGTTTTTAAGTAGGACACTTTCTTCATAGTTTGTGCACAGTTAAATTGACTCTAGTAAAATCATCCAACAACGATAATTCTGCTCAACGTTATTTATTCGTTCGTACAAAATTAATTCGTTTTAAGTATTGCCATTGATCCTCAATAATCTTGTTCAGACTCTTGCTTCGTTTTCACACAGTTAAATAGTTTTTACTATTGCTATGTATTGCTGGCTCAGAGTAAATAGACTCAAGTATTGCAATTCAACACCAATAATTATATTCAATTTTATTTATTCATGTCATACAGTTAATAATAATAGTTTTATTTGTACACAATTAACTCGTTACAAGAATTACTTTTTAACATCGATTATCCTATTTACCCAACCCCTCCGCTCGGGCAGGATATGACACAAGGTCAATTTTTTAAGCGGAGTTTAACAGGTTTGAATTCTGAGTTTTCCTTCTCCTAGACTAGTTGCCTAACCGTGGCTGAAGAACCCAGTCTGTCCTACTATTTACCCATAGCTGGAGGGAGAATAATTGGATTCATACCTTTCCCAAGGGTATTAGTGCAATGTGAAATGCGATCAGTCTCGTTCGATTATGATTGATGTACATTTTCTCTTTTCAGTCGAGGAATTATGTTGTGAATTGAATTACCATGACCAAAAAATCCGGTGAACATTTTCGCACGACATTTTGGCTCAGCAATCTGTGGTCGTTGGTTCGATCTCCAGTGGTAGAGATCACGCTGATGAGACCTAATAAGGTCGAAACAGCGGCCCAGTGTTTCTGTATGTCGTGCGTAAATGTTCGTCAGATTTTCCGGTCAATCAATTATTCTATTCGGCATTGTTTATTTATTTATTTGCACACAAATAGACTGTATCTTGTATTTCTATGTGATACTAATATTTCAATTTAAGACACATTTATTTAGACTTTTATTCGATCCATAGATGGAACCCTATTATGTACTACCACTGCGGGTAAGAGTGGACCTGGCAATGAAGGGATATTCCACATTCCCTAAAATTTAGAACCGGAGCTTAAGCATCGGATATTTCAGTGTCATATATCCATATTTACCCAACCCCTCCGCTCGGGCAAGATATGACACCAGGTCACTTTTTAAGCGGAGTTTAACAGGTCTGAATTTAGTTTTCCTTCTCCAAAGCTGAAGAACCCAGTCTGCCCTAATATTTACACGTAGCTGCAGGGAGAATAATTGGATTCATACCTTTCCCAAGGGTAATAGTGCTAATCAGTCTTGTCCAGGATTTGAACTCGTGACGCCATATCCATTTCCTACGACGATAACCATTACACCTCCTTGCCACGGGCACCATCTTCAGTGTCATATATCAGATACTCGTTAGATCAGAGATGCTGTCGGCGTATTCAACACGAGTGTGTTGCTCGTTATAGAAGTTTATGTCTTTTTAATTGTTTATATACTTTCAATTGTATGTTTTTTATTTGCCAATAATCTTTTTTCTGCACACAATTATAGAATCAATTCCTATCTAAATCATATAATCTAAATGGCTGCCCTGCCAGGCAGGGTCGTAGAATACACCGACCGCACGCAATAGAAGAATAGGTCACTCAATGCGTATTGGGGTTAATAAAACCATTTGATGTTGAGGCTCCAATCATTGAGCTTTGGGGAATTTGGAGTACCCCTTAACTAATATTATCAATCTAACCCAGAGCTGTTCTATCTATTTGTATCCCATTTATGGGTCAAATAAAACTATACAATTATTTATCATGGACAGCTATCGATAGGCTATCGATCATATGGAAATCAGACTTGACTGATAAAATGAAACGCAGTTTCTTCCAAGCAGCGGTCTTATCGATACTGCTATATGGATGCACTACTTGGACGCTAGCTAAACGGCTGAAGAAGCTAGACGGCAATTACACAAGAATGTTGCGAGCAATATTGAACAAGTCCTGGCCGCAACAACCCACAAAGCACCAACTATACGGCCACCTGCCTCCCATCACAAAAACTATCCAAGCTAGACAAACCAGACATGCAGGACACTCCTGGAGATGTGATGTACTCCTATGGACCCCCGTATATCGCCAAGCAAAAGCAGGACGACCAACTTGAACATACATACAGCAGCTATGTGAGGATACGGGATGTAGCCCTGAAGACCTGCCAGAAGCTATGAACGATAGGGAGAAGTGGCGAGAGTGGGTCAGGGATATCTGTGCTAGCGGCACGACATGACGATGATGATGTTGTATACCCATAATACGACTACACGTGTACATATACAAATATACACTTATATGCGGAAATCTCATTAACCGGTAATTCACGACTTCAATAACGAACGAATACAGTTCTTTACAAAAATATAAATCTCTCACATTGTATTTTCGAAAGGTCGATGTTCTATTGTGTGTGAGAGATGAGTGGAGGCAGGGATATACTGCTATATTGAACCAAGTTCTTCACTCGACCATAACAGTACTTCTTTAGCATAACAGCACTTCTTGGTTTGCTCAACCGGGGGTCACTGAAGGTTCAAAGCCCTCAATCAGCAGCCGGCTCTCACTTTCCAACTGAACTCATTTTCTGACACCCACCTGCTTCCGTTGTTTTTCCGCTTATTTACAGTGGTGAATCTCTTGATTGATTGCACGGTCGAGGGTCAATATATAACACTACTTGAAACCATTTAACTGTGTGCCACTGATTAATTGATAACAAATATATTTATTAGTGTTGGATAGCAATATACGAAAGCATCTAAGTGTGTAAAAGTAAATAGGTAAAGTTAAATGAAAATATTTGTGCTTGATAGTAATATTTGAACCTATTTAATCGCGTGCAAATAGAATTAATGATATTTGAGAGCAAGATTTAACAGCTATTTAACTTTGGGAAACGAATAATGGCCAGCTGGTTTAAAAACAATATTACCTACTATTAGCTTAAAAATTATATATATATATATATATATAATTTTATATAATTTTTTATTTTTTTTATTTTTTCCGGTTATTTTGTTGTTATGTAAATTTTAAGCTAGGTAGGTTTTTGGTGAATATAAAATACAGCGTTTTCTCCTTTATCATTGGTCAGTATGAGACTCCCTGATGAGCCGTAAAGGTGAAAATTTAGTAGGAGAATTCTGACTCGCGATTTAAGTTAATTTTGTAATTGGCTCCACTCGTGTTGAGCACTCTTGTAATTGTGGCATTGCAGCATTTACGACAGGTTTTAGTTTTCTTTTGACCAACTGATTGCATATCTCTTGATTTTTTTTTGACTGGTGTGACGGGGTTGGCCTTTTCTTTCTTTTTGTCCTATGAAATTTTGTCTTTTTCCCCCGGGCAGTGATTCAAGATATTTTTATCTCTTGTTCCTGACGTTTTTTTTTTTTTTTCGTTTTTTTTTGGTAACCGTGAATACTGGTAGATAGTAGATTAGGAAATATATATATATATATATATATATATATATAAGATTTGACTTTAAATAACCTTCAACGGTTAGGAAAACATACAGTGGAACAATAATGAGAATAATTCAAAAACAGATCAACTTGACGTAAAGAAATGGACCCTGGTGGAAACATAACGAGACTTGCTGTCACTTGATCCTCTACATCACTCTTAAGAAATCTGTAACTTATAGAACTGCTTTTTCTTTTTCGTTTGCCAAGCCAACCCCTTATTTTCTCTTTTACTAAGGAGCTATTCACGTTAGTGCTCAGAATCTTATTTACCTACTCAGTGTTCAGTACAAAAAAGTTAGAACATGATTACAAAATTTTCCTATTCAAAAGGAACAGTTTTTCCTAATATGTTTTTCTTTTTTTTTTTTCTTTTATAATGACGTATTTATGTCTTGGTCCCGAGCAATGTCAATGCAAAATTGAATACGTCTTTTTTTTTTCTTTCATTTTTCAAGTAGCTGTCTTTTCGTTCGTAATAACAGTCCGATAAATATATTTTCTTCCTGACCAGGGAAGTGGACAAAAAATTATCGGTTGGAATATTTGCTAAAAAAGTACTACCTTATCTTAATGAATTGTACTCCCGAAAAGATATGCAAAAAATCCTGTTTCTTTTTATATATATATATATGTGTGTGTGTGTGTGTGTGTATGTGAGTTGGTGCGTGAGCGTTTATTTCTACTGAAAAACATTTCACACAAAATACATTTAATTATATATATATATATATATATATATATATATATGGATAGAGTTGTGATAGATGTGACAAAAACTTATCGGCCGGACCCAAAAGACGCAAAAATAATCTCTTGCAAAGTAGTAAAACTCATTAACCACCCCAATAAAAAAATGTCTAAAATAAACATTTTTTAGGAAATCATCGTGCCTTACCAATGCTGTTGAATGAAATATAACGAAATGTTGGCATCTATGCAAATAAGATTTGTAAAACAAAAAATCCGACACATGAAATCTATCTATCATTCAACACGAGCTGGATTTGATACAAGAGGTTAACAAGTTTAAATTGAAAGATTTACCTCTCCTGGATCAATTACCACTCTCTGTCTGTCCTACTATTTACCATTTGCAGGACAGACTATAGTTGGATGCATAGAAGCAATGTGAAATGCAAACATACATGTACAGAATTTGAACTCGGTCAACCTGGTTCATTACCTATAAAGATTACCATTATACAATGAGGATTATATATATATATATATATATGATCCTCACTGTGTGTGTATATATATATATATATAGGCATTAAATAACCTATGAAGGTCGATATGCCATAAAACATATACATATATATATATACTAACCAAAGGTCTGAAATATTGAACGCCTGCAGGCACAAAAGAAATTGGTTCCTCTACTATTATTTTCCCAAGCTACCATTTTATTCCATGCTTTCATTTAAATATATTTTTTAATAATAAACTCAATTTTTGTACGCTTCTTTTATCCCAATTTATATATATATATATATATATATAAATATATATATATATTATTGATATATATATATATATATATATATATATATATATATATATATTTTATTGATATGCTTATTTTCCGTTCGGTGTGAGGTTGTTTTTTTTGGGTTTTCTTCCGTGCTTACTTTGTCGGGATTAGGTACCCTGATGAGCCGCTTAGGAGAAACTATAGTAGGTTAGTTCTTGACTCACAAAGTAATTATAGATACTATATATATATATATATATATAAGGAAATGATCTAAGAAAAATCATCACTGTAATCATCATGTCGCACAATCTGCACGCATATCCCTGATCCTCTCCCACCACCCGTCTCTATCGTCCATCGCTTCTGGTCGGTCATCCTGTATCAGTACAGAGCTGTTGTATTTAGGTTAAAAGCGGTTGCCCAGATGTTTATTTTTTTAATGAGATTGCTTGTACTCTGGTAATTTTGTTCTTTCTCCGACATGTTAGAACTAAAAAATCCCGCAGATTGTTAGAATCAGTCGTAATTTCCAAAAGAAATCACAGAATGCGACGTCCCAGGTTCCATCAAATTTCACCTTACTTAGAGACATTATTTTACATGAAAACAATAGCGGAATAAATAATGGATTAAAAAAGGTAAAAACTTAAACATTTTATACTTAATACTGTCATATTGTAAACACTTTTCTTGAATTTATTTTTTTTTGTCTTTTTCTTCCTTTTTCCCTTCTATTTAAATATTCCATTATAGTCAATGTCTTTGATAAAACGGGGTACATCTGAACCCTTGTCCACCTTCATTTACACTTTCTTCTTTTTTTTTTCTCAAAAAAACATCTCCCCATTCATATTTCCCTCTTTCTCCCCGAAATAAATCAACCTCTATCAAGTCAAATCTTTTATGAAAACCCGATACCCTTTGGTGCCTCCTCGATCCGACTATTTATCCAGATGGTCACAATCAAAGACCAAATTAACCCCTTCCACCATCAGTCAAACCTATATCTATTTCCCTCTTTTTTCTTTCTCTTGTCTTTAAACCTTTTCCTCTCTTATACTTTTTTACATCCCCATTATTTATCCTCAATTTGCTTAAAGTTTGAAAAGCGTAAAAATATTTAGTCTGATGAAGTTTTTTTGTTAATAAAGAATGAAATATTACCAATAAACCTTTGTAAGCGTTTAATTTATTCTCTTTTCTACTTGCTTTTATCTTCTTGTCAGATTCACCAAAATCTACTATGTCTTCATATATATATATATATATATATATATATATATACTCCCCTACCCCCGTAGGGTTGAGTTCTCTAGCGAATGAAGTTTATTGCAAGACTCTTCCTATATAAATTGAGCTCCCGGTAGCCGTTAAGCAGATGTATGTAAACAATAGTAATTGTGATTCCTAACCGTTTAAAATTCACTTCTTTTTTACTGGTTCCTCGTGGCTGAGGGGTAGAGTCTTGGATTGGCGTTTGAGTCAGCGGGGTTTCGATCCTAGCTACGGGAAGCTAGTATGTCTAGCCACACTGATGAGTTCTGATTGAACGAAACAGGTCTGTCTATGGATGAGTATATATATATATATATATAGCGAGGAAAATAATGGTTGCCACTATCGTAAAACAAGGTTCTTCAAATGAATTGATCTCACATTATCCGTTAAGCGGATATATGAAAACAAAACCAATGTGATACATAAGCGTTTAAATTTTATTTGCTTGCAGAGTTTTCTTCGTGGCTGAGTGGTAAAATCGCGGATTGGTGTTTGATTCAGCCGGGTTTCGATCTCAGCTTCAGGAATCTACCTAATCTATCCAAACTGAACTGTTGTAATACATCGAAACAGTCAGTCTGTGGATGACTGTATGTGGACTCGCTTATATTTGAGTCAGGGACCAGTTTTTTTCCAAAACGATCTGTCGTTTTCAAGGCCATGAGCTTATTTTCTTCTGTGCTTAATGGCGTGTACATTTATGATAGGGTAAATAATGTATTTTGGGGAGTTGAATATGCGTATTTTTTCTTAACTATATTCAAAATCACGCCATTGAAAGTGAGTAAATTCCTATTCAATTGTCGTTTTCTTCATCATTATATGATTTTTCTAAGGTCTGGAGTCTTTTGCTACAAAGAGTATTAAATTACATTCGTTTATTGTCAAGAATTATCACAGAAACGAATCAAGATATCAGCGTATGTGTATGAATGTGCGTATACGTTTCTGAAAGGGAAAATAAAGAGAGAGAGAGAGAGAGAGAGAGAGAGAGAGAAAGCGAGCGAGAGAGCGAGCGAGAGAGCGAGCGAGAGAGAGAAATGGGGAAAAGAGGGAGAGATAGTGATAATTTAATAAGAGCTGATTCAAAGTTGGAATCTCGTGAATAATTTTCCTTAAATAAATATGGGAGTCTATAATTAATCACGTGGAAGTAAATGACAAGATATTTTTGGAGAAGTAACTTTGTTCCGCCGAACAGCTAAAACAACGGGAAGTTAGATTTTTTTTTATTGATTTTAGTTTTGCAGAAAAAAAAAAGAAGCAAAATGATTATAATTTTCTCATCGATTTGATATTATTCCCTCTTCGAAACTTGAAAGCAGAAAGAAAATATTCAAAAATTCGAAATGTGTATATGTTTACGTTAGTTAAATATTTAATGATAAATGTTTTTCTATCTATCTCTCTATCTATCTCTCTATCTATCTGTGTATGTGTGTGTGTGTTTGTCTGCGTTTGCACTGGCCGTTCAAAATGTTGTAATACTCACATTTTAGATTTATATATTGGTCTCACCTGCCCAAAAGCTGACACTGAAATCTGAATGAGTTTTTCATGTTTTAGTTGTTGGGGTATTGTTTGTTTGTGTCTTTATTTGTTAGGTTCTATGGTATATCAAGCATTGTTGGTTATTTATCGACAAATCTATTTTTTAATCAAATTTTTTAATCAAATTTATTTTTTTAATCAAATTTCGAACCTACCTCGGTCTTATAAACAGCGATAAAAATGAAATATCTTCAGAAGGTATCATAGAGTTATTCTAAAAACTAATCGAAAAGAATTATTTCGGTTTATTACTTTTGAGTGTAAATTTAACATTCTTTCCTTTCAAGTTTGCATTCAGTTTCAACATTGCTTAATTGTTTAAAATCTTATGGTATAAATAGATCTATATCTACTGCTATGGCAGTTTAAGCTAGCTGATGAAAATTCCAGTTGCAGCTGCATATATGTTTACCTCATGAATATATTTCCCTCTTATTAGGAGAACTCATATGCACAAAAATATATCATCTCAGATTTAGACCACACAAACAACTACTTTATATATATTTACCAACCCCTCCGCTCGGGCAGGATATGACACAATGTCAATTTTTTTAAGCGGAGTTTAACAGGTTTGAATTCACAGTTTTCCTTCTAGACTAGTTTCCCCACCAAGGCTAAAGAACCTAGCCTGCCCTACTATTTACCCATAGCTGGATGGAGTATAATTGGATTTATACCTTTCCCAAGGATATTAGTGCTATGTGAAATGCAATCAGTCTCGTCCAGGATTTGAACTCGTATCGCCGTGTCCATTTCCTAAGACGATAAACATTACGCCACGTCACAACTACTTTAAATGTATCATCTTCTACTTCTTATAACATAAATATCGGTAAATAATTAAATTCTGACTAATATATTTTCTCAGGAGAAAAAAAATGTAAATTTCTTTTCAACAAACCTTTCACTCAATTTAAAGAAAAAGAAATTTATTAATTATTGGATCGATATTTTATTCAATGATTTATACTTTTGTTCAATAAATATAAGTAACTTGGATTCTTGGTTTTTATAACAAGTCAACTCTTACAATATTATCAAATTTCAAAGTCAATCTTTTTTCCAAATAATTTTATGGCTGACACAAAGAAATGCCTAACATTCATATCAATTATAGCTACAAATAGTAAAAGTAAGTAAAGTTGTCTCCCTTTAGTCGAGGGTGACTCGAAGGCTCCCTTTTCGATAGCTACTACACCAAGGTGTAGGGGAGGGTTCTACTCCTTTCCCTGGATTGCTCCACTTTACCCTTGATCCATACCTTATAATGCTGAGTGTTAAACAAGGAGGCATCAAGTACCATTTTTTGAGTATTTGGTATGACTTGACCTGGGATTGAACCCAGGTCTCCCGAGCCATTGGCGAATACCTACAATTTCCGCTGTCAAATTTATTCATGTATATGAATATACTAATAACTAACACTAATTCAGCCCAATCGGCTGGTGGGGGCTGTAGTATACACCGACTGCATCTCTGCAGAGGGCTACCCCACCCCCAAAAGTGTCATATGGCCAAGTCGGCTGGAGCTTTAGAATATACCGATTGCATCTCTGCAGAGGTATAGGAATCTCCCAAAGAGAGTCCTGTGGCCCAGTCGGCTGGGGTTGTAGACTACAACGACGGGGTCTCTGCAAAGGGGTAAGGCCACCTCCAACGAGTGTCATGTGGCCCGTTCGGCTCGGGCTGTAGAATACATCGACAGCTTCTCTGCAGAGGGGTAAGACGACCCCCCACCAACGAGTGTCTTGTAGCTCAGTCGGCTGACGTTATAGAATACGCCGTCTGCATTTCTGCAGAGGGGTAAGACTCCTCCAACGAGTTTCATGAATATGACATTAAAAATCTGAAGATGAAGCTCAAGTCCTGGGAAATATGGACTACCCCTTCATTGCCATCACTATCTGATCTGCACTGACCTGGAGTGGTAAAACCTGATAGGTTCTAATATATTCATCAAATAGAACTGTTTGACATTTAAACTTTGCGCAAACAAATGACTGATGTTTAATTGAATTCTTAGTAATACATAGCAATACTTGGAACCGTTTTACTGTGAAAGATAGAATGAGTAATGTTGAATTGAATAATTAATATTTAATAGAAATACATGTAACAGCTTCACTGTGTGCAAAATAATCAGTAATAGTAAATAGAAGTATTTGTATAAGTTAGAAATGTTTAAAACCATTTTACAGTGTGAAAAATACCTCAGCCTCATTGGAAAATGTTATGAACAAAATGTATTTACAAATCATATATTTAATATACATGGATAATGAAGATTTGACATTAGATAACCTACAATTGTTGATATGCCATAAAATTTAATTAAAGCAATCTTACTACAAATAATTCAAAACACATCTATTTAACCCATAAATAGGACCTTCAAGGACACGATAATTTCTAGTCTGGGTAGACCTGAGGGTACTGGCAATATAAAAGTAAATCTACTCACACCACATATCCAGAGTTCAAAGCAGTCCTTTGACAATCTTTTGACAGATGTCTTATCCCTTTGCAGGGGTCATAGATGGTATAATCTATACCCTGACAACAGAGAGCTTTAACTGGAAATAATTGGTGAGGATTGTCTGTTGAAACAATTCTAAATGATCCTGATCATACGACAAGATGATGATTTTAATTAGGGTTTAACAGCTTTGAAATCAGTTTTTATTCTCCTAGTCCGGTTTCTCTACCAAGGTCTAAGAATTCAGACTGACCTGCTATTTAACGATAGCTACTGAGAGAATAGTTAGATGTATACCTTTATCAAGTGCATTACAGTTATGAGAAATACAAACAGGCTAGTCCAAATTTGAACCCGGGACACTGTGTCTATTTTTAGAATTCTAACCGTTACTCTACCAACGCCCGTAAAATGCTGTATATAGTACACTTTGGTTCGTATAATTCACTCCTCACAAGCATGGCTTTATGCAGAAAGCATTACTAAAAAAATCGGGTATCTCAGATTACAGGTATCTTCCTGCTTGTTTTTATTTGTTCTAGTCTAAACAGAACGTAACAGTTCTTTAAATCTAGTTTTCTGATATATTTCAATGTTTTTTTCGCTTACTCAAATCAGTTTCCTTTCGTTCTACGTGGTTGCTGTTCTTTTAACCTGATAATTAATCTCAATCTTATTAAATATTCTTGGACATGGTTCTACTGCTTCTCCCTGTTTCACGACGGTTCTAATGTGAAAATACTTCCCACCTGAGATCAAGCTGGATAATCACTTTTCCGGGTTGACGTATCTTCACATCAGTGAGAAACACTAATGTTGTTCCAAGTTTACGATAAAAGAATTCGAATTTCTCTTTCTGTCCCTGTAGCTCTATAATTTTGCCCTCTGCAGGTGTTGTGTGGACATAGCCGGTTCTCCTGAGCGAAGGAAACCGACAGAGCAGACTGCAAGAGACTGTATGGCATAACATACAACATGATTCGAGGCGGTAGGTGTTTTATAAGAGTTGTGTAGCGACATCTTTAGTTAAATCGGCGGCAAATCCAGACATCATATTTCCCCAACCCCTCCGCTCGGACAGGATATGACACAAGGTGAATTTTTTAAGCGGAGTTTTAACAGGTTGGAATTCAGAGTTTTCCTTCTCCTAGACTAGTTGGCTCACCAAGGCTGAAGAACCCTATCTGTCCTACTATTTACCCATAGCTGGAGGGAGAATAATTGGATTGATACCTTTCCCAAGGGTATTAGTGCTATGTGAAATACAATCAGTCTCGTCCAGGATTTGAACTCGCGTCGCCGTGTCCATTTCCTGCGACGATAACCATTACACCACGGGCACTTCCAGACATCTGTGCTGGACAGTTCAGGGATAACAATTCGTTAGATACGAATTGTTATAGCACAAATTTCTTTCCAGTTCCATTGTAGATGAAACAGCTGTTGTCCGAAGCATTTGAATTCTGTCTCATCTTCATCTGATTTATTCTAAGACGTTTAGTCGTAGGTTAAATGACTATTTCATTGAATGTCTATGGAGTTTCTTAGAAGCAATGTGTTTTCTATTATTCCCGTGATACGGGAAATTGTTAAAAGGACAAATTGTTATATAATTGCGGAAGGATTTTTTTTATATTATCATTTTTTTCGTGGGTTATATCTTATCTTTCGGTTTAGTTAGGCTTAGAACTGTTTGGCTTAGTGCACGCGTAGGGGCACACATTGAGCGCAGGTGTTCACGCTCGTGCGGGGAAGATGTGACAATCACAGATTTCATAATAAAAATCCCGGATAGAAAATTTAACTGGGGATATGAATGACGTCATACCCGGAAGCGATGGGCTGAGGATTTGGGGTGATTTTGAAAAAAAGTAGTTGGTTGAGATTTGAGGCTAGACGAAGCGAGTTGAGATCCGATCCTAGGCGAGTCAAGTTGGGTCTACGAGATGCGTCGCGCGTGGTGGGGTCAGATGGAACAGTCAGCATAGTAAAGATTGTGTCTCTCTCTCTCTCTCCTCGTATTGGAAACCTAAAAGTCAAGAAGATAATAAAAGTTTGGTATCTGAACTATCGAGAGTCGTCAGTGTTTCGATTTTTTTTTTCGGATTCCTATGCATGTGAATATTTTACATATTCATATTTTGAATATGCTACGAAATGACACATAATAAGTAGATAGACAGATGATAAATATATAAGTATAGATATATAACTGAGAACATTCTCAGTATTGCTTTCCCAAGTTTTCTCCTTCAAGATTACTTTTTGTAATATTTTTTTAGATTATCCCATATTCATGAAGTCATATCTGACTTCATGAATAAGCAGGAAGAGCAATTTAAACCCAACTGGCCAATCGATAATTTCTGTACCAAATAGTATTGATTCAATGACAATGATTCCTAATAGTTTTCTATATAAAAGTTATTGTCTGATAGGTCAAGCATATATGTATTAGAATAAGAAAACCAACTTGTCTCCGCTACAAAATATGATTTTATGATGATGAAAAGACCAAATTGCATTTATCCCTCTATAAATGCACAAAAGTCATATTTTCTTCATATCAACACACACACACACACACACACACACACACGCTCACACATATATATATATATGTATATATATATATATATATATATAAGATATATAATGTAAACTAAACTACACACACACAGATATATATATATATATATATATATATATATATATATATATATATATATATATATTGTAATGGTTATCGTCGTAGGAAATAGACACGGCGACACAAGTTCAAAACCTGGACGAGACTGTTTGCATTTCGCATAGCACTCATACACATCTATGGGTAAATAGTAGGGCAGACTGATTTCTTTAGCCTTGGTGAGGCAACTAGTCTAGGAGAAGGAAAACTCTGACTTCAAACCTGCTAAACTCCGCTTAAAAATGACCTTGTGTCATATCCTGCCCGAGCGGAGAGGTTGGTAAATATGTATAAGATAGTATTAGAAGCTAACAACATTACTGTTTTAATTTTTTGAATTTTAGAAGCCAGAGTTTAAATAAAGGCGTGAGTAGAGCTGAAAAACTAATATAATAAAAAGTAAATTTGGCGACCTTAGTCGAGGGTGATCGAAGGCTCTCTTTTCTATAGCTACTACACCTAAGTGTAGGGGAGGGCGCAACTCCATTCCCTGGATTAGCTCCACTTTACCCTTGATCCTTACCCTATAGTGCTGAGTGTTAAGCAAGGCGGGATCAAGTACCATTTTTGAGTCTTTGGTATGACTCGACCTGGGATTGAACCCCGGTCTCCCGGGCCATTGGCGAACACTCTACTCATTAGGCCAATTATATTTAGGCGTCTACAACTGTCAGTACGAATTTCTTCGTAAATACTTTTAAAAAACACTGAATTATGCAAGCACAACACCCTTATCAGTCCTAATTCCGTGTAAGGTTTTCTTTTTTCCTAAACAGAAAATCATTTCTAAGAGAAAGATTTGAAAACACATTTGCACTTCACAATCTAGATTCGCACCACTTTCAAGTCGGTGTTTCAAAGGTGATTTGACCCATGGGAAAATCACTGGAGTAACTATGCTCAATGCTAACAGTTATGGACCCAGCCGAGACTGGGCTCTTAAGCTTTAATAAGAAGACTAGACAAGAAGATCCTATTTACCCAACCCCTCCGCTCGGGCAGGATATGACACAATGTCAATTTTTTAAGCGGAGTTTAGCAGGTTTGAATTCACAGTTTTCCTTCTCCTAGACTAGTTGCCTCACCAAGGCTGAAGAACCTAGTCTGCCAAGGTATATTTACCCATAGCTGGGTTAGGGTTATTTCCCAAGGGTATTAGAGCTATGTGAAATGCAATCAGTCTTTTCCAGGAATTGAACTCGGATCACCGTGTCTACATCCTGTGACGATAACCATTAAACCACGGGCACCTCCAACTAGACAAGACAAGAAGATAGATACCAAAATCCAAAAAGGTATACAATGATATTCACGGCAATTATTACACACAGTCGCTAAATTTATTTTGTTATCAGTTCATCGTGAAAGTATCACTGTTCCTACATGGCAAATTTACTTTAATAAACAAAATCACTTCTTTGAGCAGAGGGTATTGTAGCATACCTTTAACATGACTAGAAAATGTTTGATACAGTAGTAGTAATGCCACGAACAATCTTACCTCGAAGAAACAGAAGGTGCGCGCTTTCTACTACCGGCACGCGGAAACCAGAAGAAAAAAAGGACGCAAGAGGTGTGACTTATTTTATGGGAGGAGAACGTGATAAGCCCACGTGAAGTGGCGAGATTTAATGAGCACATAAGAAAGTAAGTTTGAGGTGGAAAAAGCAGAGCAGTATTTTGCTTATGTCTGAGGAGGTGCCCGTGGTGCAATGGTTATCGACGTAGGAAATGGACACAGCGACACGAGTTCAAATCCTGGACGAGACTGATTGCATTTCACATAGCACTAATGCTCTTGGGAAAGGTATGAATCCAATTATTCTCCCACCAGCTATGGTTAAATAGTTGGGCAGACTAGGTTCTTCAGCCTTGGTGAGGCAACTAGTCTAGGAGAAGGAAAACACTGAATTCAAACCTGTTAAACTTGGCTTAAAAATGACCTTTTGTCATATCCTGCCCGAGCGGAGGTTGTTGGTAAATATGATTTTGCTTATGTCTGATTGGTGAACATCCATCAGTTTATTTTGCGTGTTAAATAATTTGACAACCCCCAATAGGTTGATTCCACTTCGACTAGACTTCTAAAACCACGAACAGATACATTGCCTTTTTTACTCCTTTGGTGTTTACTCTAACACCAACTTAGTCTTATATCTTCTATTTTAGACAGTATTCTTGTTATTGTGTTTTTTCCACTGTACCTATCTTTTATCATCGGCAGACACTTTTGTTGTTGTAGTCGCCACGAGTCCGATCTCACTGGCTTTTCTCCTGTTCTTGTTTGTTGCTGTAACCCCAGTGGTCTCTTTTTTGCGTGGTTTAAAAGAACGCGAAAACTATTCTTACATGCAGATTTTTATTTTACAACCATTCTACGCGCCCGACTTTTTCGGAGAGTTTAGAGCACAGGTGGAGCATAATCATTCCTTTCAAACTATTCTCTAAAACTGACTAATTGCCCAGTCGGCTGGGGGCTATAGAAAACACCGACTGCTCCTCTATAGAGGAGTAAGACCCTCCTACCAACGAATGTCCTAAATATGACACTAACATTTTGATACTGGGGTTCCAATAATGCTGCAACTTTGGTGAATACAGAGGATCCCTTCATTATCATCACTCCCAGGTCCATTATGGCCCGAAGAGGTAGCACCTGATTGGATCCTCTCTATGGGTAAAAAAAAATCTTTGTACTTATTCTACATTGAATTGTTTGAAATAGAAATGTTTTGAAATTTAAACTGAGTACTTATGCCGAACTGAATTGTCTGAAATGGATCTGATTTTTAAGGTAAACTGAATTGCTTTGAATAGAACTGTTTTGACATTTGACATTGTGTGTAAAGAAAAAAAAAACTCTTGTTATACTAAAGAAAATTGTTTGGAATAGAACTGTTTGACTAAACTGAATAGCTTGAAATAGAAATGTTTTTGACGATCAAACTGATTTATTTGAAATATAACTGATTATTTGAATAAAAATGGATTTGGCATTAAATAACCTACCTGATGTTGATATGCCATAAAACCCAAACAAACAAACAAGCAAACAACTGACTAAATTATTCCTAACATCTAAACTTTTGGTCAGCCGATTAAAAACATCTAGTCAGTGGCATTTTCACTATTTTTCAGTCATACTGATTGCCACAAGGTATTTTTTCTAACAGGTTTAGAAATTAATTCGAATGCTACACTACTTATCAATAATAGATCTATGGAATAAATTAGGTAACACAAATGCACTCACACACAAATATATATATATATATATATATATATACAAGAGTTCTGGGTTTTTCTCTAATTGTTTTGTTAGCGTCCATGTGGTATATACGTATGACGGCAGTTATAGCTTGGAAGAAATACTCTGTTCTTTTATTGGATAGAGTAGATTTCTCGATGATCGATTACTTGTCAGTAGTACTCCACGCCTTAACTCAGGGTATGTTCATATCCCTTTCTGTAGATGAGATAGTTCTCCCGAGGTATGTTGACCGGTCTGCTAATTTTAGAACCTTGCCACTTAAGCATAGATTGACCCCTATTGTCATACGCAAAACTTCTGTGTGCTCTATTGAATACATTCTGAAAACGACTCCCCACAAACCAGTAGCTGTTGAACCACTTACCAGCCCACTTACAAAACTCCAAATAAGCTGAATAGGACATGCGGGACTCTGCCAGAAAACCAGCTAGGAACTCATAAGCGACCGTTTCTAAAGAAATCTTGCAAATCTTCTCGGCATTGTTAGCTGGTCAGGAAAAAAATTAAAAGATTTCTGTAAAGACACCAGATGCAGCCTCAAAGACCAGCCAGGAGCGATAGATGATGGAAATTGATGGAGAGAGAAAAACAGAGAGAGAGAGAGAGAGAGAATTCCGTGCAGTCCATGTGACTTGATGATGATGTGAATGATGATGATGATGATGATGATGAAAAATTGGTAAAATCGAAATAAAAGATATTGTCAGATGCATGGCTGATAAGAAGAAGTGCTGAGGAAAATAAGATTTGGTTTCTTAAGTAATTCAATATATTTTCCGATGACAAGGGTCGTTGGTCTGTTTATAGAAATGGACGCTTTTGTCTGTTCTTAGCAATCAAAAACTAAAAGGCTGATTGATAGACGTCTCATAACAGAAAATCAGTTAGGGCATCTAGGCATAGCATTTACTTCACATACCTCGACCGCTGTTTACTAACATCAATTCGGACCCAAGGTATTCCTTCGCTACATGACAGCAAACATTATACAGGCTGCATTTCGGAATTTTTTCCAATGACACATTCATTTATCAAGTTGTATTTTGATGAGATTGGACATTTTTATGCTGAATTCCAGAATTATGTTCAATATTTTATGTAAAAGAACAAATTGTTGCTGTTTGTGTTCCGATGTTAAATCAATCATTGAGATACTACTCACTAATATTATGTCTAATAAGTGTCTTGATATGACACTAAACAATCTAATGATGAGGCTCCAGTAATGCTGGAGCTTTGGGGAATACAGAGTAACCCTTCATTGCCATTGTACTCAAGTTTACACTGGCCCGGAGTGGAAACACCTGATAGGGTCCTATCTATGGCTTAAATAGAACTAAACTGCTTGCTTATGCTAAACTGAATTGTTTGAAATAAAACTGTTTACGATATTGAAACTGTGTAATTATGCTAATCTGAATTGTTTAAAATAGAAATGATTTTTACATTGAAATTGTGTACCTATGTTAAACAAAATATTTGAAATAGAACTCCTTTTTGACGTTGAAATTATGTACTAATGCTGAACTGAATTGCTTGAAATTGAACAGTTTTGATATTAAACTGTGTATAACCAAAAACTATACTTATACTCTACTGAATTGTTGAAATAGAACTGTTGATGTACATAAAAACAGATTTGGCATTAAATAACCTAAAATGGTTGACGTGTCATATAATCAGCTTTTATCTTAGCTCATTGTACCATACCCATGATACGGATATGCGAAACGTACACAGAATGTTCATAACATATATACATAGAACATAGGAATCCCGAAACACGAAAAACACGTAACGACTTCTTAGTTCAGGTACGAAAACTTTTATTACCTTTGAGTTAAACGTTTCGACATTAGGAAGAGAGATGCACAATCTTTCTATGATGACTTTTCCATATGCACCCCCCCATCTTGTGCGGCGCCCGTATCGCGCAAATTCGTCTGGCCTCTGCGAGCCCCGAAAGTCGACCCTTCTCGTTCGATGTCTAGTTCTCAACTTTGACTTTTTCAAAATCCCCCAAATCCTCCGCGCGCTTCCGGTGCGTGACGTCACCTGCACTCACTAGCCCCGTTTACCATCTGGGCTATTGTGACATCTCTGAGTGACACTCCCCTCCGCCCGCGCGCGTGAACACCTGCGTTAATGTTGCACCTAAGTAACCCATGCGTTGAGCCGAAAGGTTCTCAGCGTAACTAAACCCAAAGGAATAAAACTAAATCCCTCGGCCACTATATTACATCATATCACAATTTCTTTTTATTGGACATTTTTAATGAATGGTTCCCAAATCGTATTCATCTCTATATTTGGTCCACTCAATGAATGGAGATCACAGAAAGAACAAGATTTTAAAAAATGATTTTTTTAAATGGTGCTTTAAGGAATAGTGAAACTGTAAAATGCTATTCAACTGGTAAATACATGTACCCGGTCATGGTTAACGGAATTTGATCAATCCAGCCCCATGGAATTGATATAGGATTCGATTCGAAGTTCTGTGTGCGCTCCCGAGTTCAACATAAAAGTCTTAAAGAAGGTCAAGGATGTAACGGCCGAAACATTTTGAGTATAATAATAAAGAAAATCGTTCGAATATCATGAACATGGTGAAATGGCAATAAGAGTTTGTTCCCTAAGCTTCTAAAGAGACAATTATCTGGAGGTCGCTGGTTCAATCCTGACTGCAGGCGAGTTATAATACAAGAATACTTAACACTTATTGTCGAAATCAAAGCAAGAGACCCCCTCCACTGGATTAAATAAAGGATGTGGTTCGAAGTTCCGTGTAGGATACCCAGTTCGACACTAAACACCTGAAGGAAGGCCGGAGGACATATTGGCCGAAACGTCGTGAATATAGCCATAAAGATGAAGACAAGAGTCTGAAATACCTGAATTATAAAAAAAATATGAATATGAACGAACAGTTCTTTAACCACTGGGTATAAAATAACCTTAGTCAGGTTGACATGCCGGTAAAATCAATTAGTCTATCGATCAAAACGGATTAATTTTCAGTTAGCTAAGAAAGGTGTTAAAGACTTCAAATTATCTGCATGACTCCGAAAAAATGTGTAACATGAACTATTTTCCTTTCTTATAGAGGTTAATTTTTTTTCTTTGGTTTCAGTTTGGTTAATGGCATATCAACCTTTGTAGGTTATTTAATGCCAAAGCCATCGTTCTAGAAGAACAGTAGTGGTAATATTTAAGTCATAGCTGGGAGGATAAGGGGGTTTATACCGAAAGTGAACATAATAGAGCGACTGGAATTGGAACTCGTTTATTACGATTTTGCAGTCCATCGCTTTAACCATTACACCATGAGGGCACTAAAAGTGAACGTAACAGCAAGGCTGGATTTTGAACTCGATAATTACGATTTCGCAGTCCATCGCTTTAACCATTACACCACGAGGACACTAAAAGTGAACGTTAGAGCGAGGCTGAATTTTGAACTCGTTTACAACGATGTTGTTGGTCAGCAATCTAAGCATCACACCACGTGGAAGCACTAAACACAGTTAGTTGCTGAGGATTAATATTATTATTTACTTGCAACCATGTATCTGTATCCAAACAAATAATTATTATTAAATAGAAACAATTCAATAATATTGCCCAAAAATCTGATGATGAAGTTCCAGTAATGCTGAAGCTTTGGGGAATGCGGAGTACCCCTTCATTGCCATCGCTTCCAGGTTCATTCTGGCCCGGATTGGGACCACCTGATAGAGTCCTATCTATGGGTCAGATAAAACTAAACTGTGTACTTATGCTAAACTGAATTGGTTGAGATGGAGCCATTTTGAAAATTAAAAACCGTACGTACGATAAACTGAATTGCTAAACTGAATTGTTTAAAATAGAACTGTTTTGACATTTAAACTACGTACTTATGCTCAACTGAATTATTTGAAATAGAACTAGTTTTGTATGCTCAACTGAACTGTTTGAAGTAGAACCGTTTTCAACATTTAATTGAGTGTAACCAAAAACCATTCTTATACTAAACGAAATTGTGTGAAATATGATTGTTTAGAAGTATAGAAATGAATTTGGCATTAAAAAACCTTTTACGGTTGATATGCCATAAAACCAAATCAACCAGCCCCAAAATAAAAAACAATCCCGAACCAAACCGTCTACCCTGAACGGCCGGCCAGAAAAGAACTGTTTTTAAGGCATAAGCTTTTTTTTTTTTTTGAATAAGTAAAAAATCGGACAATTCAGTACAAATTCAATGGAGCATAAAGCACCTGTGTTTTTGTGGGGAAGTGGGGCAATCATGCTGGACTACACGTTCTAAGGAACCCTATTTAGCCATATTTGCTGACCCAGACAGACAAAACTATAGGCAGACATACGTAAACAAGCGCACAACATTGATCAAAATACCACAATTGCTCTATGGAAACCTACTTAAAACTCGGTGAAATGAGATTTATTTACACTGAAAATATGCACAATGATAGGGATTGGAGAAAAGTCCCCCCTCAAAAAAAGTGCACCCTGTCGACGGGGTAATAGAATACGCCTACTGCATCATTTAATTACGGGCAAGCATATGAGCTCTTGCCTTTTTGGAGTGTTATCTTTCTTGGACGCTAACTAAAAGGGTGGAGAAGGAACTAGACGGCAATTACACAAGAATGCTGCAAGCAATATTGAACAAGTCCTGAAGGCAACACCCCACAAGGCACCAACTATACGGCCACTTGCCTCCCACCACGAAAACTATCAAAGTTAGACGAACCAGACCTGCAGGACACTGCTGGAGAAGCAAGGACGAGCTCATAAGTGATGTACTCCTATGGACCCCACATATGGCCGGGCAAAAGCAGGACGACCAGCTCGAACATACATACAGCAGCTATGTGAGGATACGGGATGTAGCTCTGAAGACTTGCCAGAGGCGATGAACGATTGGGAGAAGTAACGATAGAGCATCAGGGATACCCGTGCTAGCGGCACGACATGATGATGATAAATATAAGCTTTAATATATGCAAAAACAGAATTCGGTATTAAATAAACTACAATGGTTGATATGCCATAAAACCCAACCTATCAACCAATTTAAAAATACAAATTCATACTCATAATGAAGTCGTTTCCTCATATTTCAGTGAATGAATTAAAACTTGACAGTTTGCGTGCCATTAAAATCAAAGAACAACTCATTAAAGGAGACCATTTCGTTGAGTTGATGGTTTTATCCTACAATCTTAATATTCTAGATCTTTTCTCTCTTTTCACATTCCCCAGACAGACCTTTATAAATGCTTCCCCTGTGATCAATCCTGTACGTTAAGAATTCGCCATTATGTAGTGGCTGGCGTGTTGCACTGCGACATCGAAGAAAGCGAGTTCGAACCCTACTCATACTATTACGTTCCTTGGGTTTTATGGCATATCAACCATTGTAGTTTATTTAATGCCGAATAAAGAAAAGAAAAAGAAGAAGAAGAAGAAGAAGAAGAAGAAGAAGAAGAAGAAGAAGAAGAAGAAGAAGAAGAAGAAGAAGAAGAAGAAGAAGAAAAAAACAAAACAAACAAATGAAAGACAATAAAGAAAAAAATAGCGCTCGGGACAATTTTGGCATATTCATCCACCAATTCCAACCTGAAACCAAGACACTTATCTAATATCTTAATAAAATTCTATAGAAAAATGTCTTTATTATTTAAACAAACATTCTTATATGAAATACTGCCGCCCAAGAACACACACACACACACACACCCACACACACACACACACACACACATATATATATATATATATATATATATATTCACGTATATAATTGTGGGCCCTTTAGGTCATCATATATTATAATTTCATTTCATTGTTGATGGACTATTTTCCTTTTCCAAGCTTATGTCTCCCTAATGTTTTAGCTATTTATTCTTTAGTCGTTTGATGCTCTGTAAAATAGGCAGTGACAAGCATTAACAGCGCTTATTGAATAGTTTTGTTATATCAATGATATCAGCTACAATCATTGGAAAAAGAAGGATAGTAAAGACGAAAAATACAAAAAGAAATTTAAAAAGGAAACAAAAAAAACCCAGAAAAACAAAGAAGAAGAAGAAGAAGAAGAAGAAGAAGAAGAAGAAGAAGAAGAAGAAGAAGAAGAAGAAGAAGAAAAAACGAGGTTTTTATGAAAATGAAATTAAAGAGAATATAAAAAGAAACTGGCAAAATAATTGTGCAAAGAAAAAGGAAAAGGAAGAAAAAAGAAAAATGCACACTGAGAAAAAGAAAAAATGGAATAAAATCGAAAAGGGAGAAAAAAGAGAGAAAGAAAATGGAAGAAAACAAGAAGAAAAAAGAAAAAGGAAAGAAAAAATTGAAAAAAAAAGGAATGAAAAAGAAAAAAGAATAGACTAGAAAAGAAAAAGAAAAAAATAGACAAGAAGAAAAAGAAAATGAGAAAGGAAAGTAAAACGTAAAAAGAGGAAAAAGATAAAAGAAAAGGGAAAACAAAAGAAAAAGTGGAAAAAATCAAAAACATAAACCAAGAAAAACGAAAAAAAAAGAAAAGAAAAAGGAAAGAAAAAGAAAACAGAAAAAATGTTCAAAAGAATAGATAAAAGAAGTAAAAAAAAAAGAATAATAATGAAACGAAAAAGTAAAAAAATTGAAAAAGATTAGACAAGAAAAAAAACGAAATAATGAAAAGAGATGTCAAAGAAAAATGGAAAAAGAAAAGGTAAAAAGGTATGATAAAATGACATAGAATTGATAAAAAGAAAGAGAAAAATTCGATAAAGAAAAGGAAAGAAAAAACAGAAAATTTAAAGCTAAAAGAAAAGAAGAGACAAAAAGAAAAAAAAGAAATTGAAAGAAATAGAAAAAAGAAAACCAAAAGAAAACGTAAAGAAAAATAAAGGTTAACCAATAGACAAAAAGAAAAAAGGAAAAGGAAAAAAAATAGGAAAAGGAAACGATGAAAGAAAAGAGACACAAAAGGAAAAATCAAAGAAAGGAAATAGAAATAATGAAAGAAAATTAATAAGCAAAGGTAAAAATAAAAGAAGGTAACAAGAAACGATGAAAGAAAAATAAAAAGGAAAGGAAAAATTTAAAAGAAAGGAAAAAAGAAACGATGAAAGAAAAGAAAAAAGAAAACGTAAAATAAAAGGAAGGAAAAAGAAACAATGAAAGAAAATTAAAAAGAAAAGGAAAAATATAAAAGAAAGGAAATAGAAACGATGAAAGAAAAGAAAAAAGAAAAGGAAAAAAGAAAAGAAAGAAAAAAGAAACGATGAAAGAAAAGAAAAAAGTAAAAATAGAAGAAAGATAAAAGAAACAATGAAAGCAAATGAAAAAGAAAAGGAAAAATATAAAAAAAAGGAAAAAGAAACGATGAAAGAAAATTAAAAAGATAGTGAAAAAAATAAAAGAAAGGAAAAAGAAACAATGAAAGAAAATTAATAAGCAAAGGAAAAAATAAAAGAGAGGAAGAAGAAACAATGAAAGAAAATTAAAAAGAAAAGGTAAAAAAAAGAAAGGAAAAAGAAACGATGAAAGAAAAGAAAAAAGAAAAGTTAAAAATAAAAGAAAGGGAAAAAATGATGAAAGAAAAGAAAAAAGAAAAGGTAAAAATAAAAGAAAGTAAAAAAAAATGATGAAAGAAAAGAAAAAAGAAAAGGTAAAAATAAAAGAAAGGAAAAAGAAACGATGAAAGAAAAGAAAAAAGAAAAGGTAAAATATAAGAAAGGAAAAAGAAACAATGAAAGAAAATTAAAAAGAAAAGGAAAAATATAAAAGGAAGGAAAAAGATACGATGAATGAAAAGAAAAAAGAAAACGTAAAAATAAAGGAAAGGAAAAAGAAACAATGAGAAAAAATTAATAAGAAAAGGAAAAATATAAAAGAAAGAGAAAAGAAACGATGAAAGAAAAGAAAAAAGAAAAGGTAAAGATAAAGGAAAGGAAAAAGAAACAATGAAAGAAAAGAAAAAAGAAAAGGTAAACAATAAAAGAAAGAAAAAAAAACGATGAAAAAAAAGAAAAAAGAAAAGGTAAAAATAAAAGAATGGAAAAAAAACGATGAAAGAAAAGAAAAAAGAAAAGGTAAATTAAAAGAAAGGAAAAAAGAAACGATGAGAGAAAAGAAAAAAGAAAAGGTAAAAATAAAAGAAAGGAAAAAAACGATGAAAGAAAAGAAAAAAGAAAAGGTAAAATAAAAGAAAGGAAAAAGAAACAATGAAAGAAAATTAAAAAGAAAAGGAAAAATATAAAAGAAAGGAAAAAGAAACGATGAAAGAAAACAAAAAAGAAAAGGTAAAAATAAAATAAAAGAAAAAGAAACAATGAAAGAAAAGAAAAAAGAAAAGGTAAAAATAAAAGAAAGGAAAAAAACGATGAAAGAAAAGAAAAAAGAAAAGGTAAATTAAAAGAAAGGAAAAAAATGATGAAAGAAAAGAAAAAAGAAAAGGTAAAAATAAAGTACAGGAAAAAAAACAATGAAAGAAAATTAAAAAGAAAAGTTAAAAACAAAAGAAAGAAAAAAGAAACGGTGAAAGAAAACAAAAAAGAAAAGGAAAAATATAAAAGAAACGAAAAAGAAACGATGAAGAAAAGAATAAAGAAAAGGAAAAAAGAAAAGAAAAGAAAAAGAAAGTGAAGAAAAGAAAGGAAAAAGAAACAATGAATGAAAAGAAAAAAGAAAAAGAAAAAAGAAAGGAAACGGAAACGATGAAAGAAAAGGAAAATATAAAAGAAAGAAAAAAGAAACAATGAAAGAAAAGACAAAAGGAAAGGAAAAATAAAAGAAAGATAAAAGAAACGATGAAAGAATAGAAAAAAGAAATGGAAAAAATAAAAGAAAGAAAAAAGAAACCTTGAACGAAAAGACAAAAGAAGAGAAAAAAATTGAAGAAAGGAAAAAGAAACAATGAAAGAAAATTAAAAAGAAAAGGAAAAAATAAAAGAAAGGAAAAGGAACCGATGAAAGAAAAGGAAAAAGAAAAAGAAAAAATAAAAGAAACGAAAAAGAAACGATGAAAGAAAAGAATAGACAAGAAAAAAAAAGAAAATTGTAAGAAAAAGGAAAGAAAATAGAATAAGAAAAGGTAGAAGAAAAGAAAAAAGAAAAAGATTAGATAAAGAAAGAAAAAATGTTACGGAAAAATATTGAAAAAAAATAAAAGAAAATGTAAAAGAAATATAAAAAGAAAAAGAATGAAATAAAAAAGAAAAAAGTAAAGAGAACCAAATCAAAAGAGAACTGAAAAAACGCTAAAAGAATTGAAAAAAAAAATTCAAAATTTAAAAGAAAATTAAAAAGATAGAAAAATTTTAAAATAAAATCTAAAGAGGATAAAAGAGAAAATTGTTAAAGAAATGGAAAAGAAAAAAAGAAAAAGAAAAGGTAAAAGAAAAAAATAAGAAAAATTAAAAGGAAAGAAAAATTGAAAAATAAAAAAATAAAAGGAATGAAAAAGGAAAAAGAATAGACAAGAAAAGAAAAAATGAAAAAAACACCAAAAAAAAAAAAAAAGAACGCATGGCGATATCATTTTTTCTAGAGTTCAAATTGTACAATTACACTTCTATAAAGACATGTTATAATGCATTTATGTATTTGTCAATAAAACATGAGAATTCGTCTCATTGAATTTATTATATAATGAGAACAGTTTTTATATAGAAAGAAAAAAAATTAAAAGAAGCAATATAGAAAGTACTAAAAACACAACTAAACAATGAACGAAAAGCTTTAAAAGAAAAAGAAATAAGGCAATTTTCTACAAAATTTCAAACTGACTCTAAAATATATATATATATATATATATATATATATATATATATATATATATATATATATATATATATATATATATATCAAAGGGTTGCAGCGTACACAGACGAAATTTTCTGTGCAAAGAATATTAAAAAACACATTAAAAATTCTTTATCTATACAAAAATTTATCATGTCTAGACTGATATGAGTGCTTTTGTTGAATAAGTAAGTAACATGTTAACCTGATCTTGATAAATTTTTTTAAATAAAAATGTTTTTTATAAAATACAGTATTTTTCAAAAAGTGGCCTCCATACATCTAGATATAGCGCGCTTTGGGTGATCGTTATCACCGAAAGAAATGAGATCGACACCATGATTTCAAATTCTGGACGAAGAGCTTTGTACTTCGCTTACTGCTAATGCCCTTTGAAAAGGTGTGAATCCATCCGTCGTACTCGCCCCACCTGAAAGCAAATAGAGTAGAAAAGGTTCTTTAACCTTAGTTAAGCGACAAAAGTAGAAGGAACGCCCTAAAGTCAAATCAGTTTACTCCGCTTAAACATAAACCTTGTGTCAAATACTTCACATGGCTGGATAAATATATCGTGACCTAGCTCCCTATGACTTTTTTTCTTTCGTCAATTTAAAATTCATATTTGAGAGGTTGGAAAGCTTTAAAAGAAATGGAAGGATGTATCTTCATACCATGTCAGATGTGTGTTGGTCAATGGAAAACTCTCCGGAATGGCTGCGTTGAATAACCATTGCTCATTTTTAAGATCAGTAATGTTTTATTTATTGCTTTTTTCTGTTTTGGTAAATACATCTGGCTTCTTGATATATTTCGAATATACTTTGCATTGCTTTAGTAAGCAATTAGACATTAAGCAAGGACCGTTTACTCTAGATGAACTCGACTCACTACTTAGAAAAATCAAAAAGTCACAGAGCTAGATGAAATTACACCAGAGGTATGGAAGACTAGACAATTTGACGACATACTGCTCCGACACTGTAATGCAGTTTATAATCAAAATACGATAGACAGATGGATAAAGGGATGCATCCTCCCTTTCCCTAAAAAACGACCTTGGATTAGCCAAGAACTACCGAGGTATAACACTTACATCCATAGCACCCGAAATATATAATACCCTACTACGAAACCGCATAGAACCGAAAATTGACAACATTCTTAGGAAAAACCAAAATGGCTTCCGAAGAAATAGATCCATGACCTCGCAAATGTTGACCATCCATAGAATCCTTGAAGACGTACGGGCAAAAAACCTACAGGCGACAATAATATTTGTCGACTTTACCAAGGCGTTTCATTCCATTCACAGAGGGATGATGGAATAAATTCTACTAGCATACGGCATACCAAAAGAGACCGTCCCAGCTATAAGGATTCTCTATAGAAACACCAAAGTGAAAGAGCGTTCTCCGGATGGAGAGACAGACTACTTCGACATTGTTGCTGGAGTACTGCAAGGAGACACATTTGTCCATACCTCTTTATCATCTGTCTAGACTACGTGCTTAGAACATAGATTGATAAAATCAAAGAAAATAGTTTCGATCTGACAAAGAAAAGAAGCAGCCGGTATCCCGCAAAAACCAATAATTGACGCCGACAACGCCGATGACACAGCGATTCTGGCAAATGCACCCAACCAAGCCGAAACACTACTGCATAGTCTGGAACGTACCGCCGGAAGCATTGGCCTCCATGTCAATGCACACAAAACGGAATACATGTGCCTAAATCAAACAGTTGACATCTCCACACTAGGTGGTAGCTCCCTGAAACAAGTTGACAAGTTTACCTTCTTAGGAAGCAGTGTCTCATCAACCGAAAAAGACATCGACACGCGAATAGCAAAAACATGGACAGCTATTGATAAGCTATTGGTCATAAGGAAATCAGACCTGATTGATAAAATGAAACGCAGTTTCTTCCAAGCAGCGGTCATGTCGATACTGCTATATGGATGCACTACATGGACGCTAACTAAACGGATTACGGCAACTACACAAGAATGCCTCGAGCAATTTTGAACAAGTCCTGGAGGCAACACCCCACGAAGCAACAGCTGTACGTCCACCTACCTCCCATCACGAGAACTATTAAAGTTAGACGAATCAGATATGCGGAACACTGCTGGAGAAGTGGGGTCAAGCTCATAAGTGATGTTCTCCAATGGACCCCCTCAAATGGCCAAGAAAAGGCTGGGAGACCGGCTCGAACTTGCTTACAGCAGCTCTTTGAGGTTACGGGATGTAGCCTTGAGGACCTGCCAGAAGCGATGAACAATAGGGAGGAGTGGCGAGAGAGGGTCAGGGATATCCGTGCTGGTGGCACAACAAGATGATGATGATGAAATATAATCTGGAAATTTACACTAGTCGATTGTTGGACAAGTCACGCGGGGCTGTGGAATACAACCACTGCATTTCTGGAGTGTGGTAAGTTTCCACCAACGAGTTCCCTCGATATGACACTAAACAATCAAATGGTGAGATTCCAGTAATGGTGGAGCTTTGGGGAATACAGAGTACCCCTTCATTATCATTGTTCCCAGGTTCACTCTGGCCCGGAGTGGTAGCACCTGATAGGGTTCTATCTATGTGTCAAATAGAATTAAACTATATACATACGCTAAAATGAATCGTTTGAAATTAACTGTTTTTACATTTAACTGTGAGTAAACAAAAGATGCACTGAAACTAAAATGAATTGTTCGAAATAAAACTGTTTGATCATTTAACTGTGTAAACAAATGATTCTAGTTTGAATAAATTGTTTGTATTACATAGTAATACTTAACTTTGTTCACATGCTAAATTGTATTGTTTGAAATAGATGTTTGATAATTTAGCCGTGTGCCAACCTAGAAAAACTTATTTAAGTTAAACTGAATTGTTTGAAATAGAAATTAAAAAAAAAATTAACTGTGAAAACAAAAAAAAAATATTTAAACCAATGATTAACTGTGTGTTAATAAAAGACCAAATTTATGCTAAAATGAATGGTTTGAAATTAATGAAACTATTTAACTGTGAGCCAAAAATGAGTTCTGCCTTGTTGAAAAAGGTTATCGTCAAAATGTGTTTAGAAATTATACATTTAATATCTGTATGAAAAGGATTTGATATTAAATGGCCTACAGTGGTTCATTTGTCGTAAAACGAAAGCAAGCCGGGATATCCTTGTAGTGTAATAGTTAAAGCCCTGGATTGCGGAATTGCTGTAAACAAGTTCGAATTCTAGTTGCGCTTTCACTTTCGGACAAATACTCTTGCGAAAAGTAAAAAAAAAAAAAAAAACCTTATCTTTCCAGTTATGGGTTAAATAGTACCACTACTATTCTTGTAGAAGGATTGATTTGGCACTAAATAACCCAAGAAGGTTGATATGTTATTAAACAGGAAACCAAACCAAAGTAAAGTTGGCGACCTTAGTCGAGGATGACTCGAAGGCTCTCTTTTCAATAGCTACTACACCAAGGTGTAGGGGAGTGTGCTGCAAGATTTCCAGGATTTCTCCACTTAACCCTTTACCCTCACCTTATAGTGCTGAGTGCTGATCTAGGCGGCATCAAGTATCATTTTTTGATTCTTTAGTATGACGTGACCTGGGATTAAACCCCGGTCTTCCGGACCATTGGCGAACACTCAACTCATTAGACCAATAGACTAAAGTAATTGATTGTTTAACATCCATTCTCTTGTAAAATTCTATTTTATAAAAAATGACAGTATGTTTTTGTGTGAATATAGACTCTTATATACTTTTATTCCTGTCTCTTCTCACATACACACATTCGAAATATTGACATTCTCTAAAATCTTATCTTACTTTTATTAAGGCTAATATTTTTTGGTTACCGATGCCTTAATATTGATATATGTTGTTTAAAAATTATTCTATGTATATTATAAAGACGAAACAGCATTTATTTTTCAGATTAGACATTTTATCGATTTATGCAAATCAAAATTTGCATACCGAATATGATATAAAAGGTTCAAAACATTCATCTAAAAAAACTATTGTTTGGGAAAAGGCCAGAAAATACATTAGCCTTTTATTAAAAACTCTTATAGCCCATCATTTTTTTTAGTTGACTGTGGCATACTCTTTAAGCTCGTCAGATTGATATCAATCACAATTACCTGTTAGCTGAATTTTTTTTTCTATGCTCAATTGTTCCTTAACGTATTAGCGTTCGACTTTTTACTTTGTAGGTCGAATGTATCGACATTACCTTTTAATATTTCAAGATAGATTCACGTTCATAAAAGACACAGAATTAAATATTTCTCATAGCGAATTTTAGAATTAGATAGTTCTTATAATAAATAGCAGAATGAAATGGACTTTATAGTAAATTAAAGAATTGCATTTTTTGTTGTAGGTTGTAGATTGAAATATTTTTATTGTACATTGTAGAATGAAGGAATTTTATTGTACATTGTAAAATCCAATGTCTTTTTGTTGTAAATTGTTGTATGAAATACATTCATAAGTTAATTATTGAATGAAACAATTCTTATAACAAAGTCTAGAATTAATTTATATTGTTTTATAAATTGTTGAATGAAATACGTTTGATAGTAAATAGTCAATGAAATACTTTTTATAGTAAATAATAGAAGGAAATAATATTGTTTTATAAATTGTCGAATGCAATACGTTTAATTGTAAATAGTCAATGAAATACTTTTTATAATATATTGTAGAATAAAGTAATATTGTTTTATAAATTGTTGAATGAATTTCGTTTTGTCATAAATTGTACAATGAAATATATTTTATAGATTGTAGAATGAATTACGTTTAAAAGTTAATTGTTGAATGAAATACATTTTATAGTGAATTGTAGAATAAAATAATTTTCATTGTAAACCGTTGAATGAAATACATTTTAGAGTCAATTGTTGAATGAAATACATTTTTAAATGAATTGTTGATTGAAATAATTCATCGAGTAAATTTTCGAATAACATACTTTTATAGTAAATTTTAAAATGAAATATTTTTACCACATATCAAGAATGAAATACTTTTAATAGTTAAACTATTGATAGATTTGACATGATTGACAATTCATATATAACTTTATCTTTCGTGCCCGTGGTGTAATGGTTATCGTCGTAGGGAATGGACATGATGACACGAGTTCAAATCCTGGACGAGACTGATTGAATTTCACATAACACTAAAGGTATGAATGCAATTATTCTTCCCCCAGCTAAGGGTAAATTGTAGGGCAGACTAGGTTCTTCAGCTTTGGTGAGGAAACTAATCGAGGAGAAGGAAAACTCTGAATTCAAACCTGTTAAACTCCGCTTAAAAATTGACCTTGTGTCATATCCTGCCCGAGGGAGGGGTTGGTAAATAAATATTACTTTATCTTTCGTTTAAAAATGACTCATTAAAAATATACAAGAAAAACAACGTCCTTAATTCTTCAATCATAATTAATTTTTTTAAAAAGTACTCAGGGATAAAACAATGTAGGCATGCATTTACGAATATACATTTGTTTAGTCTTAGTTTTTATTTCTGTTTATATTTCGCCAATCCCTTATTTGTTGATAGAGATATTTTTACTGTAGATTAACGTAGCTTCACACAGTAATTTTCTCTACATTCTTTTTAATGTATATCGTGTAATTATTAATATGATGTGCTTGTCAAAATTCGATTTCGTTCTTAACTGGTTATGAAAAATGTTTGTTGACATTATACATACAAGCACATACATATATACTGGACAAGTCACTTGGTATTTCATTTCTCGTTAATGACTCTTGAAAAGGCATGAATCCATCACCCTTACTTATGCGCAAATTGTAGGGCAGTCTGGGCTTTTTAATCTGAGTATGACAACGGATCCAATGGACAGAAAACTGAATTTACACCAATAGTGCTCTGCTTAAAATTTGAACGTATATGCCGCATGAACGCACACACACACACACACACTTTTTAAATATATATAGTGATACAAACTGACAGAAAGACAAACTAAGAGAAACTCTGTGTGTGTGTGTGTGTGTGTGTGTGTGTGTGTGTGTGTGTGTGTGTGTGTGTGTGTGTGTGTGAGTATGTGAGAGAGAGAGAGAGAGAGAGAAACTAAGAGAAACTGTCTGTGTGTGTGAGAGAGAGAGAGAGAGAGAGAGAAAGAAAGTGAGAGAGAAAGAGAGTGAGAGAGAGAGAGAGAGAGAGTCAGCATGTTATTTTTGATTTCCATAAGTCGATAAAATAACTAAGAAAAAATATATAACTTGTATTTCATGAGACTAACTTTAAAATTCTTTAAAAAAACATTATTATATGAAGATAAACGGTGTACCAATTAGCGGGGGATAAAAATGAAACATACATACGTACACACACATACACACACACACACACACACACATATATATATATATATATATATATATATATTTATATATATATATATATTGGGAAAAGAAGACTACAGTTAATTAATAATTGGCATGGTTCCCTCCAAGGATAGCTACATCAGCTACGGAAATGGGGGCTTCTTGCGTATTTTTAAGTGATGAAAGCTCGTTTCTGTATTTTTCTCGTTAACAAATAAAATCTGAAAGTACGACAAAACCAAGAAATGATAAAATTAACTTACATAGTTAACTGTAAAAATTCGAACTCTGACAGCGAATTTTTTCCCATATTGTATTCCAGTGCCCTTGCTTTAATCCTAAACCTTACCCAAGATTATATATATATATATATATATATATATATATATATATATATAGAGAGAGAGAGAGAGAGAGAGAGCGAGAGAGGGGAGAATAAGAGAATGAGAGCGTGTCGGGCTTTACGCCGTCGGACTTAATTTATCTAAAGTTTCAACAGTTAATGAGATTGGGTGAATATCGTCTTCTCTTTCATCGTCTACATCCTATCTGCCCACTCACTCATCCTCTCTCTTTCTCCCACTCTTTCTCTCTCTCTCTCTATACATATATATATATATATTTAAAACACACACACCAACATATAGAAATGATAAAATTACATGTTAAACACACGTGCACACACACACACACATGACGATAGATATAATATTTTGCGCCATATGAAGCGTGCAATCAAATAGGGCTCTGCTAACGAGTCATATAGAGATCTCAATATTGGCATTTGCTATCGTGTCTACGTATTAATTTTAATGCGAAATTTTGATTAAAATTGTGACTTTTACCCTGCAATACATTCTATATATTGCCCAGTTGGCTGGGACTGTAGAATACACCGACTGCTTCTCTGCAGGGGGGTAAGACCCCCCTCCCAACGAGTGTCCTGAATTTCACACTAAACAATCTGATAGTGAGGTTCCAACAATGCTGGAACTTTGGGGAATGCGGAGTACCCCTTCGTTGCCATCGCTCCCCGGTTTACTCTGGTCTGGAGTGGTAGCACCTGATAAGGGTCCTATCTATAGGTTAAATAGAACTAAACCGTACTTCCTTCACAATACTGATTTTTGCATTTTAACTGCGTATTTATGCTAAATTTGATTGTTTAGAATAGAATTGTTTTGACATTTAAACTGCGTACTTATGCTAAACTGAATTGCTCGAAATTAAAATTCAACACAGCTGACTGGCTAGCTTTCCCCCTCAAATACAAGGACCTCGAGAAATACAATACTTCCACAACAAAAAAGGACACTGAACTGCCGTGTTTGCGTTAACAAGATTAATAACAATATTCTTTTATTGAATAAAGGAAAGAAACAAAGAAAAAACAATTCAGGTAAAATCAGGAGCGAGAAAGTCTTTCTTTTGATTAGTGGAATGTGAGAATATAGTTCGTCAGCGGTAGGCACGTTCAACTTTCCTTTGGGCCTTGGGTTTTAATAGTAGAGCTCGTGCTCTAAATCTCAAGTTTATCCTTAGGGGGATATTCCCTCCTCCTTTATTCTCTATCTTATCTGAGTTATTCTTTCCTTCCGTAATTTGTCTTTTATTCACGTCAGCATGAAGGCAGCAAGATAAAATTAAATATACTTAAATTATATGTTCACTTACTTGGGATTCTGTGGAGTTTATTCTCTTCTATTTTTCCTCTCGTTATTGGGTTTCCATAAGACGTTGGTAGAAGGATACACGTCTTATTTCAGATAAGACCAAAATTGATTATTGTCTATTTCCTTGTGGACAAGCCTTTTCTTTGGGTATTCGTTTAACGAGGCTTACCATACCTCGGAATCTGATTTCATTCAAAGGAAAGGCTTTTTCTCTTCTCTCAGTGTTCTCTGCGTGGCATGACTTCGTAATTTCTTCCATATCCTAAACTATATTCTTAGTTTTTCAACAAACAAAAGGCAACTGCTTGTGTGTCTTCACTCTTCGATGAATAAACGGTAACTCCTTATGTGTCTTTACTCTTCGACGAACAAGTAACAACTGTCTAGTTTCCGTAGTTTGAAAAATTACCACGTGTTGACTTTTTAACGGTTTATCCCTCAGTATCAATCATGGTCGCAGGTCTGCCAAGACATACATGACCAATAGAGAGTGGGGGTTTCTCTTACCCATGTCACATATACTAATAGAGAGGGTTGAAGAAAGACAGCCTTTCTACTTTCACTATTCTGCTAATTCTTGCTTACTACTATAGCCGGCTATAGCCAGTGCGTCGTACCTCCTTCCCCTGACCACGTGCGGCACTTATTTTGGCCAGAGTGGAGAAGGGAGAAGTAATCCTAGACTGTGCGGTACCAAAATGTGACTTCCTCCTTTTTGTTAAGAACTACTAATTGAATCCTCAGTACGAATTCGGGATCCGGACTGTAAAGGCAGGAAAAATTAGCCAGCAGATTGGTTTTGTCCCTCGCTTCTTGAATAAAGCTTCCCAAGAAATAGAAATAAATGAAAGTCGACTACTAAAATTCTACCTAGAAAATTTAACTGAAAGAAAATTCAACCGAGAATTCTGCAGAAAAATAACTTAAAGAAGACTCGAAATTCAAAGAATTCTGAAACTTTTTGATAAAACAAATAAAGAAAAGAAAAATACTCAAATTCAAAGAACTTTGTTTCCTAGACACTCTCTCAGATAAGTTTCCCGCGAATTGCTTTAAAATTTGCAACACCTTATCTTTTCTGTCCCTTTCTTTCTTGTTTCTTTTGTATAAAATTCCCTTTTAAAAACTTTATTGTATGTGTTATTTTTTCGAATTTGTATCCGAACGAGAAAGCTGAGGAACGTACTGTTTCAACTTGCTATTTAAATTTGCAGTTTGAATTACCATTAATTGCACACTGAAGCCCCCCACCGCCAAAAAAATTACCCAGTTAAATACTAAACTTGGCTTTAGTGTCACTCACCTCAAATCAAAATTCCTCCCCCAAATCTTTTTAATGTATGAATTTGTTCAACCCTGAGTGGATTTAAACATGAATCCACAAAAATACCAACTCCCACATACATGCGTATAAATTATTGCAGCTATGACTGATAACTCTTATCTGCACAGTGGTTTTCTTTAGCTTCTTTGTATAATGGCATATCAAATTTCGTGGGTTACTTTATGTGAAAGCCATACTTGTAGAGCAGTAGTGCTAATATTTCATCTATAGCTTGATGGATAAGAGGGTTTATACATTTCCGTAGGTTTTGCTCCAAAACAGACGAAGCACACACCCACACCCACATAAATGAATGCCACCTATCGTACGACAATGTAATTAGGCTGTTTTGTATTAGGTTCAATCTATCTGGGAAGATTTTTTTCTTCTTTTATTTGGAATAATGAGTAATCACTGATCTGGCATATTGGCTTTATTTAAACTTGCCTTTATTGCATTAATAAAGATGATACATAAAGTTTTCTGGTAATTCTATGTAAAGAGAGTCTGTTGTTCTCTGTTTGCACACTAGATAAATTTCATTGTAGTTTTCATATTTCATTGTGTTGATTACACTTTTCATATTTTATTATGTTGATTACACTTTTCATATTTTATTATGTTGATTACACTTTTCATATTTTATTATGTCATTATGTTGATTATACTTTTCATATTTTATTATGTTGATTATACTTTTCATATTTTATTATGTTGATTACACTTTTCATATTTTATTGTGTTGATTACAGTTTTCATATTTTATTATGTTGATTATACTTTTCATATGTTATTATGTTGATTACACTTTTCATATCTTATTATTTTAATAACACTTTTCATATTTTATTATGTTATTATGTTGATTACACTTTTCATATTTTATGATGTTGATTATACTTTTCATATTTTATTATGTCATTATGTTGATTATACTTTTCATATTTTATGATGTTGATTACACTTTTCATATTTTATTATGTTGATTACACTTTTCATATTTTATTATGTTGATTATACTTTTCATATTTTATGATGTTGATTATACTTTTCATATTTTATTATGTCATTATGTTGATTACACTTTTCATATTTTATTATGTTGATTATACTTTTCATATTTTATTATGTCATTATGTTGATTATACTTTTCATATTTTATTATGTCATTATGTTGATTATACTTTTCATATTTTATGATGTTGATTACACTTTTCATATTTTATTATGTTGATTACACTTTTCATATTCTATTATGTTGATTACACTTTTCATATTTTATGATGTTGATTATACTTTTCATATTTTATTATGTTGATTACACTTTTCATATTTTATTGTGTTAATTACACTTTTCATATTTTATTATGTTATTATGTTGATTACACTTTTCATATTTTATTATGTCATTATGTTGATTGCACTTTTCATATTTTATGATGTTGATTACACTTTTCATATTTTATTATGTTGATTACACTTTTCATATTTTATTATGTTGATTACACTTTTCATATTTTATGATGTTGATTATACTTTTCATATTTTATTATGTTGATTACACTTTTCATATTTTATTATGCTGATTACACTTTTCATATTTTATGATGTTGATTATACTTTTCATATTTTATTATGTTGATTACACTTTTCATATTTTATTATGCTGATTACACTTTTCATATTTTATGATGTTGATTATACTTTTCATATTTTATGATGTTGATTATACTTTTCATATTTTATTATGTTGATTACACTTTTCATATTTTATTATGCTGATTACACTTTTCATATTTTATGATGTTGATTATACTTTTCATATTTTATGATGTTGATTATACTTTTCATATTTTATTATGTTGATTACACTTTTCATATTTTATTATGCTGATTACACTTTTCATATTTTATGATGTTGATTACACTTTTCATATTTTATTATGTTGATTACACTTTTCATATTTTATGATGTTGATTATACTTTTCATATTTTATTATGTTGATTACACTTTTTGAATTGAGGCTTTTATATCTATTATTATGATTGTTGTTTTCAAATTTTCCAAAGTAAATCATTTTCCTTCAACGATTATATTTCATACTTTACATTTTTTATTTTTCTTCTTTAGATTTGGTGCGTTGTGTTTCCCAAATTAGATGAGATACTTTATCTGTTAGAAGTTTTTTGGCTGTTTTATTTTAATGATTTTGTTCTATCTAATACGTTACTTTTTTCTATCATTGTTTTTAACTTAATCTAGATTGATTTCTCTTACCCTCTCTCTCTCTCACACACACACACACACTCTCTCTCTCTCTCTCTCTCTTTCTATCTTAAAAATATTCAGCAGTCAAAAAAATTCCTGAGTAAATTGGACCAAAAAATTAGTAAATACTAAATATTCCTCAGAGATTAAAAACATTGCTCATGTTATTAAAATAGGGATGTAGGGTAGTTACTTTATTTCATTTCTTTTAGTCAAAAAAAATTCGTGAGTAAATTGGACCAAAAAATAAATCAATACTAAATATTCCTCAGCGATTAAAAAAATAGCTCATGTTATTAAAATAGGGATGTAGGGTAGTTAGTTTAGTTCATTTCTTTTAGTAGCATATCAATCTTCATGGGTTATTTAACGCTAAAGACATCCTTGTAGAAAAAAAATCAATATTAATACAATTTAACCCCCAGCTGGAAGAGGAGGAAGGCAGTAAATACCTTTCCCAAGCGTTTTGGCGGGAGGTGTCCTCGTGTTGTAATTGTGAAAGCGCTGAACTGCAGAATCGTAATAAGAGAATTCGGACTCCAGTCGAGCTAATCTGTTCACTTTCCGACAAATACCAAGAGAATACTCATTTATTTTTTGTCATAAAATCATCAACAAAAACATATTTAGAAATTATAGATCAAAACCGCATTAGAATTTAAGTTACATTTTTATATTTTTCAACCAATCAGCTAAAAACATAGAATAAGAACATTCTAGAAAAACAAGTTCGGAAATCAATGAACAGAAAATATTTAGGCTCTAAAATAAATAAGTAAAAATACGAATCTGATTGGTCAAGAAATGTCTACGCGCTTAAATTTTAGGACTGCAATAAAACTATTTTTGATCCACTACTAAAGTATTAGTAACGACGAATTCAATCAACTCATTCAGTAATCGAGAATTTCAGTAGTCAAATAGTCAGTCAGCTGTCGGTCAGTGAAATTCCTTTCTTCCAAATATCATGTCTTTCTAAAATGTCATGACTAAGTCGCAGATGGTCGCGATTAAGATTCAAAAGAAAAATTGGCAAGCTTTCTTTCATCAATGCGACACGCTGTCACCACAATCAAAAAACACTGTGTGGACTTAATGTAACTAAAGAACAACTTATTTAACATACTCTGTTAACATTTAGACACACACACGTGTAAACAATCTTATTTTCTTTTGACTAGCCAAACTGTACTTTCCACAAAGGCATCTTGCACATTATGTTTTTCATTTATTTTCACTCCTGTTTTATGAATATTAAATTGTTTGTTTTTTAATGTTCGTTGTATCCTATTCAATTTTTTTTTGTATTTGTGGTGGAAATAAAACTGAGTGCAAAATACCCGTAAAATACGGACAGGAACTCACTCACATGCACCCACTACAGTAGGAAAGAACATATCCACTTAAATATCCAATTACATAATTCCTTCACATACTCTTTGGAAAACTATGATCCCTAATCCTCACAGATATTGGTTAAATAATATTACTGCTGTTATTTAAGAAGGGTGACTTTGGCATTAAATAACCCACGAAGGTTAATATGACATTCAACAACGAAAGCAAGCGTAATGGTCCGAAATTGAACCTGATAGCGCGACTGGAGTTCGATCTCGCTTACTATGATGTCTCAGTCTACCACGTTAGCCACTTAGGCATGGGGACTCCCCTCCAGAAAGGCGTACAAGAAAGACGTTCCACTAATTCAAAATATAATTAAAACAAAATAATGATCATAAATAATATTGCCGCCATTCGTGAACCTTATTTTGTCACTCTATATAGATATCATTCTCCGTAGAACTGATTGCTGTCAATTTCATACACAGGGAAGCCTTAGAACACACACACACACACACACACACACACACACACACATATATATATATATATATATATATATATATATATATATGAGTTGCATCCTTTTGGCATATCTGCTTTTATTTTCAGCATAAGCTAATGTATTTAAAGAAGACCAACTCTTTTCGATAACAAATGTAGCGTGGGCTAGAAAGATAAACGCGAATATTCAGAGGTAAAAAAAAGAAAAAAAATATGTATTCTTAACCTCAAGAAAATGAGCGAAGATGAATTTATTGAATCTATTGCCTATGTTTCGTCTTTATCGCCGATATTGTTCAAGTAGTGTACGTGGCACGTAGTTCTCTACATCGGTTCAATAACATATGTCGGTAATTTTGACGCTTACGTGCTAATCAAAGTCTCATGAATACAGACGAGGAAACATTGCGAGAAGATAGTATTTCTTATATGTGCCGAACAATGAACGAGGTGTTCATATTACATTACGCCTACAGCATAAAACAGTGGGGAATTGGCTTACTTTATAAAAAATTGTGTATTTTACAGTGCTCGAACCATCATATACACCATCACTGACATGAATATGACTATGTAACTTTTAATATAAATCAAACGAATATATATATATATATATATATATATATATATATATATATACTATCGTCCATAAAGTACATTTCTATCATTTTTAATAAAAAAAAGTTAATTGTCTCCAAAATAAATTATACCAACATCTGTGCGAGCACGAGCCGGTATATATGCGTGTGTGTGTGTGTGTGTTATCGGCCTTGAAATTACATCTTTTTCCATTTTTTTAATAAAAACTTAATTTTCTTCCAAATCCAATTCTATCTATCTATCTATCTATGTGTGTGTATGTGTGTGTGTGTGTGCGCGCGCATCTGCGGGTGAGATTTTATTTGTGTGGACAAAATTGTCGGTTTCTATATATATATATATATATATATATATATATATATATATATATATATATATATATATATATATAATACTGCCATAAAACCAATTTAACTTCAGAAAATGAAGAATATTACTGGTCAATAAAGTCACTATTTCAATTTATCCTTAATATTTTTTCCGCACAGATATATGATTTCAAGTACCTCATAATAATAAGTTTGATAATATCAATTATATCTTCAAGAAACGATTTTTAATTGAAATAATATGCACACAGATATATAACATCAAGTGTCCTTATCTAATACCACCATTTTTTAAACAGATCTATTTGACCTATACATGGAACATTAACTCTTACTACCACTCCGGGCCCAAATAAATATACTAGTAATTGTTATGAAGGAGGGCTCTATACTACTCAGATCCCACTATACAATGCAGTTTAGTGTAATACCAAAGACACGTGTTTTTGAGGAGGAAATTCCTACCCAAATGGAGATAATGCAGTTTAACATACTCTAAACCTTGCTCTTAGGGTAGTTTTAATCTTGAGATTCAATATGAAATATGTCATTTTTAACTCTTACACATTGAAATCTAAAAATCAACTTTCACTTGGTTGTTAAGCAAAACATTCTCTTCGTCTGATTAAAGTAGAATCTATTTTTAAGTCAATAAAATGATTCTTAGTTAATAATTATGGCTTCAAGTAAGTAATTTTAAAACACGTAATTTTCTCACATTAATAAGAGATAGTTAAATGTTAATGAAACTTCTCAGAATACTGTTCTCTATCGATGAATCTTCAACTGATTATTGAATGATCTCTGATATCGTAGACATGTGGAAGCAAGATCTACACTTGGAAGGTTTTTTTAAGCATGGGTGGGACGTTTAATCTTTGAACAAGACCGCCCCTTAATAAAAAGTCTGAAGTTATTTGAATGTGTTAACATAAGAATAAGTAACCGGCTATCCCAGTGGATAGAGTGTTCGCCAATTGTACGGGAGACCTGGTTTCAATCCCAGTTTGCGTCATACCAATGACTTTAAAAATGGTACTTAATAGCTCCTTGCTTAACACTCAGCAATATATGGTACGTATCAAGGGTAAAATGGAGCAACGTAGGGTCTCCGACTTTACTTATATATATATATTGTCATCCACAGACAGATCTGTTTCGTTCTACCAGAACTCATCAGTGTGGCTAGACAGTATCTCCCCGTAGCTGGGATCGAAACCCAGTTGACTGAAACACCAAGCCAAGCTTCTAACCATTTAGCTACAAGGAGAAATTAGCTACGAAGTACATTTTTAAACGGTTATGAATCACAATAAGTATTGTTTACATACATCCGTTCAAACGGCCGCCGAGATCTCAATTCAAATACGAAGAGACTTGCAAAGGCGCTAATGGCAACACGAATACTTCTTCGCTAGAGAACTCAACCCTACGGGGGTAGGGGAGTATATTTAAGTAACTCCCTATTCTAAATTGCCCAGGGGGCTGGGGCAGTAGAATACAATGACTGCACCTCTGCAGTGGGGTAAGACCCCCCCAATGAGTGTCCTGGATATGACACTAAACAGTCTGATGGTGAGGTCCCAGTAATACTGGAGCTTTCGGGTCTAGTAGCTGTTGAAAAGGGAGCCTTCCGGTCACCCTCGATTACGGTCGCCTACTTTACTTACTTTTTTAAGTCATTTATATCTCGACATAGAAGAATGTGTACTTTTTTTAATTAGAAAAAACTCCAAAAACAAAATGTGGCAATATGTACATTTTTGTAAGTACCGACAGTAACTATAACTACCACCTCATTAAGTGTCAGCCCAGAATGCACAGCATGCATCAAAAGAATGCACAGCATGCATCAAAAGAATGGATAGCATGCATCTATACAAAAGTGCAAACCCTTTACCAAACACACACACACACACACACACTCAGGCGAGTATCCTAGATATGACTCTAAGCAATCTGATAGTGAGGCTGCAGTAATGCTGGAGTTTTGGGGAACGCTGAGTACCCCTTCATTGCCATTACTCCCAAGTCAACTCTGGTCTGAAGTGGTGGTACTTGATAGAGTCCTATCAATGGGTTAAGTAGAACCGCTTAAGATTTAACCTGAGTGCAAAAAATCACTAATGCTAAATTGAATGGATAGAAAGAGAACTGTTTGATCAGTTAAATGTGTGTAAACAAATGACTGATGTTTGAGTAAATTGTTAGTGATACATAACAACACTTGGAACCATTTAACATTGACTAATGCGTAAGTAAACGGGTGAAGTGGAACAGTTTGATCATTTAAATATGTGTAAACAAATGACTGATATATTAATGAATTTTTAGTGATATATAGCAATAACTGTAACCATTTAACTGTGTACAAAAGAATGATCTTTGCCAACAAAATGTTCTTGGAAATCATTTATAGTTAATATATATGTATAAGGAGGATTTGTCATAAAATAGCATACGATGTTTGATATGCTATAAAACCTAACCAAACAAAATCTTTAACGGTGCTACCCAGTTAAGGAAAACTGTTTAAACTCTGTAACATACCCATGATAGGGGGTGCCCGTGGTGTAGTCGTTATCGCCGTAGGAAATGAACACGGCGATGCGAGTTCAAATCCTGGACGATACTGATTGCATTTCACATAGCACTAATACCCTTGGGAAAGGTATGAATCCAATTGTTCTCCCTCCAGCTATGGGTAAATAGTAGGACAGACTAGGTTCTTCAGCCTTGGTGAGGCAACTAGTCTAGGAGAAGGAAAACTGTGAATTCAAACCTGATAAACTCCGCTTAAAAATTGACCTCGTGTCATATCCTGCCCGAGCGGAGGGGTTGGTAAATAGTACCCATGATACAAATATGTGAAACGTACATAGAATGTTCGTAACATATATACATAGAACATAGGAATCCCGAAACACGAAAAACACTTACGACTTCTTAGTTCAGGTACGAAATTTTTTATTACCTTTGAGTTTAAAGGTTCTTCGACATAAGGAAAAGTGATGCGCAATCTTTCTATGATGACTTTTCCATCTCCCCGCCACATTACGAGCGGCGCCCGTAGCGCACAAATTCGTCTGGCCTCAGCGAGCCCCGAAAGTCGACCCTTCTCGTTCGGTATCTAGTTCTCAACTCAACTGACTGTTTCAAAATCTCCCCAAATCCTACACGCGCGCTTCCGGTGCGTGACGTCAATCGTACTCCCTAGTCACCGTTTTTCCCATCTGGGCTATTGTGACATCTCTGAGTGACACGTCCGCTCTGAACGCGCGCGTGGACACCTGCGCTCATGTTGCACCTAACTAACCCATGTGCTGAGCCGAAAGGTTCTCAGCCTAATAAACCCGAAAGACAAGATATATAAAAGGAAACGGCCATTATATCATAACTCTACATAAGCATCTTCAAGACAATTTATATTCTGAACCTGATATTTATGCTGTTGGACTTGTGTGGAGATCGATCTTAATCCTTTTTGCGAATTTATCTTAAACGTTTTAAAAGGATGTTCATATACAAGGGTGACTTTGGAATGAAATACCCCAAAGATTGATCTGCTATTAAACAAAGAAATTGAAACCTTTTATCTTTAAATATTCTTTGTTTCTTTCTCACTTCCTTTTTTTTACCCAACTTTATTTTTATCGTTTTCTAAATCCGTTTATTGCTTTTGTCTTTTTTTAAAATTTGTTCTTTCTTTGGCTAGCCTTTTCACTTTCTTTCGTCTGTATGTACGTGGTTCATGCGATAAGTTTCCAGACTTTTTTCGTATGGGCACTTTTATTAATAGTACACACATGAAACTCTAGTCTCCTTCGAAGTAATCTCCTCCGGCTGCAATGCACTTGTTGTACCGTTCCAACAACTTCTGTAAGGGCCCATGGAAGTCCTCTTGTGTGAGCGTGTCAGTGACCTTTGTCACAGCCTCTTTCATCTGAGCTTAGAGAATAACCAAAAGTCACAGGAAGCAAAATCTGTACTATAGGGAGTCTGAGGAACTGTCTTGATGCCCATCTTGGTCAAATAGTCTGTGATAAGGATGGAGTTGTGGACTGGTGCATTGTCCTGGTGGAAATACCACTGACCCGATTTAAAGAGTGCTGGCCTCTTTCGGCGGAATCTCTTCCGAAACACCCTTAAAACCTCAACATAGTAACCCTAACCCTAACCCTTTGGCCAATCAACTCATGTGTATTGACTTCTTTACTCCTCCCACACCTCTCATCATCCCTCACAGACTCCCTGCCTTTCTTGAATCTCTTATGCCACTCAAAAACTGATGCTCAATTCATACAAGATCCTCCAAAAGCAGTGGGAAGCATTCCATGCGTTTCTGTTGCATCATTTTTTCCAAGTTTAAAACACAATTTTATTGCATATCGTTCTTCTAAAGTGTCAGATTGCATTTTTGAAATTCACCAGCTGTGATAATCAGGCTTTAGTAGGGTGTATTCCAACTGCTGCTGTAGCTGTTCATTCGAACCTGAAATCACAAACGTTGGTCAGTCATCTCATAAGATGTATAGCAAGAACATAGAGCATTTCCAAGAGTTTACAACAATTTTAAATGCCCGTACAAAAAAAAAGTCTGGAAACTTATCGTATGCCCCTCGTATCTTACATTCTCACGTTGTTTTTTCTCATTGGTAATTAAATCTTCGTTTGTAATTCTAATGCAAAAGCCATCCATAGAAGAACAGTACTTTTTTTTACCTATTGATGGAGTGGGGTCAGAGGTTTCATATCTTTCTCAAACGTATTCGTCCGAAGTTAAATGTAATAACGTTGGTTTATTTCGAACTCGCTCATTACAAAGTCTAAGTCCAGCACTTTAAAAACAACCACACAGAGTCTCTCATTTGACGATTTTTTTTCTCTTTCCTTCAATAGAATTATTTTTTTAACATTTACTTCTTCGTGTCTTCCCTTTATCGCTTTTCTAAATATATATTTGAATTCTATTGATTTCTTCCCGGAACAATCTTGTACGATTCTCCACCGAATCTGACTCAATCTACCCAGAAGTAAATCCTTAAAACAACAACGATAAAATAATGAAATAAATAGAAAAAGAAAAATGACTGAATGTAGACTCAATTATTAAAAGGGTTTTAGAGTTGAAAAGTCAAGAAATCTGTTCTTGTATTTATGCAGGACAAACAAAAAGCCAACCACGTCTTGGCACTTACGCCAGACGGATTGCTTACCACAAACATTAATGCCTTTAATAATAACTTTCTGTTGAAGACAATGTTCCTGCTGGTCGCCTTTTTGTCAACTCTTGCGACCTGGAAGTCTCTCAAGCATGTACAATAGTCTCATTTCATTTACGCCTAGACCTTCTGGGATCTTTGCTATCAAATCTCTATAACGTGACTAGACTTATTATTATATTCGATCTCCGTACAGCACGCACATGTGTTGTCTGTCCTCCGAACACCCAACAAAGAAATTACTACAGAGTTAATGGCATTCCCGAAGGATGTCTGTGAAGAATAAAAAGTCCTCTTATTCTTTTTTTTTCCATTTTTTTCGGCGTTTTGTTTTGTTTTTTCTTCTTTTTTTTTGCTCTACTTGGGGCGTATTATATTTACGGTCTTGCTTTCATTGTTATTAGCAAATAATGTTAGTCCTTCCTCCAATTAACTGATAAAAAAGTACTGCTTTCAAATTGTTCTAACTTTTACTTTTAAAAGCAAGTTTAAGATTTCCTTTTTTATGTTAGAATATTGATTCACTGAATCTTCTAATTGGCATGTTGCATTGGCAAGTTAAAATGGTTTCTGAAAAGTTCTTTCGAAAGCGGAAATGGTTAATATAAAGTTTAATTGACAGTTAATGAAAATGAAGAGCAGTTGAAAGCTTGAGTATCTTTGGAGAATTTTAAAGTCAGTTAACTGAATAATGTGCCCACCGATTACGTATCGGTTATTTATCTCAGTAAAGAATATTAGGCGACGTGGAACTGGAAAGAATTGAAATGCGACAACCAACCGAAGGAGACGTGGGGAACAAGATGGTGATCATTAACATCCGGGTTTGATAGGGAGACTTTATTAAAAAAAAATCTAGAAGAAATGTTAAAATAAGAAATTTTCAAAATTTGTGTTTTAAATAAGGATTTGTGTTATTGAAAATAAGCAGAGGTTATTTATTTGCACTCAGTTTAAATGTCAAAAAGTTCAATCCAACCCATAGATTGGACCGTCTCCGGTGCTACCACTATAGTCCAGACTGAATCTGGGGGCCATGAAATGACGGACTACTTCACATTCCCCAAAGCTCTAGCATAACTGGAGCCTCACTATCAGATTGTTCAGTATCATATTCAAGAAACTTGTTGGGTGGGAGTATTGCCCCTCAGCAGAGATGCAATCTAGAGCCACTGCCGACGGATCAGATCCTAGAGAAGGAAGTGTCTGTAATAGTCACTAACAAAAATGTACATATTGCTGAAAAAATAAACGGATAATGTTTTGTGGGTTTTGCAATATATGAAAAAGTAAAATACCTGGGATGGTCAGTAAATGTAAATTGAAGAGGGATAACTTTAGAATCGAATATTCTCGAAGGTCACGTGACTTTTTCTTTCTTATAAAAATAGGAACAGGAAACGCATAGACTATAACACCTGGCGGGTAGGTATAAGTAACAAATCTTCGCTGTGTACCATCTGCTTTGCGAAAGGAAAAAGATCCGGTTAGAGAAAATTGTCTTTAATTTAAAATGCATCATAGATTTTTTTTTCTCGTCAAATCTTCGGGCAATTTTTTTGTAATTTAAATGAAGACATTTTTTCCAGATTGTTTTTCATCTGAACTACTTCGAAAGCATGAATTAGATTTGAGTGTTTGAATTTCAACGAGAAATTCTAAATCGTTTACCTGTAGCTTCTTACGATAGATGAAAACGTAATATACAACTATAGACCTATAACGAGTCAATCGATGATACGCGAAATACTGACGGCACAACTTAGGGAGGAGATGTACTACTCACTGATAACCCATGGAATCTTCTTTGATCAAGAGAAAAGATGCTACAAGAGAACCAGAGGCACAGGAGAACTATTATATATTGATCAACGCATCCTCAACGAGAGTAAAACGAAACGGAAAAATCTACGTGGTGCCTTTAATAAGTTTCCAGACTTTTTTGGTACAAGCATTTAAAATTGTCGTGAACTCTTGAGAATTCACTATGTTATTGATATACATCTTATGAGATGACTGACAAACCTTTATGATTTCAGGTTGAAATGAACAGTTACAGCAGCAGTTGGAATACACCCTACTAAAGCCTGATTGTCACAGATGGTAAATTTCATGAAATGCAATCTGACACTTTAGAAGAACGATATCCTATAAAATTCTGTTTTAAACTTGGAAAAAATGATGCCACAAAAACGTATGGAATGCTTCAGACAGCTTTTGGAGGATCTTGCATTAATCGAGCATCAGTTTTTGAGTGGCATAAGAGATTCAAGGAAGTCAGGGAGTCTGTGAGGGATGATGAGAGGTGTGGAAGGAGTAAGGAAGTCAATACACTTGAGTCGATTGGCCAAAGGGTTAGGGTTGGGTTAAGGTTACTATGTTGAGGTTTTAAGGGAGTTCAAGAAGAGATTCCGTCGGAAGAGGCCAGCACTCTTCAAATCGGGTCAGTGAGTGGCATTTCCACCAGGACAATGCACCAATCCACAACTCCATCCTTATCACAGATTATTTGACCAAGATGGGCATCCGGACAGTTCCTCAGCCTCCCTATAGTCCAAACCTTGCTCCCTGTGATTTTTAGTCATTCACTAAGCTCAGAGGCTGTCGTTATGAGACTATTGAGGAGATTAAAGAGGCTGTGACGAAGGTCATTGACACGCTCACACAAGAAGACTTCCATGAGGCCTTCCAGAAGTTGCTGGAACGGTATTAAAAGTGCATCGCAGCCGGAGGAGATAACTTCAAAGGGGACTTGACTTTCATGTATGTACTATCAATAAATGTGCCCATACGAAAAAAGTGTGGAAAATTATTTAATGATCCTCCTAGCTATGGCCTGGATTGACTACAAAATGCTTACGATATGGTCCCTCCAAAGCTGGATACTAAACTGTCTAAAAATGTATAAAATACCTGACCACGTCGTACAGTTTATCAAGAAGACCATAGAAACCTAGACAATGGAATTGACAGAAGTAGTAAAAAAATTTAGCAGATGTAAAGATCCAGTGAGGAATATGCCAGGGTGATGCATTATCACCATTACTATTTATAATAGCGATTACGCCACTCAGTCACATTCTTAGGAAATTCACTGTCAGATACAAACTCAGTTAATCACAAGAAAAGATCAACCACTTGATGTAATAGACGACATCAAACTTTTTGCCAAAAACGAAAAATATTTGGAAACCCTAAAACAGACAGTGAGAATATACAGTCAAGATATAGGAATGGGAATGGAGGTGCCCGTGGTGTCATGGTTATCGTCGCAGGAAATGGACACGGCGACGCGTTTTCAAATCCTGGACGAGATTGATTGCATTTCCCATAGCACTAATACCCTTGGGAAAGGTATGAATCCAATTGTTCTCCCTCCAGCTATGGGTAAATAGTAGGACAGACTAGGTTCTTCAGCCTTGGTTAGGCAATTAGTCTAGGAGAAGGAAAACTGTGAATTCAAACCTGATAAACTCCCCTTAAAAAATTGACCTTTTGTCATATCCTGCCCGAGCGGAGGGGTTGGGTAAATATGATATAGGAATGGGATTTGTATAGAAAAATGCACCATGCTAGTAATGAAAAGCAGCAAACAACACTTGACGGGAGGAGAACTAGCAAATCGAGAAAAAATCAGAACGCTCAGGATAAAGAAAACCTACAAGTACTCGAGAATATTGGAAGCTGACACCATCGAACAAGTAGAAATGAAAGAAAACAATTTTTAAAAGAATCTCAGAAGAACCAGAAAACTACCCAAGATAAAACTCTTAGACGGGAACCTTGTCAAAGGGATAAATACTGAGCTGTCTTCGACAAAAGATACTCGGGGCCATTCTTGAAGTGGAACAGAGAAGAACTCAAACAAATGGACCAGAGAACTAGAAAACTAATGACCCTACATAAGACATTGCATCTCAAAAGAGGGAGGAAGAGTTTTTGTCAGGATTGAAGACAGCGTTAAAGCTTCGATACAAGGACTAGAAAACTACAAAGAAAAGCGTGGAGGAAGACTGATTACTGCCACCAGAAGCAATACTGACGACACGAGGATCAGCCGAAAGGAAATAAACAGAAAACAAAGTGGGAAGAAAAACAACTCTATGAACGTTTTAAGCGACAATCAAACGGCATATTCAGACGAGAAAACGTATACGTTGCTAAGAACAGTAAACCTTAAGAGAGAAACTGTGTATCTTCTTATAGCAGTACAAAAAACACCATAAGGACTAACCATATCAAAGCAAGAATAGATAAAACACGACAAAACAGCTGATGTTGGTAATATGGTAATAGAGACAAAACGACCAATAATATAATGAGCGAATGTAGCAAATTAGCACAGAAAGGATATAAGACTTGGCACGACTGGGTAGGCAAGGTGATCCACTGGGAATTGTGAGAGAAATTGAAGTTTGGTCAGACGAACAAAGGATATATGCACAACCCAACATCTGTCCTAGATAATGACATGCACAAACTCCTCTTGGATTTTGTGATACAAACGGATCACCTTATCTCGGCCAGATGACCAGACCTTATAGTAATCAACAAAAAATAGAGAACTTGTAGAATTGTGGACTCTGCTGTTGAAAATGGAAAGAAAACAAAAAGCGGTATAAGTACCAGGGCATTGCTAGTGAATTGAAAAAAACATCTGGAACATGGAAGTGGAATCTATACCAATTGTAATGGGTGCTCTTGGTACAGTCAGAAAAGGATTGGTACAAGGACTTGATGACTTAGAAATAACGGGAATAATGCTGGAATTTGGGTAATGACTTGCTGTTATTCAATCTCTAGTGGAAGACTATTGGCTAGATATGGTGTGAAAAACTCTCAAAAGACTTTTAATAATAATTAAAATCGAACAAAACGATAAAAGATAAAAGAACTTGAATCTTGCCAAAGAACTGAAAAAGCAATAGAACGTGAAAGCGACAGAGATAAAAATTGTAAGGGGGGGGCGCACTTGGTACGTTCTCAAAAAGTGAGCGTGACGAGTTGAAAACCAAAGGTCGAATCGAGACCTTCCAAAACTACAGCATTGTCAAGAATATTAAAAAGAGTTGTGGTGGCTTGAGGGTACTTGCAGTCGCTTAGTCTCCATTTGTTATTCTCTCTACATAATGGACTCACCCTCCACCATAGATACACGTCAACAGAACGTTCACCGGAGTTCACCAGAGTCGATTAAGAACAACGTGACACAATCACGTATTATACCATTTGCGAAGTGGACAATAGTAGTTAACCGACTGGACACTTAGTAGCTACTGTCTAATCCGGTTCACTTTTATCTTGCTTCTGTTACTTGAATATATATTTCATTTTCTATCAACATTTTTTGTGTTCTCTGAGTCTTTCTTTTGCCAGCATCACAACACCAGTGAAAGACCACCTGCTAAAATTAGTGTGAAAACCTTTCAAGTAATATAATAATTGCGCAGATGCATCAATAGAAGGTTTAAAAATATCGTTGAAATATCAATTACAGATGCCGATAACAAACAACATCGGAAACATAAATATACAAGGAAAAAAACAAAACAAAACAAAAACTAAGAAGCAGAGATAGAAAGAAAGACATCTGCATGAATATTTATCTCAAGAAACAAACTGGTCAGATTGCACAAGAGAATACATGGACATGGCTATGAAAGGAACATCTCAAGAGGGTGAATCTTTTCAAAAATCTCACCCAGTCGACTGTGGCTGTAGAATACACTGACTACATCCCAGCACAGGGGTAAAGCCCTCCCCCAATGAGAATCCTGTTTATGACAGTAAACAATCTGATGGTGAGTCACCAATAATGCTGGAATTTTGAGAATGCGCAATACCCTTCAATGCCATCGCTCCCAGGTCCAATCTTGTCCGAAATGGTAGAACTTGATGGAGTCCTATTTATGTATCAAATAAGATCGTTTTAACATTTAAACTGAACATATGCTAAACTGAATTGTTTGAAATAAAACTGTTTTTGCATTTAGCGGTGTGTAAATTTAAGCTGATGATTTATTGAATTATTAGGGATACATGTAGCGGACGTTGGCATATTGGTTAGAGTGTTTGCCAATGGCCCGGGAGACTTGGGTTCAATCCCGGGTGGAGTTATACCAACGACTCAGAAAATGGTACTTGATGCCTCCTTGCTTAACACTCAGTATTATAAGGTAGGGATCACGGGTAAAGTCGGTCAATCCTTGGAAAGGAGTTGTGCCCTCCCCTACTCCTTGGTGTAGTAGCTATCGAAAAGGGAGCCTTCGGGTCACCCTCGACTACGGTCGCCAACTTTGCTTTACAACTTGTGATACATATCAATACATGCTTAACTTTGACATGTTTAACTTAATTGTTTGAAATAGAACCAATTTATAATTTAACTGTGTGTAAACAAATAACTGATATGTAATTGAATTGTTAATGATGCGTAACAATACTTAGATCATTGAAAACTATGTACAAACAAATGATTAATAGTTAATAGAATCGTTCGTATTTGAAAGAAAAAAGCGAAACCATTTAACTTGAAAAAAATGAGCTCCGGCATGTTGTTGTATTGTGGCTCGTATCACGTGACTTCCGGTATCGCAAAAGTAGAAAAGATGCCGTGTCTCTGAAACAGTAGTAGAAAGAGAAGCAGAGATACAGTTCTGAAATGACGTAGGTCAGTAGTAAGACCAAGTTCTTACGTAACACCAACAGCGCGAGACGTATAATACTAGTCGGACTGTACCACTTGAGTTAATAAATAATTAACTCTATTTCACTGTGTATCTTTTCCTTGCCACGATACAACACATGTTTAAAAATGTCATCATGAAAGTATGTTTTGAAATCAAATATTATATATATATGTATAAAAATAGATTTGGCATTAAATAATTCATAATGGTTGATATACTATAAACCAAACTCTACCAATCTTCGAATAGAAACGCTAAACAATGCAATTATCTTCAAAAAATGAGCCTGTGATGACTATAGGATTTTAAAAGCAGCCAGAATACTCAGAAAAATTCAGGAAATCTGAGGAGAGTCAGGACATTATTAAGACGACACGAAGACTACATAAAAAAGAACGAAGAAAGACTGATTACATCGGTCAGAAATAGCTCCAACAATACAAGAAACAACAGAAGAACAACTAAAAAAACAAAAACGGGAAGAAAACAAATGGATGGATATTTGAAGCGGCATAGAAGTGAAATCTCACACGTGAAGTCTTGGACATGACTAGGAGAGGGAAAACTAAAGAGAGAAGATGAATCTCTTCTAATAGCAACACAAATCAATGCTATAAGGACAAACTATGATAAAACAAAAATAAATAAAGGGCAACAATAGAGAAAATGTAGGTTATGAGGTGATGGAAACGAAACGATCATTTATAAAATAAGTGAATGCAGCAAATTTGCGCAAAAAGGGTGTAACACTAGACATAACTGAGTGAGGAACGTGATCCACAATGAATTGTGCATAACTTTGATAAAACAGACATGTGGTATATGGATAACCTGGCATCCTTCGAAGAGAATGAGGTTCACAGAATTCGATGGGATTTTGAGATACAAATGTTACATATCAAATTTTGGCGGGCCTTGTGGGTTTGTTTATTTAAAAACAGGATGTGAACCTGTGTCTTAAAGTAAACAAGCGGCAGCGGAAATGCCATACAAATTGCGTTGGAAGAGTGCGAAGGCGTCAGAAAATATATTAAGAGTTTTCAATGCTGAGCAGACAATCAGCTGTCCATCAGCAATCAGTAGTCAGCAGAGTCAGCGGTAAGCAGGGAGCAGTTTGCCCAGAAAGTAGGGAAGATAGCGTCGGTTTGAGAAGCAGAGAAAAGTCTCAATGTTAAAGACTCAATAATTTCGAAAGCGAGTATAATTTTGAACGAAAATGGTTAAATGTTTTAAGTTGGTCCTGTACTAATCTCGTGAAAGAAAGAACAAAGTAGAAACGAAGATTAAGGAATATTTTAAATTAGTCCAGTTTCAGCCTCGTGGAGGCAGAGCAAAGAATAGAGCTCTCTGAAAATATTTTCCCAGCAGTTCCAACTCCACCTCTTCACACAACTATTTCCGCTGTCTCCTAAAAAACAAAAAAGTTTATATTTTTATACAATACGTTTTAGTGTCTATTCTTCTCTGCTATGCAACAGAAATCAATCACCAAATCTCTGTCAGATGAACAGACCTAATGATAGTCCACAAAAAATAGTAAACTTTGCCGTTCCGGCTGAACATAGAGAAAAATAAAAAGAAAGTAAAAAGAAGGATAAATATCAGGACCTTGCTAGAGAACTTAAGAAGCTATTAAATCTGAAGGTGGTGGTGATATGGCTAGTAGTTTGCACTCTTAGAATGATCCCCAAAAGATTGGTAAGGAAAGAGAGAGTTAAAAGTCGAAGGACAAGAGGACACCATTCAAACTAAAAGCATTATTAAGATCATCCAGAATACTGAGAAGAGTCCTGGAGACTTAAAGAGATTTACGGGCACTCATACTTCAGTGAAAGACCATCAGCTAACGTTGGCGGAAAAAAACTTGGAATGAGCAATATAATGATAATAATATGGATTCTTCAAGCAACAATCTTTGGAGATGACCTGGACATATCAAGAATCGGAATCCTTGGAGAGAACCCGAATCTCTTTCGTAGCAGGTCAAAATAATACCATACGGACTAATAATATCAAAGTGAAACTAAGAGTAACCGACAGAATACCAAGTGTTGGTTATGTGCGACGGAGTTGAACCCATAAAATACATACGAAGATCTCTTATGCTACTCAGAAACTGATGCTCGATTCATGCAAGATGCTCCAAAAGTAGTCTGAAGTATTCCATACGTTTCTGTGGCATTTTTCTAAGTTTAAAACTGAATTTTATGGTCTATCGTTCTTCTAAACTGTCCTCATGTCTAGATTGCATTTTTGCAATTCACCAGCTGTGACAATCAGGCTTTAGTCGGGTGTATTCCAATTGCTGCTGTAGCTATTTATTTAAACCTGCAATCATAACAATAGGTCAGTCATCTCATAAGATGTGTAGTAATAACATAGTGAATCTTCAAGAGTCTGGGACAATTATTAATGCCTGTACAAAAAAAGTCTTGAAACTTATTGAAGGCAACACGAAAAAATCGAAATCAGAGGAAGATTCAAAACCATATCCACTACTGTATTGGATAGATCGGCTAGAATACTCGGAGAAGTTCTGTAGACTTGAGGAGACTCACTGTTACTCAGATTTCAGTTAAAGTCCACTAATTACAACTGGTGTGAAAAACTAGCTAGGTATGAAATACGAGACTGTCTAGGTTGTCTGCTGGAATATTGACTTCTACCAAAAAACAGTACATGCTTTCCAGACTTTTTTCGTATGGGCACTTTCAGTGATAGTACACATATGAAACTCTACTCTCCTTCGAAGTAATCTCCTCCGGCTGCAATGCACTTGTTTTGCCGTTCCAACAACTTCTGAAAAGCTCCATGGAAGTCTTCTTGTGTAAGCATGTCAATGACCTTCGTCATAGCCTCTTTCATCTCCTCCATTGTCTCATAACGACAGCCTCTGAGCTTAGGGAATAACCAAAAGTCATAGGGAGCAAGGTCTAGAATTAGTGAGGGTGAGGAAATATGTTGGCGCCCATCTTGGTCAAATAATCTGTAACAAGGATGGAGTTGTGGACTGGTGCATTGCCTTGGTGGAAATGCAACTGACCCGATTTGAAGACTGCTGGCTCCTTCCGACGGAATCTCTTAAAACCTCAACATAGTAACCCTAACCCTAACCCTTTGGCCATTCAACTTTGGTCTATTAACTTCCTTACTCCTCCTACACTCCTTATCATCCCTCACAGTCTCCCCGCCTTCCTTGAATCTCTTATGCCACTCAAAAACTGATGCTCGATTCATGTAAGATGCTCCAAAAGCAGTCTGAAGCATTCCATGCGTTTCTGTGACATTTTTCCAAGTTTAAAACAGAAATTTATTGCATATCGTTCTTCTAAAGTGTCAGATTGCATTTTTGAAATTCCCCAGCTGTAACAATCAAGCTTTAGTTGGGTGTATTCCAATTGCTGCTGTAGTTGTTCATTTGAAGCTGAAATCCTAAAAATTGGTCTGTCATCTCATAACATGTATAGCAGTAACATAGTGAACTTTCAAGAGTCGACGACAATTTTAAATGCCCATACGAAAAAAGGCTGGAAACTTATAGTATGTCCCTAGTAATAATAACAATTTCCTCGCAGATATCGCTATTTACAAACGCCAGAAATATGGCTCCCCTCACAATTATCTCTTCCCATTTCCTGTCCCTATCCTAATTTCAACAATTTGCTTAACATTGAAGACATTTCACGCTAGCCAAAACCAGCATTGATTACATAATGATGGTGAATATATTGCATTAAGTGTTTATTGTGCTGAAGTTAGCCTAAGGAAGATTAAGTGTGTCGGGTAGCATAAGTCAGTTGAATGCATTAAAATACTAATAAACAGTAATACTAACTTGCTAACAATTACAGTACGACAATCGTTTACTAAATCATTATTATCTATAATAAAAATTACTAGTTATACTTGCCCAGTCGGCAGGGGCTGTAGAATACACTGACTGCACCTCCGTAGAGGGATAAGACCCCCCATTGGGTGTCCTAGATTTGAAACTAAACAATATGATGGTATGACAATACACCATTGACTGCCCCCCCACTATCTCAACCCCCTAAACCACTCATGGCCATCAGATCGTCTAGTGGTTTCTTTCATCTTCGGCCAGGGGTATTTCACATTTCTTTATGGACACAACCAAGATGGTGGAAGAAAAGAGAACAAAAAAAAACGGGCATGGGTTAGCTCCAAGGGCAAGAACGGAGAAGTTTGTGACACTTTCCTAGCATTTTGTGAGCTATCGCGAGTGTGTATTTGACCGAAATTCCCAAAAAGCCACCAGGAACTCTGACTCACCCTCTCACGTTGACCAACCCGACCTCTGTGTCCACAGGTCCTAGCAGTCACCTTTTTTCTCTTGACTGTCGGTTTCCCCCGGCTTCTGTTGATTGCTATCTCCTGTCGACTAGTTTCTTCTGTTCAGCTCTGGGACTTTTCTTCACTTTTCCTCTTCCGGCCTCGTAATATATCTCTTGCGCAAGCCCTTTGTGTGGGTTTTGCGCAAAAAAAGAAAAAGGAATCTTCTGACTGGTACTTACCAACACCTACAGAAACGAATGCCACCCATCGTATCACAATGTTAAGGCTCTAGGTATACTGTAGTTTGGGGGTTATGCGGAGCTCCCATTCATTGATATCGCTCCCAAGTTTACTCTGGCCCGGACTGGGAGCACCGGATAGACTCCGAGCTATGGGTCAAATAGAACTAAACTCCATATTTATACTAAACTGAATCACTTAAAATAGAAGTGTTTTCACATGCAAACTGCGTACTCATGCTAAATTGAATTGTTTGAAATGGAACTGCTTTTGGCATTGAAACTGTACTTAAGCTAAACTGAATTTTTTGAAATGGAATTGTTTTGACATTTTACTGTGTGTAAAAAATATATACTTATAATAAACTGAATTGTATGAATTAGAACTGTTTGACTAAACTGAATAGCTTGAAATAGTAATGTTTTTGACATTTAAACTGCGTACTTAAGGTAAACTTAACTATTTGAAATAAATCTGATTATTTGTTTTAAAATGGATTTGGCATTACATAACTCAGAAACGTTGATATGCCATAAACCCAAACAACAAACAAAGCATTCTTGTTTAACTCCGGCTTCTTTTTGCGAGGGGTGCTTCTGTGGCGTAACGGTCAAAGTGCAAGACTGAATCCCCGAAGTTTTGGAGTTTGAATAAATGCTGCTCTATTACCGTCTAATACACTTGGGAAAGGCATGAACTTCATTATCCCCCACCCAGCTATGGGTTAAATGGTATCACTGTTATTCTTTATAGAGGAATTGATTCGGAATTGAATTACCCAAGATGTTGATATTAACATTAAACGAAAAAAAAAATCAAACCAAATCTATTTTTTAAACTAAAGTTTCTTGCTTCTAAAATCAAGAACAATTCACTTACAAGGTTTCTCTTCTCCCGTCCTCTCTAACAACTACCAATTTCAGAGTTGACCCTCTTTGCCGAATGAAGTAACATCTCTTATGTTATAACGTTCATATGCACTTATATGTTTTAAACGGAAGTCTTACCATTTAATGCATAGAATTAGATTTTAACAGGTATTATATTATAGCAACTTTTAGCTATAGATTTATCTTCTCATAGAAAAAGAATGCTAATGGCTGAGCATTCAAAAAATGGAAATGAACAATTTTAGATTGAATCTCCTAAAAGCTCTTAAGTACTTTTCAAAAAGATAAGGCAATCTACTTGATACATTATCGGTAATAAACAAAACTTCGCAACATTGAATATATTTATTCTAACTCTTTAATCACTCTAACGTTTATTTCATTTTTGGGTTTGTATTTTCGATAATTTACAAGTATCAAAATGTTTAAAATCTATCCAAGAAAAAGCATCACATAAAAGATTCACAGAGAGTTAACGGGACCCCCCACCACCAAAAAAAGAAAATTGCGATATTCCTCCAGTCCCACTCTGCACACACTTCTATGGCTAAAAAAAAGTAAATAAAAGAATGTATGTGAACACGTGGCTATTCTTAAAGTAAATTCAGTCAACTCAAAAAGTTACAATGAAGATAGAAAGAATTAGCGAACAAAACATGACTGAAGTTAACTGATTGTCCTAGTGGGTAGAGTGTTCACCAATGGTCCGGGAGACCTGGGTTCAATCCCAGATCATGTCATACCAAAGATTTTAAAACTTGTATTTGATACCTACTTGCTTAACACTCAGCAATATAAGGTACGCATCAAGGGTAAAGTGGAGCAATCCAGAGAAAGGAGTAGAACCCTCCCAATTGAAATCGTTGATCGTTATATAGCAATTGAAAAGGGAGCCTTTTGGTCGACTTCGACTACGGTCGCCAATTTTACTACTTTTAATAAGTGATAAGCCGATTCTATATATATTTTTTTTGTAAATATTTCAATGCATTTTAATTTGAAGACTATAGTTCTACTAAGAAAACACTGGAAAACTATAAATTCTATATTTTCCAAGTAATTATTTTTTAAAAAACTATCCATGAACTAGTGCCACGAAAAACGATCAACGAATATAGAAAAGAAAAAAGAATAAAAAGTAAGAAAGGAAATACATATATCATAGATTAATCGATAGAGTTAAGGATTAACATCGATCCACTAATCGATGAATTAAGGAATAACTTCAATCAACAAAGCTTGGTTAGAATATTAAAAAGAATTGATGAAATTTTACTGAGTTAAAATAAAGATTTTAAAGTTTTAAGTAAATTTTATTTACTTTTATTTTTTTTTTAATTTCATTTTCTTGTTTTTAGTTTTTCGTGGAGTTAGTTGAAGATGGGAAAAATATTTGGTCACATCTGTGACAAGATCACAGGTATCAATCTACACTTGGTTCTGGTGTACCCGAAGAATACTACTCATGAAAATTTACTTTTACAACCCTAAATCAATAGGAAACTAATATCATAGTCAGAATATTTGTATCGTTAAATGCTCCCTTGATAGCGAACATGAAGGACTCTCCCAGAATTCTGCGGTTGTTGGCTTTCCTAATTCTAGCTACACGCCTATATATGAAAGACTATTTCAGTAACTAAGTAAATGATTTGAAAGAAAAAAGATACCTGAATAGATGACGAAGGGAGGAACTGCTCTGATCGATCAAGACCCCCCCCAAAAAAAGAACCATTCTTAGCAACTACATACCATTAACATGTTTACATATCATCAAGAAATCCTAACCGCATAGATTAGAAAATAAATTTATTACTCGCAGTCATACCGTCGACTAATTCCAGAAGAACAAACAGGATGCTTTAAGGGTAAAAGGGGAACAGATGGCCAAGTACTAAAAGATTTGCACGTCATCATCATCATCATCATCAAGTCGTGCCGCCAGCACGGATATCCTTGACCCTCTCTCGCCACTTTTCCCTATCGTTCATCGCCTCCGGCAGGTCTTCTGGGTTACATCCTGTGTCCTCACATAGCTGCTGTATGTAAGTTCGGGCTGGTCGTCCTGCTTTTGCTTGGCCATATGTGGGGGTCCATAGTAGTACGTCACTTACGAGCTCGTATTTGCTTCTCCAACAGTGTCCGGCGTGTCTGGCTCGTCTGACCTGTATAGTTTTCGTGATGGGAGGCAGGTGGCCGTACAGTTGGCGTCTCGTGGGGTGTTGTCGCCAGGACTTGTTCAATATTGCTCTCAACATTCTTGTGTAGTTGCCGTCAAGTTTCTTTTCCAGCCGTTTGGTTAGCGTCCATGTAGTGCATCCATATAGCAGTATCGACACAACTGCTGCCTGGAAGAAACTGTGCTTAGACGAAAAGATGAAACAATGTCGGGTATTGAGAACAAAAGGGCCTATAATATGATCTCGTAAACTTAAGCGATAGGACGTCTAAAAATGTTAAGAAAAATATTTTAAAAAGTCATACAAAAGTCATGGAAAACTGGAAAGTGTGATTATCAGCTGGAGGAGACTCACTTTCGCCACTACTATTTAAGATAGCTATGATGATACACCATTATTTATTTCTGAAATGCACTAAGAGCTACAAATTTACAAAATCACAGAAATTTGGAATGTGGACGATATGAACATATTTGTCAAAAATTTGAAGAAAACACTGAAACCCTGATATAAATGATCAAAGTATATATCAGGGAAAAAGGAATGGATTTTAAGTTTAGATATATGCAATGCACGGAATGAAAAGTGGGAAATGAGAAACAATATAAGGAATAGAACTGCCCGCTGGCGGGGAAGCAAAATTACAAGGACCAGGGGATTACTGGGAAAGTAGATCATCAAACAGAGATAAAAGGAAAAAAATGATTATCTTAGAAGGTGAAAGCTTCTCGAAACAAAACTCTAACGTAGAAATCTCACCCAAGAAATAAATGCCACGGCAGTCCCGCTTTAAAAAAAAACGATCATTTTTAAAACAAACAAGGGAGAAACTCAGACAAATGGATCAAAGAACACGTGAATTGATTACTTTCAACTGATTACTATCCTAGAGATGACATAGACAGAATATACGTTAAAAAAAGAAGGAGAAAGAGGACTCGCCAGCAATGAGGACTGCGTAGATGCATCAATTCTTGGACACAATAAATAAAGTAAAGAAACGAAAGACAGTCTGTTTACTGCGGCCAGTAAAAGAAAAGACAACATAACAATAAAAAGGACCCCCACCAAAGAAAGCATAAATGGAAAGAAGAAGAATATGAATATTCAAGCAACAAAATGGGTTGATTGCATACAAGATGAGCTGGGCATAGTTAAGAAAAGGAATCCACAAAAGAAAAACAGAAGCTCTTACAATAGCAGGCCAGAATAACAACATAATGACCAATTCTATTAAAACAAAAATTGATAAAGCGCTATAGAATTGCTAGTAAAATTTCCGAGGTGACAGGGATGAAAAGGTTAATGACGGAATAAGTTAATAAAACTAACGGGCTCAAAAGGAGTACAAGACTAGGCACGTCCTGATGGGTAAGATGATCCACCCAGAATTGCGCAATATGTTATAATTAAACCGTACAAGCCAATGGTATATGCACAAACTAGGATTTGTCCGAGAGAATTAAATATAATGAATATAATGAAATATAAAATTCTCTTTGATTTTCAGATACGAACGGATCAGCTAATTCCAGCTAGAAAACCAGACCTAGAGTTAATTAACAAGAAAAAAGAAATCGATAGTACTTGTTAGGATCCCATCTATGAGTCAACAATAATTGTTTAATCAATTACAAGGGATTATCATTATCAGTTATTAGTAAACCTTCAGCTTTCCCCTTCTCCGTATTTGAGATGAATACTTAATCAATTGTATTACTAATGTTAAAAAGAAATACTTGAAACAATTTAGCTGTGAGAAAAAATGATTAATATCAAATAGAATTATTATTGTTGGATAACACCCCTTCAAATAACGTAATTATATGCAGTCAAATGAGTTCTGGATCAAGCAATATTACCTATGTGCTATAATCAAACCGGCAACATTTCCACACTAGACGGAACTTCTCTGAAACTAGTTGACAAATTCACCTACCTAGGAAGCAGTATCTCATCAACCGAAAAAGACATCGACGCGCGGTTAACGAAGACATGGACAGCTATGGATAGGCTATCGATCATATGGAAATCAGACCTAACCGATAAAATGAAACGCAGTTTCTTCCAGGCAGTGGTCGTGTCGATATTGTTGTATGGATGCACTACTTGGACGCTAACTAAACGACTGGAGAAGAAGCTTGACGGCAATCACGCAAGAATGCTGCGAGCAGTATTGAATAAGTCCTGGCGGCAACACCCCACAAAGCACCAATTATACGACCACCTGCCTCCCATCACGAAAACTAACCAAGTCAGACGAACCAGACATGCAGGACACTGCTGGAGAAGCAGGGATGAGCTCATAAAGGATGTACTCCGATGGACCCCCGCATATGGCCGAGCAAAAGCAGGAAGACCAGCATAAACTAGACTGGAATAACAATGACAACTGAAAACATTCATGTAATTGTAAAATAAAAAATAAATGCCCATTAGGCAATAAATTCAAGTTAGAAGAACCACACATGCAGGACACTGCTGGAGAAGCAGAGACGAGCTCATAAGTGATGTACTCCTATGGACACCCACGTATGGCCGAGCAAAAGCAGGACGACCAGCATGAACATACATACAGCAGCTATGTGGGGATACGCGATGTAGCCCTGAAGGCCTGCCAGAGGCGATGAACCATAGGGAGAAGTGGCGAGAGAGGGTCAAGGATATCCGTGCTGGTGGCACGACATCATGATGATGATTCGTTTATAAATCATACAAACAGGATTTTGCATTAAATTACTTAAAAAGGACAGATGAAGTGCAATAAAACTCAACCGAACCAAACGAATCATGATATTCATTAAATATTCGTATTGTGTGTTTCACATAACATCTCAGCCACACTTGTGCTTCGGGTAAGTTACACTTTCAAATTGTGACCTCAACAAGACTTCCCAAAAATGTTATTAAAGTCTCGCAACTGGTCGTATTTAGCTTACAGTAATTCTATAGGAGGCCTTATTTTTTGTCTACTTCTCATCCAGCCCTTTCTCCATTAATGAGAATATATATATATATATATATATATATATATATATATATATATATATGTGTGTGTGTGTGTGTGTGTGTGTGTAATATGAAGATTTGAAGATATCAATTTTATAATGTAGCTGTTAATTCGAAACCTCATGTCTGATCGCTCGTGTTATCTATAATTATTCACAGATAATTGTAGATTAGACGAGCGATTGGAATATCCATTACTGGCAGCAGAAAAGATTTTTTCGTTATAAAGCATGATAATGAAAGGAGTTCAATGCCAAGCTAGAAAGAGATAGAATTATTTACGACAGGCTCAACAAGAAGAAATTTAAAGAAAAAGATTTTGAGATAAGATAAATAAAATGGTTCGTTGTTCGTCAAGAAAGTTTTTTCATGGAGTAAACCTTATTATACAATTACACAGTTAATATATATACCGAGAAAATTTCTAAAATATCTATCCCTCTATCTACTAATATTAGTGGATAAGGAGGAGTCCCAGTTGCGTTGTGGCTAACTGCTGAATAGCGACAACGAAGTAAGTGAGTTCAAACTTCAGTCGTGCTACGGATTTGGTTTGGTTTGGCTGTTTTTTTTTTTGTTTTTTTTTTTGCCTATCAACCTTTGTAGGTTTTTGTTGTGTTCTGGTTAGTGAACGCTTGTGATACTAAATTAAGGACAAACCACGATATGAGAGGATATAGAGATATATTCTCAGGAAAAAAGGTATATACAATAGAGAGATTATTAGTAGACAAGAACATAGGATTAGTGAATACAGAATAAAGATATAGTCCAACGATAGTATTGGCTTCCGTTATTACGGTAGCAAGTAAGGTGATCTAGTGCGATCTCCAGTTTCCAACACTCAAATACTATTCCTATAAGAAGCTGCTCTTCACCTTCTAGTCTACCCTGCTATTAGTCGCTACTGCTATATATGGCAGATGGACTAGTTCATTGTGTGGCAAAAGGTGGGTGATACCCAACAGTTCTTTAATGCCGGATCCATTTTTATACAAATAAACAGTCCCATTTCAAACAATCCAGTTTAGCATGAGTACCCAATTTAGTTCTATTTGACCTATAAATAGGACCCTACAAGGTGCTACCACCCCGGGCAATAGTGAACTTGGGAGCTATGGCAATGAAGGGGTATTCCACATTCCCCAGAATTCTAGCATTACTGAAACCTCACCATCAGATTTCGTAGTGTCATAATCAGGATACTCGTTGGCGGGGGGGTTACCCTCTGCAGAGATGCAGTCTGTGTATTCTACAGCCTTAGCCGACAGGGCAAGTCACCCTACTGACATCACTTTTATATTAATATCCGTGGAAACAGTAAACCCCCGTCCTTAACCTACCAAGCTATTTGTTTAATAGAACCATTACTAGTGTCTGCGTTTTTTTTTTGCGATCCAAATAAAGAAGAAAAGTAGTTGGGGTCACAGCAACCAATAAAAAAGGACAAAGACACAAATTAGTGACATGAATATGACCCTGACAAGAAAGATAGTTCTGTAATATATGTACTTGGGTTATGTTATTTGAGATAATAAATGAGAAGTACAAATATTAACTTTAAAAGAGAAATTTTATTCTTCGTATACAACGCCACGTGTTAGCTAGAAAATGTCCGGCGGTCAACACGTGTGTTTAGTGTTTGGAACCTCTTCAGCAACTGCCTCCTCTTCTGTCTTGGGTCGTCTTCGGCAACTGCTACTATCCCCGCTGATTGGCCAGAGGGAGAGGGAGAGCGAGAGAGAAAAGGAGAGAGAAGGGAAGAGAGAAGAGTGAGAGGCGATGGATTCTGGGATAGCATTCCTTGGCCGAGGTGGAAGTAAGGACCAAGATTTCTGTTAAGGTAGAATTGACTGCTCATTTACTGACCTTAGTAAGGGAGGTGATATTACAGTTCCAGATAAAACACGATGAAAACTGAAAGAGCAGCAGAGGAACTGAGAGTTTATGGTTGGTTTTGTTTTATGGCATATCAACCCTTTTAGGTTAATTAATGTCAAATCCTGTTTACATATATATAGGCTTTGTCTGATTAGTCCAGTTTTTGAAAGAAAAATGCGATAAATCTACATTTTCATGAGAAAATTTATAACTCACGTACTTTTTTAAAAATAAAAAGTCAGCCCAATGTGAGTGAGCAAGAAAGGAAACACCAAAGAATATATGATTTGCTAAAAGCCGAAACAAAGCCAAAGTTTCTTTGTCTACAGTATACAAAACAAATAATTAAAACAACAAAAAATAGCGCTTTTTAAGTAAGAAGCGGAGTGGAGGATTGAACGAAAAACTAAAAGAATACTTTTAACCCTCTTCATATGGGTGATTAAGGACCCCCACATAGTCAATAAGAAACCAGACATAATAATTGAAAGTCTATGAGACAATTGTGAGGAAAACAATTAAAAAATATTTAAGCCCGGACCTTAAACCCACTTGATTACGCTATATAGAGCGTTTTCATAAACAAAACAAATGCAAATTCCCATCCTAGTATTTGTTCGCTTGAGACTACTATAAAAAAAAAGGATAGGAATAAAATCTCTTCAGAGATTATTTTGAAGGTATGCAATTCGTTTTGAAAGTGTGTCGATACAACAATTGAAATTAATTGTGGCCATATTTAGTAAATTTACTGTTATGTGCATATTTCTTATTTTGATTTTATTTTGTCAAATTAAAATCTTATTTTATAATAAAGTAGTTTATCTCTCTGAATTTTTGAGATGATGCTGGATGTATATTATTTTTGTAGCGATATTTTGGACTGTCGCCCTCATCTTTATTATGGTAGGAAAGATGAGGAACTGTCGTGATGCCCATCTTGGTCAAATAGTCTGTGACAAGGATGGAGTTGTGGACTGCTGCATTGTCCTGGTGGAAATGCCACTGACTCGATTTGAAGAGTGCTCGCCTCTTCCGACAGAATCTCTTCCGGAATACCCTTAAAACCTCAACATAGTAACCCTAACCCTAACCCTTTGGCCCATCAACTCTGGTGTATTGACTTCCTTACTCCTCCCACACCTCCCATAATCCCTCACAGACTACCTGTCTCCCCTTGAATCTCTAATGCCACTAAAAAATGCTCGATTCATACAAAATGGTCGAGAAGCAGTCTGAAGCATTCCATACGTTTCTGTGGCATCATTTTTTCCAAGTTTAAAACAGAATTTTATTGCATATCATTCTTCTATATTGTCCTCAAGTCCAGATTGCATTTTTGAAATTCACCAGCTGTGATAATCAGGCTTTAGTAGGGTGTATTCCAATTGCTGCTGTAGCTGTTCATTTAAACCTGAAATCCAAAAAATTTAACAGTTATCTCATAAGATTTATAGCAATAACATACTGAATGTTCAAAAGTCTACGACAATTTTAAACGCCTGTACGAAAAAAGTCTGGAAGCTTATTGAATGCCCCTGAAATCATTGACCTTCTTCATGTATCCCTTGTTTATCTGGGCATAGATATGACTTAACCTGGGAGATCATTTTTAAAGTTTGACTTTTGATCAAACAAAGCGTTCAAGAACTATGAAAATGTTATTCAAATAATGATGACATTTTTCACGCCTATCAATTCGAGAAGCACCAAAAGAATTTTTTCGAAAATCTTCTTTCCCGGTGAAGCTTAGTTTTTAAACAACCTTTGTATATTTTTTATTTTTCCATCTCATTTTTATTACACATTTCTATTTGGTTGTTTTTTTAAAACTCCTGTGTTCATAACGTGAAAAAGACAACTTTATAAATTATAAGTATTTTATTCTAACAGAAAATTAACCAATAAACAGAAAATGAGACAACGAAAACTGTTACTATCTATAACACTATACTCTTGCCAAGAACAATAACAGAATCGCTCTGAACCAAGAGTTTAAGATAAAAGCTATGACTGAAGTCATTATTTGATCGGCATCTCACTATGCCAAAGTGTGTTACAAGGCTTTTTCAATGTGGCAACCGGTTGCAAAGCCATGCCTAAACACGTACGGCAACTCGCAAAATGCCTTGGGCCCTGTTGGCGTTCCTCTAAAATGTGGTCAGGTGATAAACCGAGCCCTGCCGATAAATAACAGAATCGCTCTGAACCAAGAGTGTAAGATTAAAGCTATGACTGAAGTCATTATTTGATTGGCATCCCACTATGGATGACGTTTTGTCGTTCTTGAAAGAGACCGGGTTGTACCAGAAAATATAAACTTGGTTACAATCTTGAAAACACAGACATACGCACCCTTTTATACTCAAGCAAGAACAGCAACCACAGTGCTTGACATGCCAATCAACCACGTTCTCCTTGAGTGTAAAGTATTTAATAACACCAGAAAGCACTATTTTCACGCAAATACCATGAATAACTTATTTGAGAACGTCCACATGGATGATGTTTTGTCATTCTTTAAAGAGACCGGGTTGTACAAGAAAATATAGACTTGGTGACAATCCTGAAAGCATTACAAACTAATCAACTGAAAGCAAATTATTGCTGAATAGAAATTCTATTATGGTTGTGTTAGTAGAAATAGTAGTGAGAAATACTTAAAAAAAAACTATCATCACTAAATAATCTAATCATATTTACCAACCCCTCCGCTCGGGCCGGATATGACACAAGGTCAATTTTTAAGCGGAGTTTAACAGGTTTGAATTCAGGGTTTTCCTTCTCCTAGACTATTTGCCTCACCAAGGCTGAAGAACCTAGTCTGGCCTACTATTTACCCATAGCTGGAGGGAGGAGGATAATTGGATTCATACCTTTCCCAAGGGTATTAGTGCTATATGAAATGCAATCAGTCTCTTCCAGGATTTGAACTCGAGTCGCCGTGTCCATTTCCTACGACGATAACCATTACACCACGGGCACCACCATAATAGAATAAATAAACTAATGTCATATAGAGATACTTGAATATATTTACTCGTATGCTAGTAAATGAGTTGTTTGGTTTTAGTCTGGTATCATCAAATTATGTGTTAACAAACCATATATATAATATGTATAAAAAGTCTTTGGCATTAAAAAACCTATGTAGGTTGATATGCCATTAATCCAACCAACCAACCAAACAACCAAACACTATACCAAAGTGTGACACAAGGCTTTTTAATGTGACAGCCGGTCGTAAAGCCATACCCAGACACGCACGACAATTCCCAAAATGCTTTTTGCCCTGTCAGCATTCCTCTAAAATGTGCTCAGGTGATAAACTGAGCCCTACCGAAACAGGTGAGAGCCTGGGGGAACGGCCCACGTAACACGTAACACAAACAGTGGGCTTCCCTACAGTCTTGTCAAGCGGCCTGCCCCGACAAGCAATTACTGAAGTCCTTGTCCTATTGGCATGACACATTTATTTATTCTATCTCCAGGTTTGCCCTATTCGTTTACTGGCGATCGATTTTCAAACGCTAGCGTCCCACTTTATTCATATATAACAGGTTCTAATCCTTGTGTTTAGATAAAGTTATAATATTTCAAGTATTCCTATTCAATACAAATAATCTTTACACTCTACTATTGTTTCAAGTATTGCCGTCAAGTACTTGTAATCTATTAATATTTATAAGGAAGTATTTATCCGATTACCTACTTCGATTTCAGTCAGAATAAATCTGATAATAAAAGGGTACCCCACATTCCCCAGAGATCCAGAATACTCTCTTTGTTTTTAAAGATGATTTAGTCGGCGTATTCTATGCCTCAACGACAGCAAAGGCTGTTCAATTTTTGAAACTGTACATGTTTTGATCTAATGTCCCAAGGAAAGATATAAATCAATTTGTTCCCATTACCGCAAACTCTTCGTAAATAATAAGACAAACAGTAATCTTTAAGCTCAAAACAACAGTAACTGGTAAGCTAGAAGATAAGCCCTGAATACAGAGAAGCTGTAAAACTGTGACACGTCTGTCCGTGATAGAGGGATTCGTTAAATATATGCATATAATATTTTGTATTTGTAATAATTTAGTGCAGTCGATCTATATTATCTGTAGATTTATCGTGAATAAATTTAAATGCATATGATTGGTCCCATTCATGAATGATGAAAACCCATAGCTAATATGTTTTATACCAATGAAACGAAGAGAGCATAACAGTTTTATTTATACAAATATTTCTTTTTTTATTTTAATGAAGGAGTCGAATGTGTGACGGCAAATTAAAATAAAAAGATCCCCGGATGAGCCATCATTTAAAAGCGTATGGGAACTGCTGCATTTAAATATTGTTATCACCAAAAGGGGAGTTTATTTTTTTGCACGTGTGAAGACGGGGCGACCTGACACTTGATCCCTCGTAAAATAAGTCCTTGTTCAGAGTCCTTTCTCGGGCATATAGGAACTGGCATATTATGTGGGGGTTAATTTATGGCTAGACTGACCGCCGTTGGTAAGGGGTTTCCAAATTTCACACTATACATACACCCACCAAGGCCACTAGTTCTTCCTCCCCTAGAACAATTGAAGATATGGATCTCTAGCTTTAGATATGATAATATTAATTATAGTAGTCGACAACTCCGGTTTTCCGTGTAATATTTTTATGTGAATTCATATAGGACAATTTAAGCGAGGATAACATAAGGCGAATAGAAGCTGAAAATGAAACAAGCATGAAACAATTTTTTGATAGTAGACGATACAAATGAACAGCTTCAACACGTGGGAACATTAAAATATATGAATCTTTTTACTTCACCTGTTGATACACATATTCAACGCGTCGGCTATATTGTTAACGGATAGTACATAAACATAAATGTCTTTCTTCTTTTCTTTTCTTTCTTCTTTAGTCTTTCTTCAAATTGAGAGAGAGAGAGAGAGAGGGTATATAATTGGGTATAGGGAGAAACAGTCTTAAAGTTTAGTTATCTTTTATCGATGGATTCCTGTGGAGAATATTTCCTCTTTTACGGGCTAACGGACTTTATATTATTTCTAGTTCTGGCTTGAAGGTATGACTCCTTCTCCTTCTTGTCCAAGATACTTTCCGTCTTTCTTAACCCGGAGTTTGGCATGGGCCTGGCCCCATCTGTTCACGGCGATGTCTGATCCAAAACTCATTTTCTTATTCCCTACTTCCGCTGACGGAAGGGGCTCCCACTTCCGCCTTAGGGTTCTAGCCAATCATTTAGCTTTTTTCAACCTTTCCCTGGTCATTAAGTGCAAACACCTGTCAGCCTCCACTCTGACCCACATTCTTTACATTCTCCGACAGGCCATGAGGAACTGACCAATATTACTATTCTGTCTTAACGGTCATTCTTTTGGGTGGCCCGCTAACTCAAACACGGAGGGGTAGGGGACATTCTTTATCTCTCCTCTCTCAGTGGGAGATCACGTGACAAATGGCTGAAAATGAGAGAGTTTATGAGACCAAGACTGACAGACGACTGCTATCATTGACACTGCGTTAGAGACCCCCATTCAAAGCCTTACATCTTTGCTTCTTTGATGCCCCTCGCCCCTGGGAACTCGGAGAAGGTCCTCCGAAACAGCTGTAATCTATGAACTTATCTCTGTTTTAACAGCGAACCTCTTGTCTAATATTATCAACGTCCACACATTTTTCTTTCCGATTCCCAATTTACGGTATTTATTTCCGCTGTCCCCTTGTTTACACAGGTGATATATCAGTGCTTATGATATCCACAATAACTGGCCGTCAAAGGTCAATATGTAACAAATGATTTTGACAACGAACTTTGCTGAACCAGGGATTGGCCCGAATGTGAGCCCTCATAAGATAATGTTCATTGTTTTAAATCAAGATGATGGCACCTTCTAATTAAATTGCAAACTTTTAAAATTAGAGTTCGAGGTAATATATAGGTAGCAATATCTCGTCTACCTAAAGCTGTGACAGCATAAATATAGCAAAGACATGGACCGTTTTCTACAGATTAATGACCATGAGGAAATCGGATATCCATATTTACTAACCCCTCCGCTCGGACAGGATATGACACAAGGTCAACTTTTAAGTGGAATTTAACAGGTTTGAATTCAGAGTTTTCCTTCTCCTAGACTAGTTGCCTCACCAAGGCTGAAGAACCTAGTCTGGCCTACTATTTACTCATAGCTGGAGGGAGAATAATTGGATTCATACCTTTCCCAAGGATATTAGTGCTATATGAAATGCAATCAGTCTCGTCCAGGATTTGAACTCGTGTCACCATGTCCATCTCCAACGATGATAACTATTAAACTACGGGCACATCCAATGATAAAATAAAACAGAAATTCTTTCCAAGTACAGCTGTGTAAGTGCTATTGTATATTGGCACCACTTGAAATCTGACGAAACGTTACGTATAAAGCTAAATTGAATCAACAAGGGGTTGATTCATGTTGTGTTGAAGAAATCCATGAAGCAATAGTCTACAAAACAGTGGTTGTGAGACCACTTATCTCGTATCGCATAAGCCAACCAAAAAGGACAAGCACAACACTGATGTTGTATAAAGTACTAACTCATATGAAGTTCCCCAATGAACACCCCCACATGGATACACCAGAGTAAGATAAAACATAGATAGAGTAATGGTTATCGTCGTAGGAAATGAACACGGCGACACGAGATGAAATCCAGGACGAGACTGCATTTTACATAGAACTAATACCCTTGGGAAAGATATGACTCCAATTATTTTCCCTCCAGTTATTGGTAAATAGTAGGGCAGGCTAGGTTCTTTTGTCTTGGTGAGGCAACAAGTCTAGGAGAAGGAAAACTGACTTCAAACCTGTTAACCCTCGCTTAAAAATTGACCTTGTGTCATATCCTGCCTGAGCGGAGGAGTTGGTAAATATGATAAAACATAGTCATCAACTCCTAGCGGTCACTTGATGCCGTCTTGAGGATTTACCATGAACGATTACTGAGAATGACGCATGAAGAGAGAAAGAGAGAATCAAATGAATCAATTCAGTCGGCACGCTTTGATGATGATGATTATCATCATCATGAGGCAAAGCTGTTTGCTGAAACGATCGGCATGATTGAGCTATTGTTGTAGTTCCCTGGCAAATACATAGGAGGCGTTAGTTTCGAAGCATTCTTCATATGACAATTTGACTTATAACTTGCGTCTTACGAAAGATTTTGTCAAAATGGAATTTTCTGGTTTTGTTTCGAAAGTGGGATTTATAAGAATTTTCTTGACGGCACTGTCAGTTCAATTTAACCGAAAGATATGTCAGATTTAATAAAGGCAGATCAACTTTGATTTACGTCTTTTTCTTCTTCTTAAGCTAAACAAATCCGAACTGTGATTTGCTTTGAATGTCCTAAATCAATGAACAAAATCATTCATGAAATTCAATAATTATGATATATCCTTTATATATGTAATATAAGAAATATTTATATGTCACAATTCTGATATTCAAGTCGAAATAAATATTCATTTATTCAAGATCAACTAATATATTTTTACTCTTTTGTATCGAATGTAGTTTTTTTTTTCAATAAATTCGCCTTCAAATAAATGCAGTCGTTTTGTTCTTTCGGAAAAGGGTTATTCAGCCTAGGATCTAACATAATAAGCATATTCAACAATTAATGAATATGGCGTTTAAAGTTGTATCGCAACTGGTTTATATACGATGAAATAGTTTGCTAGTGAAAGGAATTGTGAATTTAAATTTGTAAGCTAAAAGCCCCGATGTAATAATAAATATTACAAACAGAAATATGAAAGAGTCTCTAAATTCAAGATCGATAACAACTAAATTACATGCATAAATTATTAATAATGTTTGAAAAAGTACAGCAAGAGAATTACTGCAGCTTCTACAAAAACTTGAACCAAATACACATTTTCTAGGAAGAGAGGAGAAAATTAGTAAAATAAATTATTGCTACAAAAACTGCTGGTATTAACTTATAAACGTAGGTATAGAAGTTTTGGTTTGGTTGCTTCATGTATTATTTAATATCAAATCAATCTGATTGAAATATAGTTGTACTACTATGTAATCCATATTTGGAGAGATAAAAGAGTGCATAGAATTCTTAAAGGTATTTGTCGGAGAATGAACGTAAATGTGCAACTGGAATTCGGACATGTTTACAACGAAGTTGTAAAATATGATATGTATAGATTAAGAGATATTTTATGTGAACAATAAATACAGGGCGGAACGATAAAATTGTCGCCCTAGAAAAGACAACAGGGTTCAATTTCTGTTTAATGAAAACCGGGGTTCTTTTTTTGTTCTTGCAGACCATCTACTAGTTGGCCAGTTGTGTACAAATCCCAAGAGCGATAGTAGTCTTCTACAGAGTGGAACGATAAAATTGTCGCCCTAGAAAAGACAACATGATTCAATTTCCGTTTAATGAAAACCAGGTTTCTTTTTTTTTTCTTTTTTTTTTTTTTTTGCAGACCATCTATTAGTTGGCCAGTTGTGTACGAGTCCCAAGAGCGATAAGAGCCTTCTACAGGGTAGAACGATAAAATTGTCGCCCTACAAAAGACAACATGATTCAATTTTCGTTAATAAAAACCAGGTTTCTTTTTTTTTTTTTTTTTTTTTGCAGACCATCTACTAGTTTGTCAGTTGTGTACGAGTCCCAAGAGCGATAAGAGCCTTCTACAGGGTAGAACGATAAAATTGTCGCCCAAGAAAAGAAATAATGATTCAATTTCCGTTTAATGAAAACTGTTTGTTTTTTTTTCTTGTTTTTTTTTTGCAGACCATCTACTAGTTGGCCAGTTGTGTACGAGTCCCAAGAGCGATAAGAGCCTTCTACAGGGTAGAACGATAAAATTGTCGCCCAAGAAAAGAAATAATGATTCAATTTCCGTTTAATGAAAACTGGGGTTTTTTTTTGTTGCAAACGATCTACTAGTTGGCCAGTTGTATACAAATTCCAAAAGCGATAGGAGCTTTCTATAGGGTTGAACGATAATATTGTGGCCCAAGAAAAGAAATAATGCTTCAATTTCCGTTTAATGAAAACTGGTTTTCTTTTTTTTTTTTTCTTTTTTTGCTCACGATCTACGAGTTGGCTAGTTGTGTACAAATCCCAAAAGCGATAGAAGTCTTCTACAGAGTGGAACGATAATATTGTCGCCCTTGAAAAGAGAACATGATTCAATTTCCGTTTAATGAAAACCAGCTTTCTTTTTTTTGTTGCAAACCATCTACTAGTTGGCCAGTTGTGTACGAGTCCCAAGAGCGATAAGAGCCTTCTACAGGTTGGAACGATAAAATTGTCGCCCTAGAAAAGACAACGTGATTCAATTTCCGTTTAATGAAAACCGTTTTTTTTTTTTTGCAAACCATCTACTAGTTGGCCAGTTGTATACAAATCCCAAAAGCGATAGGAGCTTTCTACAGGCTGAAACGATAAAATTGTCGCCCTAGAAAAGACATGATTCCATTTCCGTTTAACGAAAACCGGTTTTCTTTCTTTGTTGCTGACCATCTACTAGTAGGCAATTGTGTACTAATCCCAAGAGCGATAGGAGCCTTCTATCATGTCTGAAAGTGACACAATGTTCAAAGACCGAGATCGGAGATGCGCCCCTGTACAACACATGCTCTCTATCGATCCAATTTATGACAACAGGACCATTGCCAGTACCCTCAAAATCTGGATTGCCACGAAAACAGAGACGTGCCCACCGTGATGAAAACAAAGTTTCCGGCTACGGTTATGGTCTTTGGTATGGTTTCAAGTGAGGGCCACATCATGTCACCTCACATCTTCGAAGTCGGCTTGAAAGTCAATACCAAAGTGTAACTGGATGTGATGAAGAGTGTGCGTATCCCCTGGTGCAATCAGGGGGCTGGTGGTAGACCCTGGGTGTTGCAGCAGGACTCGGCGCCGGCCCAAAAGTCCAAAGAGACCCAGACTTGGCTTCAGAAGGAGTGCTACGACTTTGTACTCTTCTCTCCTTGTCCCCCTCCTCCCCCGACCTGAACCCACTGGACTACTTCGTTTGGTCATACGTCGAGAACATCACCCACATGACCTCCCACAACACCAAAGCCAGCCTGATCGCCGCCATCCGCCGAGTATTCACCGAGCTCCCGCCGGCGCTTGTGGAAAAGGTATGTTCCGAATCCGTATCGAGGCGGTGATTGAGGTTGACGGCGGCTACTTTGAATAGATGTCAGCTCTACGACATAATCAAGTTAGCTGAATTGATTTTTTCAATAAAAGGTTTTAAAATAAAGCTGTAGTGTTGTTTTCTTTAGGACGACAATTTTATCTTTCCACCCTGTAGATGTCAGCTCTACTACATAATCAAGTTAACTGATTTGATTTTTTCAATAAAAGTTTTAAAATAAAGCTGTTGTGTTGTTTTCTTTAGAACGACAATTTTATCGTTCCATCCTGTTATATGAATGAAAATGCACTCAATATTTACTCTATCAGCTGTGTAAATCCCAACGACAGAAATGTCTGTACATGATACCTCGATGAAAAACTATTGGAAGTTAGCTCTTTAGGATGTCTCTTTTGCGAGATTATGACGCTGTGGCAAGATCTTAATAAAAGCCTGAGGAATGCTGTATAGAAGACCGGCAGTTCGGTATGCTGGAGCACTCTTCTGTTTCCGATGCCGAACTTGCTCAAAGGAAACCTAATGGACTATGCCAGTGACATTATTGACACTGGTGTGGTGGTATATAGACTATATGTAGTATATTGAATACATTTATGTGTGTATACATATACGTACGTTGGTATACATATGTGTATGATTTTGAGTTTACTGTTGGTATTTATATTGGTATGTGTATATTTGTGTATGTTTATATAAAAGCTGAGACACATTTGCGAGGGTATATTGAGTGTCTGTGTGACCGTATGCTTTTAACCCTGAAGTGAAGCTGCGACTTAAAAGTGCTTCATTTTAGTTATCACCCTTTTTAGGAGGCCTGGAGACCTATGTCTATGTCCACTTGATTGGTGGCCAAAATCTTAAAGTAGGTAATATACACCCATAAAATATACAAGTAAAGTCAGTCTACAGGAGAGAGAGAGAGAGAGAGAGAGATAAGAGACTCAAATTAGGACAAAGAGAGCCAGAGTGAGAGAGAGAGAGAAAGAGAGAGTCTACTAAGAGAATTCACCTGAGAGAGAAGCGACATCAAATCCGAAAACCTAGTCGTCGGTTTGGCTTTTTAGTCAAGGGAATTTTGCCAACCGTCTTCGTTGCTAAAGTGAAGCCTCAACACATCACTGTTTTGTAAGTGTTACACAGACCGCTGCTCTGTTTAATAAAATTTAATCAATCTTTTCGCCTTTGGAATACATTGTGGACATGTCTCGGACTCGTGTACTTTGATCAGAACCTGTAGTACGACGTGGAAAGAGAATTTCTGGCGAACTGCATGGGCTATGGATGGAATTCCCACATGCTATTGGGCGTTAAAACTTATACAGTTGCAACCGTTGTTAGAACACGGTTAAATATAACATTAAACTGCTGGTTTGAACCCAAATCTTGGCTTTGACACTTCACCACAGTAAGTTACCTTGAGATTCTTGTAGAATATTTAAATTTAGTTTTTATCCTCCTCCACTGTTTAACCTTACGAAGATTAGAGAGACAAAAATACATAAAAAAATACATAATTTATACCGAATTCAAGGTTAAACAGTGGAGGTTTTACTAGGTTTTTTAATTTCTTGTATAATACCAATAGATAAAGAGAACTTTTTCAAAGTCGTTTGCTATTGGAAATGTTTATCGTTGCATGTCTTTCAAAGAAATCAATAATGATGTTAGTATTACCTCCTTCAATGACCGCTGCGCCATGAATTTTTTTTAAGGAAAGTCAATGTGTCTGCATGGACCTTTTTATCTAATCAGGCTAACCAATGTTTTGTCCATTTTTGAAGATTTTCAGACAAAATATACTTCACCTTACCGATCTCATAATCTTCGGTAAATCTCAAATCGTTTGTTCTTTTCAGCCACTATAAATTTGATGGCAGACCTCTGTTCAAGCTAAGGGAAAGTTAACCTCATTTTATTTTTCTTTCTGCTTTGAAAGTAATCTAATGCTTACATTTGGCTTTAAAAGAGAAAAATATTTTTTCAGCATTTTTTAATAGTGAAAAAATATTTTCACCTTATCCATTAAATGACCCTCATATATATATATATATATATATATATATATATATATATATATATATATATATATATATATATAAGTTCACTTTTTTGTAAGAACGCATTCAAAATAAAAGAAATGTGAACAAGGCAAAATTTATATTTATAGAAAAAAGTGAAAAAGTTACTTTTCTATTCTTTATATATACATATATATATATATAGAGAGAGAGAGAGAGGGAGAGAGAGGTTAACGATTTCAAAAAAACAAAAAAGATAAGTTGTAACTTTTACATTTTCGAAAACTTATTATCTCAGCAATAATTTAAAACGATGCTACGAACGACAATTGAACGCTAAGAATATACTCATTTTTTCGTTTCTTTTTTTTTTTTTTTTTTTTTGAAAAAAATTTTTTTTCAAATCAGACATCACATAATAACATTATTTCTGAAAATGGTTACAAAAAATTGAATCTTATACATTGGTATATTATTCCTGCATTGATAAATACGTACGCTGAATATTTTCATCTTCCCCCGCTATATATATATATATATATATATATATATATATATATATATATATATATATATATATATATATATATATTGACTTTTGTGACTTTTGGTTATTCCCCAAGCTCATTGATAAATACATACGCTGAATATTTTCATCTTCCCCCACTATATATATATATATATATATATATATATATATATTTATATATTGACTTTTGTGACTTTTGGTTATTCCCTAAGCTCAGAGGCTGTCGTTATGTGACAATTGAGGAGATGAAAGAGGGTGTGACGAAGGTCATTGGCACGCTCACACAAGAGGACTTCTATGGGGCCTTTCAGAAGTTCTTGGAACGGTACAACAAGTGCATTGTAGCTGTAGGAGATTACTTTGAAGTGGACTAGAGTTTCATGTGTATACTATCAATAAAAGTGTCCATACGAAACAAGTCTGGAAACTTTTTTAATGATCCTTATATATATATATATATATATATATATATATATATATGTATATGTATATATATATAAGCATGTTTGATTAGATAATAAAGACACATTTTGTTTATATAATTCTATTAGGATCCATTCAAGTTTCCTGATAAGTGTCTTGGTTTCTGGTTGGAATTGGTGGATGAATTTACCAAAATTGTCTCGAGGGTTTTCGGACCTTTCATATGCAATCTTAAGGGGTTGCTTGCGTATATGAATAATGTTTTTGAAGAGTTTTGTAAGTTTTCCGGCTTTTTATGCCGTAACAAAATTACATAAACTTCGAGTTGGATAAAACTGAAATGCTGATGATTTTAAAACACCGTATACTATCAACGGAAATAGAATATTATCAAGAAATATGAAATAAAGGTGTTTCAAAACATTGTCCGTATTATTAATTCTGTTGATCTTAGTTTTTTTTTTTATATAGGGCTTCTAGGATTTAGTCGTAGCTTATTTGTTTCGTGTGCTATTTATCATAACGGTGTTTTCTACTAGAATTTTTCGAAAATTGGATTTGGTAAATTCATCCATCAATTCCAACCTGAAACCAAGACACTAATCAGGAAACACGAAATAATCCTAATAAAATTAAATAGACAAAATGTGTCTTTATTATTTAATCAAATATGCTTAAATGAAAGACTGCTGCCCAACTATATACACAATATATATATAAAGACGATATGGTCATTATGCCATAAAACTCAACCAAACCAAATCATATATAATTCATATAATTGTATAAAGCGGATTTGGCATTAAATAACCTACAATGATTAATATCCCATAAAACCCAACCAAACCAAATCATATATATTTAATGTAAAGTTGGATGGGTTTCGATCCCGGCTTCGAGCGTCCTACGTGTCTAGCCACACTGAAGAGTTCTGATAAAACGAAACAGTCCGTCTGCGGATGACAATATATATATATATATATATATATATATATATATATATATATATATATATATATATATATATATATATATAGATCTGACAAATATATTTATCTCTAGTATAAATATTAAAGTATGAAGTCTTTTTTGGAAAGTTTCAAAATGCAAATGTATATAGCAACAACCTAATAGACAACAAATATAATTACATTTTCTAATAATCTCCTATAACTTGATCACACCATTTTCAGAGAATTTTCCCCATGTTAAATTAGCTTCTAATCAAGTCTTTTCATCTGGTGTGAAGCTTCACAGTCGTATTTCTTTTGAAGTTGCCCTGTCATCAAATCTTTACAGCTGGAATAAAAAAAGCTGCTCGGAACTATGTTTGTTGAATATGGAGATTGCTTATCTTGCCCAGTTATCGTCATCTGAAAAGAACAAGCCTTCATGGGTTTGGTGCAAATGCCTTTAGGATCCATCTGTTTTCTTCTGAGCTATGGGTAAATTGTAGGGTAGCCTGGGTTCACAAGTTTTAGTCTGACTTTAACGAAACGCCAGGTAAAAAAGAAAGATGGGGACTATTCAATGATGCTACTTGCTGTTTCGAACCTATCCTGAAAGCAGTAGAGCCACTTACCTCCTATCTCATAAACCATCCAAGGATGATGAAGAAGACATGCTGGGCACTTCTGTTTCAGTACTGACGAACAAAGTAGTGATATTCCTCATTTGACTACAACACATAAACACACTCGTTTTGGCCGACCATTAAAAGTCCACATTCAGCTGCTCAGTGTGGACACTGGATACAGTCTAGAGGATTGTCCAAGAATGATAGCGAATAGAAATGAATAGAAAGAGTTGAGGAAGTCTGTGCTATTGTCACGGATTCATGATGATGATGAGGAGGAGGAGTAGGAGGAGGATGAGAAAGAAGTGGAGGAGGTAAACCACTCTAGGAAAAGAAAAAACAATAAATTCAAACCAATTGAACTTTTCTTTAAAAGAAATTGACTTTGTGTTACTTTATGTTATATGGGTGAGTGGTTTCGTAAACAGATAGATACTATTCGCAGTCATCGAAGAGAGGTCTCTTGGTAGCCCATAGTCCATCAACCCGATTTGCGCAGACAGGCTAATCCAGGATTTTCACATTTTGTTCACTGACAGCTATATTGAACATTGCTTGTAACTCACATGGCTTTTATAACTGTTTTTTTTTTCTTTCTGTCTACTTCATTGAATGGGATTGCAAAAATAATATATAGAGGGTGTCAGAAAGAGAAACATTTTATAAAATCTGTAAAAAAAGATGTATTTAAGATAGTAGTTGTCCGGTTTCTACGGATACATCATCATCATCATCAAGTCTTGCAGACAGCACGGATTCCTTTAGCTCTCACCATTAGTCTCTAGGGGTGTCCTCGTGGTGTAATGGTTAAAGCGATGAGCTGCGGAATCGTAGTACGCGAGTTCGTACTCCAGTCGCGCTATTACGTTCACTTTCGGGCAAATACCCTTGGGAAAGGTATGAACCCCCTTATTCTCCCTCCAGCTATGGGTAAATAGTAGGACGGACTAGGTTCTTCAGCCTTGGGGAGGCAACTAGTCTAGGAGAAGGAAAACTCTGAATTCAAAACCTGTTAAACTCCGCTTAAAAATTGACCTTGTGTCATATCCTGCCCGAGCGGTTGGTAAATAGTACCATTAGTCTCTATCGTTTCTCGCCTCTAGAAAGTCCTTTACATGGTATCCTGTGTCCACACAGAATTGATGAATGTATTTTTTACTGGTCGGTTAACACTGGTGTATCATATGAAAAGGACTTCATAGATGAATGTTCTTTATGAATTCGTCCAAATTTACACCAGTTTTTATCATGTCTTTCTTGTTTTGGAGGATTTGGGACATATGAGGTAAGTAGTCGTACTATTGGTGTTTTGTAGGGTGCTGCCCCCATGAGTTTCTCTTTAAAAAATGTGGCATCGTTGTATCGTTCCAGTCTCGTTTTTTTCTTAACATTTTATTTAAGTCCATATGTTGCCCCAACAGAATGTCCTTGATTTTGACACAATACAATTTGATGGTGAGGCTCCAGTAATGCTGGAGTTTTGTGGAATTCGGAGTACCACTTCATTGCATTGTTATCATTCCAGAGTCACTCTGGCCCGGAATGGTTGCACCTTATAAAGTCCTATCAATGGGTTGAAAAGAACTGTTTAAAATTTAAACTGTGTACTAACTTATGCTAAACATAATTGTTAGAATTAGAACTGTCATCATTTAACTGTGTGTAAACAAATTACTGATATCTAATTGAGGTGTTAGTGACACAGAGCAATACTTAGAACCATTTAGCGGTATACTAAAGAATAAAAGTCTAAAAGTGTTATTAATAAAAAAGTATTTACAAATCATATATAATTTATATATACGTAGTGCCTTCAATAAGTTTCCAGACGTTTTGTACAGGCATTTAGAATAGACGTAGACTCTTCAAAATTCATTATGTTATTGCTATACATCTTATGAGATAACTGACCAATTTTTCCTGATTTCAGGTTCAAATTAACAGCTACAGCAGCAATTGGAATACACCCTACTAAAGCCTGATTGTCACAGCTGGTCAATTTCAAAACGCAATCTGGACTCCAGGACACTTTAGAAGAACGATATGCAATAAAATTCTTTTTTAAACTTGGAAAAAATGCCACAGAAACATATGGAATGTTTCAGGCTGTTTTAGAGCATCTTGCATGAATTGAGCATCAGTTTTTGAGTGACATAAGAAATTCAGGGAAGGCAGGGAGTCTGTGAGGGATGATGAGAGGTGCGGGGGGAGGAAGGAAGTCAATACACCACAGTTGATTGGCCAAAGCGTTAGGGTTAGGGTTGCTACGTTGAGGTTTTAACTGAGTTCTGGAAGAGATTCCTTTGGAAGAGGCCAGCACTCTTCAAATCGGCCCAGTGGCATTTCCAGCAGGATAATGCACCAGTCCACAACTCCATCCTTGTTACAGACTATTAGACCAAGATGGGCATCACGACAGATCCTCACCGTCCCTATAGACCAGACCTTGCTCCCTGTGACTTTTGGTTATTTCCTAAGCTCGAGGAAAAATTTAGAGGCTGTCGTTATGAGACAATTGAGGAGATAAAAGAGGCTGTGACGAAGGTCATTGGCACGCTCACGGAAGAAGGCTTCCATGGGGCCTTCCAGACGTTCTTGGACCGGTACAACAAGTACATTGCAGCCGGAGGAGATAACTTCGAAGGGGAATAGAGTTTCATGTATGTACTATCAATAAAAGTGCCCATACGAAACAAATCTGGAAATTTATTTAATGGCCTCGTATGTCTAAAGAGGATTTGGCATCAAATAAACTACAATGGTTGATATGCCATAAAACAAAACTAAACCAATTTTTGCCACGATACATTAGTCACTGAAGCGTGCGGCAAGATGATTTGGTATGCAATGAAGTCAAATAAACACTATTCATAATGTTTTTATCAAGAAACTGACCTTTCCTCATGAAATTGCTAATCATTGAAGAATCTCCATGATATTTTATCGGAGAGATCTCATTTCCATATTTTCAGTAACCCGTCGATAGAAGTCCATAATTATATTAACATACGTTGGCATCGCTTTCAATGGATGAGATATTGCTACCAAGGTATATGAACTGGTTTTCTAATTTAGGAGAACTGCCACTTGGTGCCCGTTGTGTAATGGTTATCGTCGTAGTAAATGGACAGGGTGACACGAGTTCAAATCCTAGACGAGACGGATTGCATTTTCACATAGCACTGATACCCTTAGGAAAGGTATGAATCCAATTATTCTCCATCCAGGTATGGGTAAATCGTAGAGCAGACTGGGTTCTTCTGCTTTGGTGAGGCAACTCGTCTAGGAGAAGGAAAACTCTGAATTGAAACCTGTTAAACTCCGCTTAAAAAATTGACCTAGTGTCATATCCTGCCTCAGCGGAGGGGTTGGTAAATATGGTTACGTTCACAATATTGTGTATCACCAGTGGTATATTCACATACTTCAAATTGATCGTAGAATACTACAGGTGGTACATAGGCATATTTTAAATTGACCGCATTGTATCACAGGTGGTACATTGTCATTGGTCACTTATTATACGGACAAATTCGTTGACCTGTTGTGATGTTGACAAAAGAAAGACACAGGGAACAAAAAAAGGTTGATAGAAAAAAAATATATTCATGTAACAGAAACAAGATATAAGGGAACCTGGTTAAACAGTAGTTAGTTGATAGGGAGCTGAGTGTCCAGTGGGGTTGTGGCTACCAGTTGCCTACGCAAATGGTATCACACGTGATTGGGTCACGCTTATTTGGGAAACTCTGTCTAACGCCCTCGTTGACGTGTATTTATGGAGGAGGGCGAGTCCATTCTTTAGGGAGAACAACAGATTCTTGCTTATCACTAATTTTACAGTTGTAAAAATGTGTATCCACCGCTTAATTGTGCCCACACCCAACAGCTTGGTCTTCGTAAATGTTCATAAGCGTTGATAGATATCAATGCATTTTTTTTTGCTTATTGGTATTAATTGATATACCTTTGTTTTCATGTCAGACGTCATTGTGCCAGGTTTGCTAACTTGCTATACATAACAAAGCTAAAAACGTTCACAAAGTGCCGATAAATATCAATAGTTGATTTTAAACACATTTTAGCTTTCACGTCAGAAGTGGTTTTGCTAAATTGCAATCTATAACAAGGTAGAAACATTAAAAAAACGTCTACGAAAATCAATTCGTGTTTTTTCCACTCACTTCTGATTACATGTTAGATGTCATTTTACCGGAAAATCTCTAAGTTTATATCTATTGGTAAAAAAGTAATTTTGGGGATCTTTAACCTCTACTGCCAACTCACCAACATTCTTGCCCAGTCGGCTGGGGCTGTAGAATACACCGACTGCACCTCTACAGAGGGGAAAAAACCCCAATGAGTGTCCTGATATATGACACTAAACAATCTGATGGTGATGTTCTAGCAATGCTGGAGCTTTGGGGAATACGGAGAACCCCTTCTTTGCCATTGCTCCCAGGTCCACTCTGTCCCAGTGTGGTAGCACTTGATAGGACTCTATGTATGGGTTGAATAGAACAAACGGCATACTTACACTAAACTGAATTGTTTGACTAAACTGAATTATTTGAAATAGAACTGTTTTTGACATTGAAACTGTACATACACTAAACTGATTGGGTTAATATAGAACTATTTTGACATTTAACTATGTGTAAACAAAATCTGTACTTATACAAAACTGAATTAGCTGAATCATAACTGCCTGAATAAACTGAATTGCTTTAAATAGAAATGTTTTTCACAATTAAACTGTACTTACATTTTAACTGTGTACTAAGCCTAAACTGAATTATTTGAAATAGAACTATTTTTAATAAAAAATGGATTTGGCTTTAAATAACTTACAACGGTTGATATGCCATAAAACCCAACCAACCAACCAACAATATTCCCTCTGACGTTACGAGGCATCGTAATAAATACGTGATATTAGTTTAAACGTGACATTTTAGAAGAATCGAGTATAGGGCCTTGTTTATTGTGTGTGCATGTGTGTGCCTGTACTCTTCTGAGTGTGTGTGAGTGCGCGCGTGTGTGTGTGTGTTTGTTTGTTTGTTTGTGTGCTAGAAAATTCATTAATTTAATAAACATAAATAACTGATAGCAAGAAGAACTGCGCTCCTCTAGAACAGAAAATTCGATTTTCTGTTAACCGGATTCAAGATAGTTGTCACTTCAGAAAGATGGAATATAGTCCCCCTCATTCAGTTCATTTCGTTCTTTTTTTTTCCCCTACCAATGAATAAACCAGCAGAAATAAAAGTATTTCGGATTCGAGCAGAACTTCTTGTAAGACAAACAGACCTCAAGGGATTCCGTGTTTCCAATTAGATTAACATCTACGGGAAATGTTTGGCACTATGTGAATAAAATTGTCTGTCGGTTCTCAGGAAGACGCTGTTGCTCCAAGGTAAAGCGTCATTGCTTTGTATTTTGTAGCTGAAAGTTTTTGTGCGAATTTTCAGAGGGCATTGGTAGTAGTTATTCTAAAGGATAAAAAGCCTTTCATCTTGAAGTTGACGTTATGCATATTCTTACAGTAACCCGATTTAATTTCGGCAAGGCAAATTAGAAACCCGACTGAAATATATCATTGGACATATTTCTTTCTACCTAATCTTTTCATGACGAGAAGGCCGGGGTCTTCTTGGCGTTGCCGCTAACGTCCTGAACTGTTACATAGTCGTAAGAGATTTGAACTCCGATCGCACTATTACGGACTAATACACTTGGAAAAGTTATGAACTCCTTTACGCCCAACAGTTTAGTTTGGTTTAGTTGGTTTTATGGCATATCAACCATTTTAGGTTATTTAATGCCAAATTTATTTCTATTCATATAAATAGTTCTATTTCAAACAATTGAGTTTAGCATAAGTTCACAGTTAAATGTAAAAACGGTTCAATTTCAAACAAATCAATTTAGTATAAATGCGCAATTTAAATATCAAAACAGTTCTATTTCAAACAATTCAGTGTTGCATACGTGTAAAGTTTAGTTCTATTCGATCAATAGTTAGGACCATATCAGCTGCTACCACTCCGGGACAGAATGGCCCGAGGAGCGATTGGAATTGAAGGGATACCCCGCATCCCCCATAACTCCAGCATTACTGGAGCCTTATCATCAGATTCTTTAGTATCATAACCAGGACACTCGTTGGAGAACAAGTCGGTGTATTTCGCCACTTAAGCCAAGTGGGCCACTCCAACTATTCGTAATAGAGTATCACAATTATCCTTCTACGAGGATGGGTTTGACATTGAATAACCCACGAAGGGTGATATGTCATAAAACAAAGAAACCAATCATGATGATATGTAAATAAAATCTTCGGTTTTATTTCTTGGAGAATAATAGTTCTTCAATAAAACGAACAAAATAATTTTTCAGCATCGTTGCGCCATCATAGTTTCTTAGGAGTTCAGGTATTTTTAATAAAGACATTTATTTAAGCAAAACGATCTGGTCTTTCTGTCGGTTTGGCTCAGTGTCAGCTGACTGTATCCTTGCAGATTGGCAAGCTCTCCCCAACAAAAATGATATCCTCGATATGACTCTAAACTACATCTGATAATGGTGCTCAAATTCTGGAGAGTGTGGATTCACCCTTTCATTGCCATTACTTCCAGATCCACTCGAAGCTGAAATGGTAATACCTGTTAGATGAAAAAAAAATTCATCATTCGATAGGAATACATTTATATATATATATATATATATATATATATATATATATATATATATATATATATATATATATTAATTATTTCGTTTTGTTTGGTTTAATGGCACATAAACATTAGTGGGTTATTAAGTAGAAAACCCTTCCTTTTTGAAGAAGATTAATACTTTTTTTATCCATATCAATAAGAATAAATTTCTTTACACAAAACTATATTTAATAAGGCGACTGTACTTCGAACTGTCTTTCGGTGCTGTTACAGCCCAGAATGTTAGCTAATAAGTCACTGGGGATCCTTTTGTAACTTATTTGTATTTAGAATAGTTACATGAAGCTATAATTATTTACTAAGGTTTATTATTAGTTTCTTGAAACTATAAACAGTGTGCAAATTATTTGTATTAAGAATAGTTACTTGAAGCTATAATTATTTACAAAGGATTATCATTATTAGTTACTTGAAACCATATACTTTTGAGCAAACAATTGACTATTATTAAATAGATATAATTACTTGAAACCATGTAATTATTAATATTAGTGAGGAATACATTAAATCTTACAAATGTATGTAAATTAATTGTATCAGTTAAGGAATATGTGAGATGTAAATATTTGCAAGAGAACGCTTAAGAAACAAACAGAAAGTTTGGACAATTTAACCACTTTACAGTTAAATGAGAGTGGAATAGATGGACCCAGGCTTTTCCTAAGATTACACTCGGGAAAGCGAAAGCAAGCTTGCATCGATCAGAATTTGAACTCAGTTCTCTGATTTCCTTTCTGTTCTGATATTCATTACATCACATGGACCACTTTCTGTTTCTTTATTCCCTTGACGGCAGGATTTAGAATGTTCTGTCATTATATCTTCAGAGGGGTAATGTACCCAACAAAGGAGTGGCCTGGTTATAGCATTTGTTGAATTGATCGCGAAAGGGTCCTGTGAATACTAATATTAATATTTGTCAATCGCCCCACCTAAAGAGCAAGTATGGCACAAAGACGAGTTTTAGGACAGTTCAGACTCAGACACGACTAGTGTAAACTAAAATACATTGGGCTCCGTCGATATTCCCTAAAAGTAGGCATCTCAGAGGCCAGGCAATTAACCCAGCCTCCCTAAAAGGCTTAGAACATAGAGAACGGCCCCCTGAGGCTGGACGATGTGAGTCAGTTTTGTCCACAAGCTGTATCAACTAGACATACCCAGTGATCACGTCAAGGAGTCTCGATCGACGAGGACCCAAAAATCACCACCGATCGCAAACAAACCGATTACTCACAGCAGCTAGTCAGAAAAGGTGGGTCCTATGAGTATTATTAGTCTACAAATTGCTAGCGCGTATTTATAGACTTGATTCTATACTTGTCATATTTACCAACCGATCCGCTCGGGCAGGATATGACAAAAGGTCAATTTTTAAGCGGAGTTTAACAGGTTTAAATTCAGAGTTATCCTTCTCCTAGACTAGTAGCCTCACCGAGGCTGAAGAACGTAGTCTTTCCTATTTACCCATAGCTGGAGGGAGAAATAATTAGATTCATACCTATCCCAAGGGTATTAGTGCTATGTGAAATGCAATCAGTCTCGTCCAGGATTTGAACGTGTGTCGCCATATCCATTTCCTGCAACGATAGCCATTACACCACGAGCACCTCCACTTGAATCTATACTTGTAACTGTGCGAACGTTACCATTATGTAGGAATAATTAATTAAAACCCTATATTTGTTGATAAATTAACAGTATTCAGGAAGAATACCATTCAACCGTGCACAGATTATTTAAATTGGATTGGAAAACTTGATATATAACTATGAAAAATTGCAGTAAAAATGCCATAGAAGATTGAAAATTTTGTTATGATTTCAATTAAACATTTAGAAAGAAATTGAACTTCAGCATTAAATATTTCATGAGCAGTTAATATATCATTTAAGAAATAAACCAATAACATAACTGTTGGCAAACAATTACACAGAGATATCAGGTTACTTTTCACCTGAAATTTTGATAGATGCCCCAGATCGAAACACAATTTTCTACCGTTTAGATTCTTAAGATAAATTGTTTTTTTTTATTGACAGTGACCTCCCAAAATCTAAAAGTTATAGCCTCGAAACTTTTTGATCATATATTGCATATACTTATATACTTTTCAACAGATAAGAAAGTGTGTATTAGGAGTATATACTGAAGCCGAAATCGTAAGCATTTTTCATAAATATTTATTCAAAGCCCTTTCTGGTTTTTAATAATAATAATAATAATAATAATACATAAAACGTAAAAACGAATAACGATAAAACGCAACAAAACAGGAAATATAGATTATGTGGTGATAGAGACGAAACCATTAATCAAATAATAAGTGAATACAGCAAATTAGCTCAGAAAGAGTATTCGACGAGACACGACTGGGTGGGTAAAGTGATCCACTGGTAATTGTGCAATAACTTTCAATTTAACCATATCAATAAATGGTATATGTATAACCCAACAGCAGTACCGGAGAATGATACACATGAACTCCAATGGGATTTTGACACCCAAACGGATCTCTAAATTTCAGCTAGACGACCAGACTTTATAATAATCAACAACAAAAAAAAAAGAGAACATGCAAAATTATGGACTTTGCTGTCCTGGCTGACCACAGAGTAAAATTAAAATACAGTAAAAAGAAGACCTCGATCTTACTAGGGAACTGAAAAAATTGTGACATAAAAATTACGTTTATTCCAATTATAATTGGTGCTCTTGGTACAGTCTACAAAGGATTAATAAAGATACCGGAGGACTTGGAAATAAGAGGACGAATGAAGACCATCCAAACTACTGCATTTTGAGATCGGCCAGAATTCTGAAAAAGAGGAAACTTGAGGAGGCTTACTGTCATTCAGACTCCAGTGAAAGCCCCTCAACTAACGCTGATGTGAAAAATTCGTAAGGAGAAAATAATAATAAAAATAATAATAATAGTAATAGTAATAATAATAAACTACTGCTACAACTACTACCCATATTAATGATAATGATAATAATGGCGACAAACTGAATGAATATCTCTAGTGACAAACTGGCGAGATTGCACCAGAGAAAACTTGGACTGGGCTACGAAAGGGAAACATCAAAAGAGAAACTGATAACCCTTTGATGGCAGAACAAAACAACGCCATAAGGATCAATTATGTTGAAGCAAAAATTGATAATAGGCAACAAAATAGCGTTGGCTATGCAAAGACAAAATTAAATACTTTGTCACATTATAAACAAAATTTGCTAACCAGCACAAAAGGGGCACAAATTTAAGCACGACTTAAAAGGAGAGGAGATCCACTCAGAATTGTGTAATGGACTAAAATCTGACCATATCACCGAATGGTAACACCATAAAGCAGAATCTGTCCGAGAGAATGAGATATCAAATTCTCTGGAATTTTGAAATACAAAAAAATCACCTAATCTCAACCAAAAACCAGTCCAAATGTTAATGAATAATAATTATAATAATAATAATAGTTATTATTATTATTATTATTATTATTATTATTATTATTATTATTATTATATCCACTGGGAGATGTGCAAGAAATTGAAATTTGACCATACGAACAAATAGTATATGCACAACCCAGCACCTGTCTTAGAAAATTACACACATGAACTCCTATGGGACTTTAACATAGAGACGGATCACCTAATCTCGGCCAGAAGACCAGACCTTATAATAATCAACAAAAAAAAAAGAAGAGAACTTGCAAAATTGTCGACTTTACTGTCCCTGCTAACCACAGAATAAAACTGAAAGAATGTGAAAAGAAGGATAAGTACCTCGACCTTGCTAGTGAATTGAAAAATACTATGGAACATGCATGTGACAATTATACCAATTGTCGTTGATGCTTTTCGCACGGTAACTAAAGGATTACTAAATGGACTGGAAGACTTGGAAGTTGGCGAACGAGTGGTGACCATCCAAACGACAGGATTATTGAGAACGGCTAGAAAACTGAGAAGAGTCCTGGAGATTTGGGGAGACTTGCTGTCACTCAAACTCCTGTGGAAGACCAGCAGCATTTGCTGATATGAAAAAAAAACTACTATTATTATTATTATTATTATTATTATAAAAAAAGAACTCTTAGTCTTGGAGATTTTGCAGTTCTAACCAATCACAGGTTAAAAATAAAGAAGCGCGAAAAGATAGAAAAATCTTTGGGCCTTTCAGTGAAACTGAAGGTGATGGTGACACAAATTGCAGTAGAAGAGTTTGGAACAAGCCACAAAAGTTTTAAGCAAGCTAATCCAAAGGTTTTCAATTTTCAAATTTTATTGTGTAAAAAAGTTTCTAGTTTCAAAGAAATTAAAGTTTAATACTGCAAGGGATTCTCTTTGAAAATATGTAAAGTGTTATTTTACTTAAACCTTGTTAGATAGTGAGATGATTTGCATTAAAACTCAATAATTCCCTAATTTATTTTACGGGGAAAATTTTATTCAATGACAGCAGTCATTTATGGAATAAATGAGAAGACGTATTAAATTTCAATAATTAATTGAATTTCCCGAGAGTTTTTAAATTCGCGTATATCTGTCCTTTAAATTTTATTTCTATTGATTTTTCATAATTGAATTAATTAACAACAGAAAATATTCCAGACATAAATGTCTCTTTCTATATATTGGATTTAAATATTATCATCTGAATAATCGCAAATAGTGTTTTTACCTTAAAGTCTTAGAAGCCATTTTCCACTTACACACCATTATATATATATATATATATATAGGACATTCAATAAGATTCCAGACTTTTTTGTACGGGCATTTAAAATTGTCGAAGACTCTTGAAAATTCAGGATTTTATTGCTATACATCTTATGAGATGACTGACTGATTTCTATGATTTCAGGTTCAAAGGAACAGCTACACCAGGAATTGGAATACACCCTACTAAAGCCTGATTGTCACAGCTGGGCAATTTCAAAAATGCAATCTGGCCTTCAGGACTCTTTAGAGGAACGATATGCAATAAAATTATGTTATAAACTTGAAGAAAATGACCCAGAAAAGTATGGAATGCTTTAGACTGCTTTTGGAGCATCTAGCATAAACCGAGCATCAGATTCAAGGAAGCCAGGGAGTCTGTGAGGGATGATGAGAGGTGTGGGAGGAGTAATGAAATCAATACTCCAGGGTTGATTGGCCAAAGGGTTAGGGTTAGGGTTACTATGTTGAGGTTTTAAGGGAGTTCAGGAAGAGATTCCATCGGAAGTGACCAGCACACTTCAAATCGGCTCAGTAGCATTTCCACCGGGACAAAACACTAGTCCACAAGTACATCCTTATCACAGACTATTTGGACAAGATGGGCATCAATACAATTCCTCAGCTTCCCTATAGTCCAGACCTTGCACTCTGGGACTTTTGGTTATCCCCTAAGCTCAGAGGCTGTCGTTAGGAGACAATCGAGGAGAGGAAAGAGGCCGTGACGAAGGTCATTGACACGCTCACACAAGAGGCCTTCCAGAAGTTTTTGGAACGGTACAACAAGTGCATTGGAGCTGGAGGAGATTACTTCGAATGGGACTAGAGTTTCTTGTGTGTACTATCAATAAAAGTGCCAATACGAGAAAAGTCTGGAAACTGATTTAATGATCCTCGTATGAAGAGAAGAACAAAAGTCATTAGACGACCACGAATATTTCTTTTGCGTTCTTTATTTTTTTAATTGTTCTTAAATATTTTCTACCATAGATTATCAAAAGTATAATTATTTTCACTAAGTTTTTTTTAAGAGAGATGATATGCTACAAAAGAAGCGACGAAAAAAAGAACTTATTGTATAAAAAGCCCGTTCGTTAAATGAAAATTAATTTTAGTATCCAAATATCTCCAACTGATCATTACTTGATTGCTGCCATTTTAGAACCTGACTCTCAGCCCTCCTTGCCCAGTTGGTTGGGGCTGGAGAATACTCTGACTACACCTCTTCAGAGGGGTAAGACCCCCCCAAAAAAAAAGAATGTGCTGGATATGTATAAGTATGAATTTTCTTTTCATATCAAAAAGGTTTGAATTTTCTAATCCGCCCAAGTAGAGGTTAGATTGTAGAATTAATGTTCTTCTAAAATGATGGATCTGACATTAAATAACCCTAAAATGTTTGTTATTTTTTGCGATTAAAGAAACCGAGCTCTAACCATCTTCCTGGTGGAGTCTTAGGGTACAACAATAGAAATAAACAATTGAACTTTTAGCTGTATCTATTAACTTATAAGTAAAATAAAACTACTCTTTTGTAATGTCCTCATCATCATCATCATCATCATCATTATTTTGCGCTGTTAACATGGATTTCCCTGACTCTCTCTATCTTGTCATTCGTATCTATCATCCATCGTTTCCTGTGTTCGTACAGATCTGTTGTAGATAAGTTCTAGTTGGTGGTCCATCACTCGCATGTTCGTATGAAGGGATCCATAGGAGAACCTCGGTTTTGACTTCTTTCTTCATTCTTCAGTAGTGTACTGTAATTTTAACCTACAAGTTAAACATCAAAACAATGGGAAGCAGCATGGTGGATGTGAACTTTGGCCACGTCAAATCAACAGCGTGTTTCACCTGATGCATGGTAGAAGAAACCCTTAGGTCAACGACCAGGATCAAATAGTTCAGTCAAGAAACTACTGCAACACATCGATATAGGTGGTGTCTTTGATGAGTTAAAAATGCAGCCATCGAAAGATTACCATGACTTTGTAATATAATTATAGATAATTATGAATGATTATTTCTGAATAAATTTCTTATTGGAAAAGGATCAATTTTTTTTTTTAAATTAAAAGCTATTACTTGAACAATGAATGTTTTTATTTTATCTTATTTTATCTTATTTTATTTTATTTTGTTTTATTTTGTTTACTTTTTTTTTACATATTTGATTCCTAATGTTGTCATCACTTCTTATTGTTATTTATTTAACACGGATGATTTTTTTTTATATTAATTATACAAAAGTAGTTGAAAATTAACTTTGATTTTTAATCCAGACCAAGACTGTTTGCTTTTCCATGTACAGTAACCCCCATTAGAAAAGCATGAATATTTCTTTTCTGCCCCTGACCATTGCTAAAATTGTCGTGAATATTTGGGTCTGTAGCCTTCTTTTTTAGGAAACTCATTCGGGAGAATAAAAAATAGAGCTATTACTAAAGAAAGAAAAAAAGAAAGATCAGTGGACAGAGAGAATAAAAGGGAAGAATATTAAATGAGAGAGAGAGAGAGTGAGAGAGAGAGAGAGAGAGAGAGAGAGAGAGAGACTTTTTTTTTCATTTTGATATTCTAATGGAATTGTTTTATAAATGAAGTTTGCGTGCCACTGCGTGTGGTAATGACGTCAAAACTTCTTCATGTGTCAAAATTTGGTACTAATATTTTGGATAAAAACTATTAACCAGACAAGAAATTGAAATTTCACTGAATTCTCCCAGGAAAGAAAAACGGATTATCTGAATATCCCTCGATAACTGACTGCGTCGCGTTGAAGTGACTAGAGAAATTTACTGTGTTTGTCTTGTTATACACTTTTCAGTGGGGTTATTAGATCGGCATCTAGATGCCTCTGGGTGTACTTGGGTAATGTGTAATTGTCGCACTAATAATGTCTTAATGAATTCCAAATTTTCGGCGGTGATTGTATTTGTGAGATAAACTACCGCTGAAAATAATCAATTGTTTTAAAATAGAAGCTATTTACAGAGAGTTTTTTTCTGGCGTATATAGACCGGAAAATCTGAGCCAATTGAGCCAAATTTTTCTTGTGGCTTTACTGATAAAAATTGTCCGTGTCTGAGGTAGGATAGAAAAAAGCTGGGTATGCTAAAACTTGCTTTCAGCAAAACCTTATTTACAATTGAAAGTCCTTATTTACAATTGAAAAACATTTGAAATAAAAAAGGTAGCTTTTTTTTTTTTGAGGTTTCAATCAAAACTGCGCGTAATTTCTATCGCAAAAGTAAACAATTCATTCTTTAGAAAAATGTAAAAGCAATTTTTAAAATCATGTAAAACCATTGCCCGCTATCAGAAGTACCAGATACTCTAATTTTAGAAGACAGTGCATATTACTTCGAGTCCTACCGAATATATAAAATCAGTATACTAAAAAGAGGAACAAAGATAATAAAAAGTATAAAAGATTTCAGTTATAGGGAGTAATTACAGAAATTAAGATGAACTACTTTATTAAAAAAAAAGAATGAAAGGTGTTCTAATTGAAATTTACAAAATAAGTAATGGATTTTTTTTTTTATTATGGTGGACACTTTTCAAATTTCTCCTTGAAATGAACATTCACTGTCAAGACGTTAAAAAAACTAAGTCTACATACCTGATGTAGTTTTTTTTGTTATTAAAGTAATATATTTGTGGAAGAAATTGCTTAAATCAAAAATAGGAATAGTGTAAATAAGTTAAGATTAAATTGGGTGGTTTCGGAAAAAAATGATAAAAAATGAATTTAAGAAGGCAGGTGAGAATTTTCGGATGAGTTACTTTACAGAATTGTGTAAAACTGTTTATAAGTTCGGTGCAAAGATTTTTTTAAAGGATGATGTGAGAAGATAATAAAAATCGGAGATGCTCAAGGAGATATAAGAAATAAATAATAATAATGAACAACATTTTTCATGATCAAAAAATGATAAAAAATGAATTTAAGAAGACAGGTGAGAATTATCGGTTGAGTTACTGTGTAAAGTTCAGTGCAAATATTTTTTAAAGGATTATGTGAGAAGATAGTAAAAATCGGAGATGCTCAAGGAGAAATAACAAACAAATAATAATAATGAACAACATTTTTCGAGTTCACCACGATTACTTGAATCATTGATTATATATACTTCGTTAAATATCTTTTTTAAACGCAGGAAAAGATACTGAATATATAAAACGGAACAATTTCACCTCAAATACATAATTTTGTTATTAGTTGAATTAATAGAATCATTTTAATTATTTTACTCTTTGCAAGATTTTCTATGAGTGACAACAATTTCACCAGCTCTGAAGGAAACGTCTAAGTGTTTTAGACGTTTCGGCATTCTATGTCCCAGTTTTTCAGGATTGTTCCAAAGGCTTCAACTATTATCGTTATCATCGTCACAATCAAATGTCACAGATTTTTTTTCTTTTCTCTCTAGCTACTTCTAGGTACGTATCGAATTGTTCGACCTCATTTATTTTTGCTTTCTGATCTTAAATATTGAACTTGACTTGAAAATCCGCCGAACACCTACGCACGACATACGGGAACAATTCTCAATATTGATTCCTCTACTTAAAAAATAAAAATATGTACATTTGAACTTGACTTGTTAGAACGTTCCCTTTTTTTTTTTTTTTTGACGGCAACAACTAATGTTATTATCATCAGAACCCAGGGATTAAGTTTTATCTCAAAATCCAAGGTAATAATGTTCTCTCATTTTCCGGGAGAAATTTTGGTTTGAGCGTGTTTCATCTGTCTACATAGTAAAAGTTATGTTGCTTGCACGATTACCAGTGGATAACTTTTCCCGACCTATCCAGCCTGATCTTCTACTCTTTCCTTATTGTTTTGTCGAATGTTTCATATCTTTCTGCATATTATTTCTACCTGGGTTTTCTCTTTGTCTTTTGGTATTTTATTGGTTTTTTTCTAATCCTAAATCATTCTGCTTTTTATTCTACGAGAATAAGAATTCATTCTAATCATCATCATCATCATCATCATCATCATCATGTCGTGCCACCCACACGGATATCCCTGATCCTCTCTAACCACTTCTCCCTGTTGTTCATCGCCTCTGGCAGGTCTTCAGGGCAACATCCCGTATCTTCATAGAGATGCTGAATGTATGTTCGAGCTGGTCGTCCTGCTTTTGCTCTGCCATATTTGGGGATCCATAGGAGCGCATCACTTATGAGCTCGTCCCTGCTTCTCCAGCAATGTCCTGCGTGTCTGGTTTATCTAACTTAGATAGTTTTCGTCATGGGAGGTAGGTGGCCGTATAGTTGGTGCTTTGTGGGGTGTTGCCTTCAGGACTTGCTCAATATTGCTCGCGGCATTCTTATGTAATTGCCGTCTAGCTTTTTCTCCATCTGTTTAGTTAGCGTCCAAGTGGTGCATCCGTATAGCAGTATCACGACACGACAGCTGCTTCGAAGAAACTGCGTTTCAAATAGATGATAGAAATTAAAGGCATTTGACAAAATTATGAACTAGACGATCCGTGAACGCGTTGTTACCTGGATTTATGATGATGTTGATTTTTATATTTAGTGAAGGAACCTGATAAACATTAGATAGTTAACAAATATCCCTGATGATATTAATGCTTCTATTTAGTGAAGGAACCAATAACTCTAATTAGCATCTTATAGTTAGCTCTTATCTATTATGATACTGATGCGTCTATTTAGCCAAATGCCAAATTTAGCATTTCATAGTCAGCATCCTGATGATAGTCATAAACTAATCAGGAAGGGGTGATTTTAATTATCAGTTAATAATTAACGACTGTCCGTAATGATGTTTATGAATCTATTTGGGAAAAAAAGTAAAATGATTCTAATAGAATCTACATAATTATTTCTGTTATATAAAGATTTTGAATTATCTTAAAAGTACATACAGAGCGTATTAGGACTCCAAGCAAATATTATTAAGTTAGAATTTGGGTAGGAAATTGCTTCATTGTCTACGTCAAAATACGTTCCCTTATTTGCTCGAAAAATTTGCTATGATATTCTCTTTTTGTTGGATACCGTGATATACACACGAATATGATGAGACATTTAATTATTGATATATAGATAGATATGAAACAACTGAGATAGATAGATAGATAGATATATATGAAGAGCCTGGAATAAATAAGATAGATCTGTACATAGACAGGAAAACACTGAAATAGATAGATAGATAGATAGATAGATATGGAGAAAAAGAGAGACCTTCCAAGATATGAAGAGAATAATATTATCATGGCATGCAGTCGTGAAACGAAAATAAAGATAGAGCTGGTCCACGTCTATTGCTGACAGGTTCGTGACTAATAAGGCTGATGCCGGACAGGCAAGCACAATGGCAGTGGCCGTAGATGAAGGTCTGGCCAGGGCTTGATAGTATAATATTGCGATTCCACCTTCGGTGCTCTTTGTCCTTGAGATCAGCTCTGTGTGTGTTTTCCAAAGAGGGTATAACATGGCTGGTGGTGTGACGCCGAGTCTCAACTACGGTGGACGATCGGTAATAGTCAATATGACAGGAATTAAAATATTTTTCCAAATGATGCTTGAATCGCTTCTTTGTGGCCTTTTTATCGTGATGGTCAGCGGAGAGCTGGCCAAACAGTATGATGCAAGTCAGGCAAGGATTCTCCACCGATATGTGTCTTGTGGCATGACTTCAGTGGTAACCTTCGGCTTTTTAATGGCTTCAATATTAATGATTAAATCACTTCAGTGGATGTTGAAGAGAATGCGGATGTAGTACTGGTAGAAGTGCTCTTGGAGGACACGTGACCCGTGAGACCTAGAGGCGGATAGCAAGGACGATGGCTCTAAACACTCAGATCTTTATGCATTTTTTAAGGTTTTTGTTGTACCCCAGGTGAATAAGTCAACTGTTAAATACACTGCTCCACTTTGCTACACTGTTGTCAACTTCTTTGTTGATCTTGACATCGGTGCATATGGTGCACACTAGTTTGGTGAACTGATGGACTACCTTCAGCAAATTAGCGCCAATAGTGATGTTGAGAGAGCAGTACTCTTCCCGAGATATCAGCTGCCAGAGCCCATCTGAATTCTTAAAAATGATTTCAAACTGAAAGAGTTCGGCAGCCTCAGGAAATCTCTTACTGTTGGGTAAAAAAAGATAGCATTGTCAGCAAAACAGACGTCTCGGATTAGTTAGGGTCTTCTTAAATGTACTTCCACCAAGATGCTATATGATGTAAACTCCGTCCCAAAGACCAAGATATTTTGTAGCCTGTTTGAGCATCATGCTGAAGAAGATAGTGAAAAGAGGGGTTACCAAAATGCAAATTTGATTCATATTGTTGGTGATTGAAAGGGTTCTGAGAAGACACTGTTGTGTCTAAATTGGCTCCGCAGGTCTTCCTGCAGCTGGATTATCATTCTTTAGATCTTTTGTCAGTTGCAGGAAGTAGGGCAAACTACCAAAAGATCTCGCGATGCATTCATTATCATCCTGCACAACAACAAAAAAGGACAATTCTGACTGATTCAGTTACCAGAGGAAAATCTTTGCTTGGATTATGCTGAATGGACTGGTACCCACCGTACTGTAAAATATCATCCTAAGAGACAGTGTTTCTTCCGACCCAGCAGACAAGGTGTTTTACTCTGATTGCTCAAAGAGAACTGCTCGGAGCAAAACAGGGGCCGCAAGTAAACTTCGTAGATCTGAAGAAAACATTTAACATGTTAACAGATGAAAAATGTGGCAAATCAGGAAACTACTCGCCGTCTCTCAAAACTTCTTAAATAAAGAAAGACAGACTGAGATAGAGATTGAGATATGAAGAGACTTGGCTGTATAGTAATGAAGAGAGTGATACATATATACATATATACTTTGTTTAAAGAAAAAAAAAACGGTCACATTAGGATAATAAATTTATTTCCATCCTGTTATGGGTTTTGATATAAATCAAAACACCAAAAATAGCAGGACTTCTTCAGCTCTTATGGATAAAATAATTCAAAATAGACACAGAAAAGAAGGATGGGAGGGGGTAGAAGAGGGTTGAAGTGTGTTCTCCTCATTTCCAGTTTTTATCCGGATGGAATTACTCCTAACTCCGGTTTAACTGGACCGAATATATATATATATATATATATATATATATATATATATATATATATATATATATATATATATATCATAACAGTGTTGGTTGTCACTAAATCATTTTGTGGGTTTTTGTCGAATCAAGTGCAATATATGGAGAGTTCTCAATATCTTGGATAGAGCTATTATATAATAATAATAAATAAATATATATTAGATATATATATTTAATTCATAGAATTTAGACTGCGATGCCTGGGTTTCATGGTTGTTTTGCAAAAAACTTCATGAAGGCCAGGGGTCGTAGTCTAAATTCCATGAATTGAATATATATATATATATATATATATATATATATATATATATATATATAAACAGAGAGGGAGAGAAAAGTTAGATAATAAGCGCCGATTTTTTTCTTTTCAAAAAATAAAAACGTCATTTACTCATTGCAAATGGTATTTTACTTCAAATAATTCTCATTTTATGATATCAGTTTATGTTGGGATACATGAAATCTCGACTCACTCTAAGCAAAATGACAAAAAGAATTTTGCATGTTTGACAAATATATACTTGAAATAAACATTTGAGCAAATGATTGGAATATTTTGAGAGATTAGTTTCTTGGCTGTATATTAAAAGTAATAAAAAACATCAAAAACAAGTTTCGAAAATATACAAGTGCAGTGAATTAAAAAAAACAACAAAAAAGAAAAAAAAAAGATATAGACGAGAATTAAATAATTTGACGCCATTTAAATTCTCTCGTGGTTGGATAAGAGAAAAGCAATTTTAAGATGTCTGCCTTGTCAGATTTAAGAGCGGGAATTAGCCATCGGCAGATTAGAGATGCAACTAATCTAATTCCTCTTGATGTCTGATTTAGACTTTTCAGAACTCTACTTTCAATTCTTTCAGTTTTCTAGTTTAAATTAAAGATTGAACGCTCACGTGTTATCTTTGAGGATTTGTATCTTTTTTTTTTTTTTATCTTGTTTCATTTTTTATCCATGTCCATTTCAACAGATTATTTCTCGTTCCTTGTCACAAAAAGATTTTGATATCATTATTAGAACAATGAAAAAAATGTAATTACAAATCAATTATCGGTTTACTGAAATTTTATTGTTTTGTCTTATTTTCCTTATTAGAATTTGGCATTATATTTTCCTACTATTCTTCGCTTAAATATCGGAATACTTTCATCTGTCTTTAATTTCCCTTTGATATTAGTTACTGTAGCAAAAAAAAAAAAAATAAAATAAAGATATCCCTATTATCTGCAACAATATCTAATAGTACCAAACTGATTTTAAAATTACGCAATTACATTAAAATTGAACTCTAATTTAATTACGTATTTTAATCATTCTGAATTAATTAATGAATCATAGGTTTGTCTCACATGAATGGTTTATGAGATGGGAGGCAAGTGGCTATACAGCTCCTGTTTTGTTTGGTGTTGCTTCCAGGGTTTGCTCAACACAGTATGCAACATCCTTGTGTATTAGCCATTTAGCTTTTTTCTCTATGCGTTTTCTTAGTGTCCACGTGGTGCATCGATATTGTAGTATGGACACTGCTACAGCTTGGAAAAAAAATGTTCATCTTATCGGATACTGCAGAAGCAAGAACGAAATCAAAAGCAATATTCTCTTACGGATTTCTGCACATGGACGTGCGAGTCTTTGCCAACCCGCAAAGATTTACATACATCAGCTCTGCACTGACACTGGATGCATTCTAGAAGACCTACCAAAAACAATAGATGATAGGGATGAATTATGAGGGATATCCGGGAACTCCGTCACCTTAGCGTGGTTTGATTTGTTTGTTTGGTTTGGTTTGGTTCGGTGTTATAGCATATCAATCATTGTAGGTTATTTAATGCCAAATCTTCTTTATATACATATATTAAATATACATGATCTGGTTTGGTTGGATTTTATGGCATATCAACCATTGTAGGTTATTTAATGCCAAATCCTCTTTATATAGATATATTAAATACACATGACCTGATTTGGTGGGATTTTATGGCATATCAACTATTGGAGGTTATTCAATGCCAAATCCTCTTTATATACATATATAAAATATATATGATTTCCTTTGGTTGCATTTTATGGCATATCAACCATTGTAGGTTATTTAATGTCAATTCCTCTTTATACATATGTATTAAATATATAAGATTTAGTTTGGTTTGGTTTTATGACATATCAACCATTATAAGTTATTTAATGCTAGATCCTCTTTATACATTTTTATTAAATATATATGATTTGTTTTGGTGGGGTTTTATGACATATCAACCAAATCTTCTTAATACATATATATTCAAAATATAGGATTTGGTTAGCTTGGGTTTTATTGCATATCAACCGTTGTGGGTTATTTAATGCCTGATTCTCTTTCTACTTATATATTAACGGTATAATTTTTAAACACATTGTGTAGATAACAATTTAAAATGAGCTTGAATTCGTTTTTTTCACACAGTTAAGTAAATACGAATAATTCTGTTTACTATAAAAGAATTTGTTTGAACACAGTTTAATGTTTTCCAATTAACGCTATGTATCACTAACAACTCAATTAAACAGCAGTCATTTTTGCATACAATTAAACAATCAAACAGTTCTATTTCAAAGAATTCAATTTAGCATAAGTGCACAGAGTAAGCGTCAAACTTTTTATATAACTCCTGAATAGAACCCTATCAGGTGCTAACACTCCGGGTTAGAGTGTACCCAGGAGCGATGACAATAAAGAGGTTCTTGGCATTCCCCAAAACTCCAGCTTTACAGGAGCCTCACTATCAGATTGTTTAGTGCCATAACCAGGACACTTGCTGAGAGAGTCTTACCACTCTGCAGAGATGGCATTGGTGTATTCTGCAGCACCAGCCGACTGGACCACGTTTGGAGAGTCTTATCCCTCTGCAGAGAAGCAGCTGTTCTATTCTACAGCCCCAGCTGACTGGGCCGCGCGATTCGATGACGATGCTGAATAAATCGGCTTAAGGAAAATATCATACGCTAAATGCATATGAAAACAACTTTTGTTCTCAACTTAATTAGAGTTCAGGTGAAAACTAATGTGGTAATTGGCGATTATGATATGCTCTTCAAGTATTTCGATATGCCTATCTCTTCTGAAAATTTTTGTGTGTTAGATGATGGTTTCTCAGCTATCGAGCTAGCTAAATCATTACAATCAACAATCGATGGTAGGGTATCGTTGGGTTTATTTCAAATATCCAGTTATTCAGGAAAAATGGTGTTTTGTTTCTCGATATAGTCTGAATAGTGGAAGTAATTCCTTAGGCTCCGAAACCCACTTTAATGTACTGTTGCCAGATTGACATAATGTCAATAAATATATCTGCCATTACTGAAACAAATGATACAAGTGAATATATATATATATATATATATATATATATATATATTGCATGTGAGGCTGGGTCGAAAATAAAATAAATATATGACTCGGCAGTCAAAGCGAGAGGAAAAATCCGGGAAATTCCCATAGAAACACCTATATATATATATATATATATGTGTGTGTGTGTGTGTGTGTGTGTGTGTGTGTGTGTGTGTGCGTATAAATACCGGCATATTTATATGCATCAATGTGTCTTTTTATGCCTGTTCGTAGTCAACTGAGTGCATCTAAATTTCTGAGTGTGTGAGTTTGTGCATGTGCGTGTGTGTGTGTGTGTGTGTGTGTATGTGTGTGTCGTGTGTGTGTGTGTGTGTGTGTGTATGTACGAAAATAACGGTTTTCTTCAAAAACACTTGAAACCAAATACTTGAATTTAGCTCTCCCCTGAGAAAACTTCGACCAGAATTCTTCTGAAGAATTCTCCGAAGAACATGCTACGAAATTCTTAGCCTTCGGATTCGCTCCTCTAGCCGCCCTCGACTAAATCGGTATCCATTCGAGTCTCACATCGCCTGGATAACATTTCTTTTAATCAGATCAAAAAGACAAAATTTTTTGAATGAGCTGAACAGAAAACTAAATCAAGTGTGTAGAGAATATTTTACCTGTGATACAAGGGAGTCAATATTATTAAAAGCCACAAATTTTAAGTAGAGAAACGTTTTGCAAGTACTTTTTAACAGTTGCGAACCTTTGACTCATAGTTTTTTAATCTCGACGAATAAGGATATATCGATTCAGCTTATCGAAAATACTTAATATACCCATGCGTGTATATATATATATATATATTATGCTTATGTGTGTGGAGAATTTGATTCCAAAATCTAAACAGGAGATGGAAGCTTCTGTAACTAACATATGCTCAGCCCAGTTTACTGGGGCGGCAGAATACACCAACTACGTCTCTGTAGAGGGGTAAGACCCTCACTCAACGAAGGTCCTGTGTGACCTTAAACAGTGTGACGGTGAAGTGCAAGTAATGCTGGAGCTTTGGGGAATGCCATCGCTCCAGGTCCACTCTGATCCGTGGTGAGAGCACCTGAAAGGGTCATATCTAAGCGTCAAATAGAACTGTTTAACAATTAAACTGTCTGCAAAGAAATGACATACTATATTGAATTATATGAAATATCTGAGTGTAAAAAAAATAACAGACGATTAGTTGAATAGTTATTCAAAGCAATACTTGGAACCAATAAACATTGACTTATGCTAAATTGAATTTTAAAAAAATGGAACTCTTTGATCATTTAACTCTGTGTATCTACAAAACGTGTCTACAAATATTATATTTAGTATATGTGTAAAAACAGGATTTGGAATTTGATAACCTGCAACGCTTGATATGCTATAAAAACAAACCAAAACCAAAACACATGCTGAATTTTTGGCACCCTTTGATGCAGGAAGTATAAGAGAATGTACTATGGGATGAAATATGAAGATTGCATCCTTATGATCATGATCCCCAAGTTTAACTGATAGTACTGAGTTTCTTGATTTTCTCTCTCTCTCTCTTTCTCTCTGCATCCGTCCCCATCAATTATCATTCTAGGTAGGTCTTCTAAATCCAGTGTCCGCTGAGAGCGCGTCTATGTGGTGGAATTCACAGGAAAACGTCTATTATGAGTTTTCTTTTACTTTTCCTACATGGCTCCGCATGTCTAGTTCGATGGAAGGTACGTGACTGCACAGCTGCTTTTATATAGGGCATTGCTTCCGGGACTTTTTCAAAATAGCTAGTAATATTCTTTTGTAGTTTCCATTTAGCTTTTTCCTCATGTGTTTTGGTAGAGTATCTATAGAGTAGTACAATCACACCTACTGTCTGGAAAATGACCCAATAATTTTGTCAGACAGATCAAAACCTTATATGATTCATTACTTGTCAATAGCAGTCCACAGCTTGGCTAGGCGTAGGTTGGCAGTACTTTCAGATGAGATATTGCTACCGATGTCTTTGAAGTGGTCTACTAATTGCAGGAGCTTATCACTTAAATAGAAAGGGCTTATTGTTTAAAACATGGATTGATTTCCTTTCATGAAGAGGCTATTGCCTTTTGCTACTTGTTCCAGTATATGTGTTCCGCTTGGCCTGATGTACTTGCGAAAAGTTTGGATTTATATAGATGTCACGCCTCCCTTTCCTTTTCCCCCAGAGTGTGTCTATTTAGTCTGCGTTTACACTCCGAGCCTTACAAAACTGAAAACCATGCAACCAATAAGACCAACAAAGACGAGTTCAAGTCATTCACATGGCCTTGTGCCACATTTGTTCTTCGACGAAAGCAACAAGCCGGAAACATACATGAAGTTAAGATCTAATAAAAATAAGATCTCTTCGTGGACCTATTCCTTATAAGATATTTTTACTCTCTTTGAACCTGCAAAAATCTTTAACACACACACACACACACACACACACACACACACACACACACACTTGTATATATATATATATATATATATATATATAATGGACGCTAGTCATTGCTGCTGTAGCAAGCTTGTTTCACAGATATTACCTAATGCTATGATTTCAATATTATCATGACCTCCTGCTATTCTGATTTAGTTCATCACTGGGATAAAATAATTTCAAATGTAATTGTGTTTTCTATATTAATTATAGATTGGTTGGTTGGTTGTTTTATTTTGTGGCGTATTAACACTTTTCGTGTTATTTAACGTCGAATTAAATTTCAAAGAATTCAGTTTAGTGTAAGTATAATTTTTGTTTACAAACAGTTAAATTTCAAAACAGTTCTATTTCAATCAATTAAGTTAAACATAAGTACGCAGTTTACTTCTATTTGACCCACAGAGAGGACTCTTTCAGGCGCTACTATTCCTGGCAAGATTTGAAATGGGAGTGATGGCAAAGAAGGGATACTCTGCATTCCCCAAAGCTCCTGCATAACTGGAACCTCACCATAAGATTGTATAGTGTCATATCAAGAACACTCTTTGCGGGAGTCTCGTCCCTCTGCAGAGAAGAAGTTGGTGTATTTTACAGCTCCAGCCATCTGGGCAATATTAATTATAGACACATCCTAAAATTATTGATGAGGGCACCCCAAATGACAAAGGGTAGAAGATATCAAATAGAAATTACTAAAGATACAGACTTGCGCTTTTAAGTAAATACACATGTGAAAACTGAATGTCTGTCGCCATAGTTGTACAGCCACTAATCTCCGATCTCACAAAACCTAGACTGCTATTAATAGGCGATCGATTATTTCAAAATCTGATCTTTTTGACTAAATAAAAAGGATATTTTTGAGTGGTAATCATGTTTGTACCAGTTTATATGTGCACCACGGGATTCAAACGAATTTTTTGGAGAAACATTATATGAAAACTACAAAAGAATTGCTGCCTGCTGTTTTGAACAAATCCTGGAGCAGCACCCAACGAAGCAACTGTTGTACAGCTACTTGCCTTTAATCTCACAACGTATCCTTGGAAGAAAGAAAATGCTGGCCAAGACTTGAGAAATAATGACGAACTCGTAAGCGACGTTCTCCGATGGACTAAAAATCAAGGATACACTTGTATTAACCAACCAACAATGACTTACTTACATCAGCTCTGTGTGAACAGTGAATGCAGTCTATAAGACCTATCAAAAGTTATTGCTCATAGCAAAGGATGGCGGTAGTCAAGAGAATCTGTAGTATTAGTTAAAATTCATGGTTATGATGATAGCATTACGACTCGGGTGAATTGGATTCTTACGAGGTAGTAATTTACGAAGATCTTTGCTTCGATGTAGCACAAGGCTAAATGGATGGGCCACCCAATGAGACTCGAACTCACTCGTGTAGGTTTGCTGGTCTAGTTTGCTAACCATTACACCACCAGAGGTGCCCTTGGATTCTTACCAGGTACTTCACAACACTATTCTGATCGATATCGATCTGAGTTCGAATGTAATATCGATCTGAGTTCTAAAACAGCAAGCTGTTCTCAACTAGCTACAAATACATAGTCAAGTTCTTTAGACTTGGCTCGAAAATCAGTCAAGTAGAAGTAAATCTGTGAATTCAATTAAGCTTTGATCCGTTTAAAAATTGACCTTGTGCCACGGGGTAGATGGATTTGGTAAATACTTAAATTCAAAGTTGATTGTTCGATAATTAACTAGCGAGCCACAATTAAAGCCAACCAAGGTTTAGCAAATGCGCGTCTATTAAAACGAAGCATGCTTCTCGGCGAAGTGGAAGTCGTAAGCAAGCTAATCCCTTTGGTCGTTACTCCTAAAGGAAAATTGTTTCTTACTGGGTGTCCTTGTACGGAGAAAAGTTCAGTTTTGGATTAATTTAGAGAGCTCATCTTACAGATAAGCTGTGAGTGTGATTCTATTTGATGCTCTAAAATGTATTCTTTTGCCAGACTTTGTTAAATGTAATTAATGATATGAGTACCGAGAACCGAGCTGACACATAGCTTTGATTTAGAATTCAAAGGCACCACTGCAAGATTAGTTTACTAGTTTAATATTAATATAAAGGACAATAGACACGATCAGCTATGACCTATTTATATGTGTTTTTGATCTTTTCCCCACCATTTGGCTTGATCCATCGTACTACAATTTGATTAATCTCTCTTAGAGATCCTTAGACGACGCCAAGCATTTTCATTGTCTTTCAGTGAGACTGATACCTTTGAACTTGGATCAATCCCGCAAACATTGCTACAGAATGGGATTAATTACACTTTTCTTAGGATAATTCGTTATGTTTTCTGGCTACGGTCAATATTCGCAAGTATCCAATTAAAGAAGCAGGCTTATCATTTCAAAGAGAGATGGATTTGTGATCATGCCATTAGTATCACCAGAGAAAACACATTTTTGCAGATGATAGAGTCATTTACTTAGCTGAGACTAGTTTGGCACAAACCCACTAAGAATCGTATTCATTATCACTGGTCTAGTTGCTCAACTCATTAGCCATTACACCACGCAGCGTCCCCCTCATTTATTCATAACTAAACATCAACTTAAAGTAAAAGTAAAGTTGGCTATTATAGTCGAGGGTGAGCTGAAGGCTCCCTTTTCAATAACTACTACACCGAGGTGTAGGGAAAGGCGCGATTCCGTTCCGGGGATTTCTCCACTTTACCCTTGATCCATACATTATAATGCTGAGTGTTAAGCAAAGAAGCATCAAGTACCATCTTCTGAGTCTTTGATATGACTCGACCTGACATTGAACCTCGGTCTCCCGGGCCATTGGCAAATGCGCTATCTGCTGGGCCACTTAACAAACCAATACTAGTTCTTTCTTTGTTAATTTGCCACCGTATATTGAGATTAATTCTTCATGATATAGTTGCTAACGTGCAGTAACATCATAGCGTGTTCGAACTCCAGTCGCGATATTTTAAGTTCGCTGCCGGACTAATATCCCAGAAAAAATCGTAAACACCATTTTTCTCTCCCATTCAGCTAAATTTTAAAACAAACGTCGTGTTTACTCTAAAAGTGATGTTTACTATTCCCATAATCTCCGTCGAAATGATTCAGTGCCTATCATTTTAAGGTTTAGTTTAATTTCTTTGTTTAATGGCACATCAACCTTCGCAGGTTATTTAATGCCAAAGCTACCCTTGTAGAAAAACAATATTTGTACTACTTAACCATAACTTGATATCTTTGATATCTTTAAAACAGTATTGATACTTTTTAAATATATTTTTCACACTTCACAGGACAGCAACTGCCGCCAGCACCATCTTCATCCCCATTGAAACAAGCTGCGTGCAACTTGTTTCCTAGTCAAGAAATTAATCTATAAGGCAAGGTTTGAGTACGTGGAAGACTTTTAAAAGTGTAAGACGGTGTAGCTTCATCCCATATCCAAAAAGAATTGTAATATAATTGCGGAAGGATTTTTTTTATATTATTATTTTTCGTTTTATATATCTTATCTTTCGGTTTAGTTAGGCATAGAACTTTTCGGCTTAGTGCATGGGTTAGTTAGGTGGCCACATTGAGTGCAGGTGTTCACGCGCGTGCGGGGAGGATGTGATAATCACAGATGTCACAATAAAAACCCCAGAGAGGAAATGAACTGGGGATGTGAATGACGTCATGCCCGTAAACGATGGACTGTGATTGTTAGTGATTTTGAATAAAAGCAGAGAGTTGAGATTTGGACTTAGACGAAGCGAGTTGATTTTTTGGACCTGGGCGAGGCCAGTGACTTTGTGGACTGCGGGGTGTGCACGGGCGTTGGTTGAGTCAGTGAGTTGAAATCTGACGATGGTCGAACAGTCAGCATAGAAAAATTGTCTTTCTCTCCTCGTGTCAAAAACCTAAACTTAATAAAAGTTTCGTACCTGAACCAAGAGAGTCGTCAGTGTTTCATGTTTTTCAGATTCCTATGCGTATAAACCTTATGAACGTTTTACATATCGGAATATTTGCATAGTCGTATTATGGCAATATTACAGAATTCCAAAAGTGCTTCAACTAATGGGGAACTCACTGGAATAAATGTGTTAGATTCCAAGGAGTCTATTTTAATATACCATGTACGTTCGAATTTATTAGTTTTCAATCGGAAATATCATCCTTCTATTTGGCGAAAGCGGTGTAAACGAGACCATTAAAATAGAATTTCAGAAATTTGTCTCAAGGGATAAATGTTCAAAATCAGATTCACGGAATATTCATGAACGTCATCAACGGCAACTCAGGAAAACCAAGTTGTAATGTGCATATTCGATTATCTGGACTTCGCACAGGTCTTCTAAACTAGGTGGTGTTGACGACCATGGTTGCTATGGGAACCAGATATTTAAAGAAAAAGCAAAGAAAAGCATACCTGTTGTGGCAGTTTTCTTGTACATGAGCTTCTTGGACACTTTGTTAAGACTAACAATAAAGAGGCAATCTGTAAAAATATCACATGCTATAAAACTTGAGCGACGTCTTTTATTTAAGCTATGCGGAGAAAAAAAAATTACACCCATTTGTAATTTATTAAGGCTTGCTAAACTCTAACCAGTGGATGTCAGCACAGTTAGGCGGTGGTCAATAAGTATTGGAACACGCAATGGAACCTTCATCATATGAATATCACGAAACAACATAATATCAGTGCAAACTATGAGCATTTGTTTTAAATATTTTGATATTGGAAAGTCTTCATAGTGTATTGGCTAACGTGTTTTACTTCAACATCAAAGTACGTGAGTTCGAACTCCAGTCTCGCTATTACGTTCTTTTTCGAACTAATGCTCTTGAAAATGAAGTAAACTCCTTTATCCCACGACTATGAGTTAAATAATAACACTGCTGTTCTTCTACAAGGATCGTTTGGCATGAAATAAGCAAGGAAGTTTGATATGCCATTAAATAAAGAAACTTCATCCAATAGCAAAAAAGAATTGTAATATAATTGCGGAAAGATTTTTTTATATTATCATTTTTCGTTTTATATATCTCATCTTTCGGTTTAGTTAGGCTTAAAACATTTCGGTTTAGTGCATGGGTTAGTTAGGTGCACACATTGAGTGCAAGTGTTCACGCGCGAACGGGGAGGATGTGACGATCACAGATGTCCCTATAAAAACCCCAGATAAAAAATAAGACTGGGGATGTGAATGACGTCATGCCCGGAAATATAAGACATCCGGTGAGGTTTGTATTCTTGTTGATTGATTGCTCACCTTTTAATGATGAAATTTAAATGTCAATCTTTAATTAACAGGCAAAGTGAAAACATCGACACATCCCAAATATTGCGTACGTTATGAAAATGAGTTTGATTGTGCTTGTTGTTTATTTAGTGCTAAATTCTGTTAATGGACACACACACACACATATATATATATATATATATATATATATATTTACAAGGTGCATACAATAAGTTTCCTGATTTTTTTTGTACGGGCAGTAAAAATTATTGAAGACTCTTGAAAATTCACTATGTTATTGCTATATATGTTATGAGATTTATGATTTTTATGATTTTAGATTCAAGTGAACAGCTACAGCAGGAATTGGAATACACCCGACTAAAGCCTGATTATCACAGCTGGTGAATTTCAAAAATGCAATCTGACACTTTAGAAGAACAATATGCAATAAAATTTTGTTTTAAACTTGGAAAAAAATGCTACAGAAACGTATGCGATGATTCAGACTGCTTTTGGACCCTCTTCCATGAATCGAGCATCAGTTTTTGAGTGGCATAAGAGATTCAAGGAAGGCAAGAAGTCTGTGAGGGATGATAAGAGGTGTGGGAGGAGTAAGGAAGTCATTACAGCAGAGTTCAGTGGCCAAAGTGTTAGGGTTAGGTTTAGGGTTACTATGTTGAGGTTTTAAGAGAGTTCAGGAAGAGATCCCGTCGGAAGAGGCCAGCACTCTTCAAATCGGGTCAGTGACATTTCCAGCGGGACAATACACCAGTCCACAACCCCATCATTGTCACAGACTATTTGACCAAGATGGGCATCAAATCAGTTCCTTACCCTCCCTATAGTCGATACTTTGCTCCCTGTGTCTTTTGGTTTTTCCCTAAGCTCAGAGGCTGTCGTTATGAGACAATTGAGGATATGAAAGAGACTGTGACGAAGGTCATTGACACGCTCACACAAGAGGACTTCCACGGGGCCTTCCAGAAGTTGTTGGAACGGTAAAACAAGTGCATTGCAGCCGGAGGAGATTACTTCGAAGGGGACCAGAGTTTCATGTGTGTACTATCAATAAAAGTGCCCATACCAAAAACGTCTGGAAACTTATCGTATGCACCTTGTGTGTATATATATATATATATATATATGGTTAGTAAGCGAAGTGCTTGTGGGAAATATTATTTTAGAATTAGCCAATGTTCATTAATTTGTCAAGTTATAAGGATTCTCGCATTGCTAATACTAATAATTCTAAATAGTTTCAAGTATTGCTATCTAATGTTACTAATTTTATTCACGAGGGTGAGTAAAAAAGGAATGTTTTTTTTCTTTGGTACAAAAACAATTACCGACACAGAAACATGTATCATACATCAAAATGAAGCGGCATATCTGGATCACATCCTTACTTCTTAACATAGTCACCGTTTCATTCAATAGTAATATTCCACTTTTGAATAAGAGCATGTATCCCTGACGCGTGAAATTCTGTTGACTGTTCTTCGAGCCACTTAATCACTGTAGCTTTCACTTCCTCGTCCCTGTCACAATGTTTATCATCTCTTCGGATCCGAGAAAAAGGTTTTAAGAGGCAAACATTATGTCAGTGACGACGAAGTGAAAATTGAAGTGATGAAGTGGCTCGAAGAACAGTCAACAACATCTAAAGAGGCAAGGATACATGCTCACATTCGAAAGTGAAACACCGCTATTGAGACTATGTTAAGTAGGGATGTGATCCACTGAGGACGAGCTTCATTTTCATGTTTGATGCATGTTCCTGTGTCGGCAATTATTCCTGTACTAAAGAAAAAGACATTACTTTTTAACTTACTAACGTAATATTTATATTTACCAACCCCTCTGCTCGGGCAAGATATGACACAAGGTCAGTTTTTTAAGCGGAGTTTAACAGGTTTGAATTTAGAGTTTTCCTTCTCCTAGACTAGTTGCCTCATCAAGGCTGAAGAACCTAGTCTGCCATACTATTTACCCATAGCTGGAGGGAGAATAATTGGATTTATACCTTTCCCAAGGGTATTAGTGCTATATGAAATGCAATCAGTCTCGTCCAGGATTTGAACTCGTGTCGCCGTGTCCATTTCCTATGACAATAACCATTACACCTCTTGCACCTCACTTTTTTTTTACCCAACCCCTCCGCTCGGGCAGGAAATGACACAAGGTCAATTTTTAAACGAAGTTTAACAGGTTTGAATTCAGAGTTTTCCTTCTCCTAGACTAGTTACCTCACCAGGGCTAAAGAACCTAGTCTGCCCTACTATTTACCCATAGCTGGAGGGGGAATAATTGGATTCATACCTTTCCCAAGGGTATTAGTGGTATATGAAATGCAATCAGTCTCGTCCAGGATTTGAACTCGTGTCGCCGTGTCCATTTCCTATGACAATAACCATTACACCTCTTGCACCTCACTTTTTTTTTACCCAACCCCTCCGCTCGGGCAAGATATGACACAAGGTCAATTTTTAAACGAAGTTTAACAGGTTTGAATTCAGAGTTTTCCTTCTCCTAGACTAGTTACCTCACCAGGGCTAAGAACCTAGTCTGCCCTACTATTTACCCATAGCTGGAGGGGGAATAATTGGATTCATACCTTTCCCAAGGGTATTAGTGCTATATGAAATGCAATCAGTCTCGTCCAGGATTTGAACTCGTGTCGCTGTGTCCATTTCCTATGACAATAACCATTACACCTCTGGCACCTCACTTTTTTTTACCCAACCCCTCCGCTCGGGCAGGAAATGACACAAGGTCAATTTTTAAACGAAGTTTAACAGGTTGGAATTCAGAGTTTTCCTTCTCCTAGACTAGTTACCTCAACAGGGCTAAAGAACCTAGTCTGCCCTACTATTTACCCATAGCTGGAGGGGGAATAATTGGATTCATACCTTTCCCAAGGGTATTAGTGCTATATGAAATGCAATCAGTCTCGTCCTGGATTTGAACTCGTGTCGCTGTGTCCATTTCCTATGACAATAACCATTACACCTCTGGCACCTCACTTTTTTTTACCCAACCCCTCCGCTCGGGCAGGAAATGACACAAGGTCAATTTTTAAACGAAGTTTAACAGGTTTGAATTCAGAGTTTTCCTTCTCCTAGACTAGTTACCTCAACAGGGCTAAAGAACCTAGTCTGCCCTACTATTTACCCATAGCTGGAGGGGGAATAATTGGATTCATACCTTTCCCAAGGGTATTAGTGCTATATGAAATGCAATCAGTCTCGTCCAGGATTTGAACTCGTGTCGCTGTGTCCATTTCCTATGACAATAACCATTACACCTCTGGCACCTCACTTTTTTTTTACCCAACCCCTCCGCTCGGGCAAGATATGACACAAGGTCAATTTTTAAACGAAGTTTAACAGGTTTGAATTCAGAGTTTTCCTTCTCCTAGACTAGTTACCTCACCAGGGCTAAGAACCTAGTCTGCCCTACTATTTACCCATAGCTGGAGGGGGAATAATTGGATTCATACCTTTCCCTAGGGTATTAGTGCTATGTGAAATGCAATCAGTCTCGTCCAACGTAATATTAACCTTATCTTTACTTCCAGTGAAATAGCCTCTTGTTTGATATATAAGTGCAGTTAAAAACCTTATTCCTGAACCTTTAAGACATAATAGAGTTGATATTTTGCCGTACAAAACGTGCTCTGTGTTGCGTTGTTTGTGTCTCTAGAAGTCCACATGGAAAATATACTAGGAAGAATTATTTTTAGTCGATGGATTGATTGGTTTTAATGACATTTCAACTTGTCGGGTTATTCTCGGCAATTTTTTTTATTTAGCCGTTTCTTTATAATTTTTTCGGATACAGATGTATCCCATCGACAACAGATAATTTTCACATTGTAGCATAGTTTCAATTATTCCTATCAAATACAAACAATTTAAAGCAATTATATGATTTGAAGTAATTATTTCTATTTAATAATAATCACTGGTTTGTGTACAGGTATATGGTTTCAAGTATTCCTCTCTAATGTTAATAATTCTAAACAATCATATCGTGTAAAGTAAATATTTCTATTAAATAATATTTGTAATTTGTTTGTGTACAGTTATAAGGTGTCAAGTAATTTACAATAATCATCAGTTAAAGATTTTCATTCTGTAGAATAACAATCTGCTGAAATGGCCAATCAGGAGATTGTGTTATGTTGGTTGGCTCTTTTGCGGGGAACGTCTTTTATTACGTCATTGTACCTTCGGGTGTCGGCATCGCCAGATGCAAGGTAGCCTTGTGGCATATGTAGGTACATGAATCGTCCCCATCCCGTAATGAAGGTAGTGAGTGGCTGGGACTCCTGGTTTAGAGGAACAGTGTGGTACCCGTCAACAGCATCCAATTCTGTTTTCTTTTGATTAGGTGGCACCTGTAGTGCTAGCTGGAACCGTGACCCCGTGTGGTGAGTCTCCCGTTTGCACTGTGTGAATTTAAGTGTTGGTAATCTATTGTTCTTCGTGGCTTGCCATTTTTTTTTTTTCAGTAATTACCATAGTGCTACATCAATCTGTGGGCATGATGACGGGTACTGGGGTTATGATACCCCTTTTCACGTCTTCCCAAAGGGCCTGTCTTACTGGTTCTTTGAAGTGAAACGGCACAGGGATTGGGTTATGTCTGGCTTTGGGGACTGCTTCTTCTTTCTGGTGGATATCAGTAGCGGGACCAGACATTGGTGGGAATTCAGTATATATTCTATATACAAATACTTTGCATGCAGTAATCCAATAATACTATCTGATAATTTTCAAATATATTTTTGCCTAGTCGGCTGGGGCTATAGAATACACCGACTGCTTCACTGAAGAGGGGTAAGATCTCCCAACTATTTTCCTGTATATGATACTAAACATTCTGATGGTGGGGTCCAGAATTGCTGGAGCTATGCGGAATGCAGAGTACCCCTTCATTGCCATAGCTCCCAGGTCCACTCTGTCCCGGAGTGGTAGCAGCTGATAGGGTCTTATGAATGGGTCCAATAGAATTTAACAGTGGTTTCGAGAGTTTACTGTTTTTGCATTTAAACTGAGTGTTTATGCTAAACTGAATTGTTTAAAATAGAACTGTTTTGACATCTAAACTGTGTACTTATGTTAAACTGAATAGCTCAAAATAGTTATATTGCAAGTAATTCAGTTTAACATAAGTACGCAGTTTAGATGTCGAAACAGTTCTATTTTGACATTTAAAAATATATAAAAATAAAGCTGTTTTTACATTTAACTCGGTGTATTTTACAGTTTTAGCCGACTGGACGATACACGTCCAGTCGGCTTAAACTGTAAAATACACCGACTACTCCTCTGCGGAGGAGTAAGACTCCCCTAACGAGTGTCCTGTTTATGACATTAAGCAATCTGAAAGTGAGGTTCCAGTGATGCTGGAGCTTTGGGTAATGCGGAGCAGACTTTCATTGCCATCGCTCCCAGGTCCTCTCAGACACGTAGTGGTAGCACCTTATAGGACCCTATGTATGGGTCAAATAGAACTAAGCTGCGTATTTATGCTAAACTGAATTGTTTGAAATAAAACTGTTTTTGACATTCATACTGTAGTTACGAGAACTGATTTTGACATTGAAACTGTACTGCGCTAAATTAAATTATTCGAAATAGAACTGTTTTGACATTTAACTGTGTTTAAACGCACTATACTTATACTAAACTAAATTGTGTGAATTAAAACTGTTTGACTAAACTGTATAGCTGGAAATAATCTTTTTGATAAACTGCGTACTTATGCTAGACTTATCTGTTTGAAATAGAAGTGTTTATTCGTATAAAAATCGATTTGGCCTTAAATAACCTGCACGAGTTGATATATCATAAACAAAAACATGCCAACAATCGAAACCAAATATATTCATTTGACCCATAAATAGGATGCTGACAGATTCTTCTACTCCGGTTCAGAGGATAATTAAGAGTAATGGCAATTAAATAATACTACACACCTAATATATCCAGAACTGGAGTCACACCATCAAATACAATTTAATATAATATCTAGAAATAAAACTCTTTTTCTGTCTCTTATCTCTCTTCTGAGTAGACAATCAGCGCATTCTTAGCAACTCCATAGCGTGACTCCCCGTAAGAATCGAACTCATGAAAGGAATATTAGTCTTTGTTTACCCCTGCATTACAAATCATAATGTTTATAAACTTGCTTTGTAATTGTTTTGCTTGGAACTAATTGTATAAATCAAATATTTTAGCTGGTATTTCATCTTCAATAAAGTCTTCTTAGAAAAATGTCAATAGCTGCCTTACATATAGTAAATGTTCAGTTCAATCAGCGCATACTTAGCTACTCCATAGCGTGACTCCCAGTAAGAATCGAACTCACGAAAAGAAATATTAGTCTTTAAGAATCACCTATTAACCCCTGCCATACAAATATCTGGATTGCAATGATTTTCTTGGAAGTAATTGCAATGAATGGCTGACTCTAAACCACAAGAGTTTTAAACTTGGAGCCTCACAACTGGATGCAGTTAATTGTTATACACAGTACACAATAGTTTTAAATAAGTTTATGCGGCAATATTATTTGAAAGAAGATGTGTCATACACTGAACAGTGGGAGAATCCACGTAGCCTGGTGGCTAAAATGCTGGACTATCATATCGTAATAAGCATGTTCAAACTCCAGTCGGGCCATTGCATTCTCTTTCGAACTAATACCTTTGGGAAAGGCATGAACTCCCTAATACCAATGCAATGGGTAAAATAGTATCCCAAATTTCCTTCTACTGGGATAGCTTTGGCGTTAAATAACCTAGCATTTTGATTAGCCATTAAACAAAGTCCAGAAAGCAAATATGGAATAATTTTTAAAACGTTTTATGAGTCCGATTTGTCCAATTTTTAAAAAATGTGATTAATCTAAATTTTCATTATTAGTTCTATTATTCAAGCACTTTCTTAAATCAAAATTCAACCCAAGATGAGTGAGCACGTAAAGAAACGACAAAGATCTATGATTTGCTTAACGGCGAAACCAAGCCAAAGATTCTTTATCTACAGTATACACAACAAAGAAAAATTTTGACAGAAAAAAGCTTATTAAGGAAAAGTGGGCGTGAAGGATTAAATAAAAAACGAAAAGAAGGCTTTTAACTGGTCTCACTTCTGTTATTAAGAAGGACCCCACAACATCAAAAAGAAAACGCTCTAATGATTTGAAAGTCCACGAGAAAACTGTGAGAACAGCAATTAAACTAGATATATGACCAGACCCCTTTGATTACGCAATACGGGGCATTTTAGAAAACAAAAGAAATGCATCTTACTTCTATTGAGGAAAATAGAATAAAATGCCTGCAGAATTTATTTTGAAGGTATGCAAATCATTTCAAAGGCGCGTTGATACAAAAATAAAAAAAATAATTGGCCATATTGAGTAAATTTACTGTTTTGTGTCTATCTTCTTATTTTGTTTTTGTTTTGTTTTTTAATTTAAACTAATCTTGTTTTATAGTAGAGTTTTATTATTTTACAGGAATATTCCAAATTTTGCCTTCTCACACTGGAACAGAAACTTATACCGAGGTCAGAACGTTTCTAAGGGTCTAAACGCTTTGCAAAGAATAAAGGTAGAATATTCAAAGCCCAGCTGATAGACCAGAAATTACTTTTCGATCGCTTCTCCCATGATAAATTTTGAAATTGTAAATAGTAAAAGTTGGCGACCATAATCGAAGGTGACCGGAAGGCTCCCTTTTCGATAGCTTCTACATCAATATGTAGGGGAGGGTGATACTCATTTCCCTGTGTTGTTCCACTTTACCCTTGATCCCTACCTTATAATACTGAGTATTAAGCAAGGAGGCATCAAGTACTATTTTTTGAGTCTTTGGTATGACTCGACCTGGGATTGAACCCAGGTCTCCCGGAACATTGGCGAACACTCTAACCATCATGCCAATACCGGACATTGAAGCTGTAGTTTACTGAATTTAATCTGGTTTTGTTGGAAACAATTTTTATCTTTGGCAAAAATTGCTTCATTTACCCGGACGTCTAGAAGGAGATGAAGAGTCGGTGAAATGAAATCAAAAGATGAAATCCATGTTGTAATACAAAAGAAAAAAATCGGGAAAAAAAAGAAATAATAAGAAAAAAACACCATGAAGTACACTTCTGAAAATGAAAACACTAGAACTAATCGAAAATCAGACAAGGATATTACTTTTTGTTTTGTTTTTAATGCTAAAAACAATTTCATCTGAGCAACGCAAAAATTTGTACGATTTGTTAGGAGAGGGAGATTTACAATTAAAAACGAAATTGAAATATATATATATATATATATATATATATATATATTCGCTAACGGTGACGATTTCAAATGAGATGCAAAGGAAATTCAATTATATCCATTTGTAGCGTTCGCGGGAAACTTAACCTTCTTTATACATGTTCGATTTTTATCACAATTACTTCACCCTACTCTCTAGACTTATAAACAAGTTGAAAAAAAAAGTCACAGAATGGTCAAGACAGTTATATTTTGCGGTGGTAATTGAAAAATTTAGTTTCCGGATATTGAAATGCAGAAATCAACGTCTCTAATATATACTGGTCTTATAGACTAGGTTAAGCTATACACCAAACCACAATACTGGAAGGGACGGGAAAGATCTAATCCACTACACTAGTAAATATATCGGAATTACTAGATTTCTTGATATTACAGTTAGGTCAAGGTATCCGAAAGAGGTAACACGGAAATGGTAAAAAAAAGTATAAATCCTGAAAGACAGAACACACATTCATCGATTTAAAGGGGCGTAAATGGAAGAGTACTTTATGGAATATTACACGGCATACGTCTAGCTCACTAAGTGTCAACACCAGAGGAGGGACGTACAAGGCCATGTTTATTAGTTTCAAGAGAACGTTGAATTTATTACAAATGAGTGTAGTTTACGAGCATAAATGGGTAAGATTTATCTTGGGGTAGCTGTGAAATGCGAACAAAACAAACTTGGATAAGTAATGTCGAACGTAGAGACACTTTGACAGCAAATCGATTTACTAGTATTCAGTATCAAAATTATATTTTCGTGTAAGACTAAATTTCACTCAGTATTAATGAACACACACACACACATGAACACCTATGTGTACATATACGTATTTACGTACGAATTAATTTATCTATATATATATATATATATATATACGAATGCATATATATAGACGTATATATGGATACCACAATATATAAACTCCAAATAAACACATAAATATATGTGGGGAGGTTGAGATAGATAGATAGATAGAGAGAGAGAGAGAGAGAGAGAGAGTGTGTGTGTGTGTGTGTGTGTGTGTGCGCGCGCGCGCCTGTGATATTTCAACTATGAAATAAATTTAAACACACACGCACACACACGTATGCCTTTGTCAGCTGGGGCTGTAGAATATATCGATTACACATCTGCTGAGGGGTAAGTGCTCTCAAGGAGGCCACCTGTACATGGCAACCCATAATACTTTAAGATGGCATCCTGGTAGCTGAGCTTTCCGCTCTCCGGCAGCCAAAGTGGTCACATGACCTACAATACTCTACTTCGATCATTACTGAATTAGGGGGCGGTCAGAAAGTCCCGATCGACAGTCATGACAATCCAAGGTACCTGTATGATTGTTGCGACCGTATTCTTCAAATAGATCTCATGGCAAACATCCAACGAACCCTTTTTATCTTAAAGGTGTTGGAAGGCAGTAGAAGAGTGTCAATCTTGTTGAGAAAAACAAAACTTTGAATGTCCTAGATATGACATTAAACTGCATCAGCTGTTGAGGCTCTAATCTTGGAGTTTGGGGAATGTGAATTACCTCTTCTTTACCGTTACTCTCAGATCTACTCTGTCCTTGAGTGGGAGTACTTGTTAGAGTCCCCTAAATGAACCACAGAGAACTGTTCAATCATTTTATAATGATTATTATCATTTCAGGAGGAATTTTTTACATCAGTGTAGCTGATAGATTTTCATGGGAGATTGAGTGATAGCAAGTTTCCTCAAGTCTCCAGGACTCTTCTCAGTATTCTAGTCGATCTTAAGAATTCTGTTGTCTGGATGATCTCTATTTTTCTTTTGATTTCTAAGTCTTCAATTCTTTTTACCAAACCTTTCGGGGTTGTTCTTAGTGCGCTTATTACAATTGGTATCACCATCACCTTGGTATTCAATTTTTTTTTTTTTTAGTTCTCAGGCAAAGCTTTCGTACTTATATCTCTTTTCACTTCCTTTTATTTTTACTCTGTGGTCTAACAGTACGGAAAATCCACTCTTCAGCAGGTCCTTTCTTTTTTTTTTCTTTTATTAACTATCTAGTGGTCTGGTCGTGTGGTCGTGATTTTAAGATTTGTTTGAAGCTCAAAATATTATTATTTTTTCATTTTTACTCATTAGAGTTTTTCACATCAGTGTTAGCTGATGGTTTTTCATTGGAGTCTGAGTCTTCTCAAGTCTCCAGGTTTCGTCTCAGGATTCTGGCCGTTCTCAGCAATGCCGTCGTTTGGATAGTCTCTACCCCTCCGCCAACTTCCAAGTCCTCCAGGCCTTTTAATAATCCTTTAGATATTGTGCCTAAAGCACCAATCACAATTGGCACAATCGTTACTTTCATATTCCACAGCTTTATCAATCCTCTAGCAAGGTAGAGGTACTTATCCTTCTTTTTACTTTCCTTCAGATTTATTCTGTGGTCCGCCGGGACAGCAAAGTCAACAATTTTGCAAATTCTCTTTTTTTTATTGATTATTATAAGGTCTGGTCTTCTGGCCGGGATTAAGGGATCCGTTTGTATGTTAAAGTCTCTCATAGGAGTTTATGTGTGTCATTTTCTAGGACAGCTGCTGGGTTGTGCATATACCATTTGTTTGTATGGTCAAATTTCAATTTCTTGCACGTTTCCCAGTGGATCACCTTGCCGACCCAGTCGTGTCTCCCCTTTATCATTATTATTCGTTTGTAATGTGTTCGTATTTAATAGGAATACATTATAAATAGTATTACTGGTGCTAGATTGCAATACATAAGTGCATTTAATAGTGGGAAAACAAATACTTAATATCAGAATGAATATTTAGTGTTACATTAGAATACTTGATTGGTCTAGTGAGAAGTGTGTTCGCCAAGGGTCCGGGAGACCTTGGTTCAATCCCAGCTCACGTCATACGAAAGACTTTAAAAATGGTACTTGATACCTCCTTACTTAATACTCAGCAATATAAGGTATGGATCAAGGGTAAAATGGAGCAATCCAAGGAACAGAGTAGCGCCCTCTCCTACAATTCGGTGTACTAGGTATTGAAAAGGGAACCTTCAGGTCACCGTCGATTAAAGAGAGACTACTTTACTTAGAATACTTAATAGGATTTAACTGTGTGAAAATATTTGAATTCTTTAAAAATAAAGTTACCTCCAAACTATGGGCCTACAAATCGTATACATATTATATATATATATATAGATATATATATATACACGCATTATATATATATATATATATATATATATATATATATATATATATATATGTGTGTGTGTGTGTGTGTGTGGTTATTGTTGAAGGAAATAGAGACGTTGATCCAATTTCAAATCCTTGACGTGGCTAGTTGCATTGCGTATAGCAAGAATACCTTTGTATACATATAACTATTTTCCCTGCAGATATGCAAAGATAGGGCATGCTGAACTCTTTAATGTTGGCATGACAACCAGTCTAGAAGAAGGAAAACTCTAAACCTGTTAAATTTTGCTTGTAAACTGAACTTGATTTACGTCTTGCTTATGTAGGAGGGCTGATATATATATATATATATATATATATATATATATATATATATATATATATATATATATATATATAAGTAAATTAATGTAGTAAAATCCGACGATAGAGACATAAAATTTGATACCAAGGTAATTCAAGCTGAAGGAAGGATTTATCGAGAAACAAAATCGACACTTGAGCGTTTCTGTTCTAATGAACCATCATCAGGATTGGAAGGGGTGATATTAGTGATGTTTAGAAGAATTATACAAAAATCTAAGAAAAATCTATATATCATTTGAGAGTTGGTCGTTTGATCAGTAAAAATAGCGTTTGTTTTTTTAAATTACACCTTGAGATTTCTGGGTAATATTGAATAGACATTATGTGTTCCATTTGTTCAATATCCCTCCCATTCTGATGATGGTTGGTTTGAACAGAAACGCTTAAGTGTCGACTTTGTTTCTAGATAAATCCTTCCTTCTGCTTGAATTATCGTGTTATCAAATTTTTGCCTCTTTCGTCGGATTGTACAATATCTATTTACTATTGTTTCTCAATAAATGTCTCCTGCTTGGATTATCTTGTTCTCAAATTATATATATATATATATATATATATATATATATATATATATATATATGTGTGTGTGTGTGTGTGTGTGTGCATTCATAATAATCTTTTAAGATGCTAAACATATTAACAGTCACCCGAGATTCTTGCTGACGACTTCTAAATTTGGTTTTAACCTAGCAGGCCATTCTTTTTGGTTAAAATAAAAAAAAATTATTTGGTTGACCCAAAGGCTTCGAAAATTTAGCGAACAGTTTTATTTATACAATTTCATATTTTTATTCATTCCTCCAATATTTTCTTATAAATGTGTATTCTATGATTTCCCTTTTTTATTTGAGGAATGCTTTTGTAAATTGAAATTTTAATCCATCAGCCTTTAGTGAATTGTGCTTGCAGTGAAACAGGTGACTCTGATGGTAGTTGATTTGACGATTGCAACGTTTGCAGGAATTCTTATCTCTCTCCCACAATTGTCTAAATATTTGCATTTTAAAAAGTCGGCTGAAGTCAGTCACGCTTTGTTTATAGATTTAATAAATTAAACGTCAATACAGAGAATAAATTTTGTTCATAAAAATGTTTTGTTAATGTTTCTATTGAATATCCAGAGTTCTGCATTTAAAGTCAAACCTTGAGATCGATCTTTCGTTCGTGCAGACGTAGAATCTAAAATGGCCCCAATTCATTCATTCGGCATTTTATTGTTACTGTAAGATCTATTTTTCCCCTGGATTGAACGAAATGACCGAAAAAATGAAACACAGTTTCTTCCAAGCTCGGGTCGTGTCGATACTGCTATCTGGATGCATTACATGGACGCTAACTAAACGGATGGAGGAAAAGCTTGACGATAACTACACAAGAATGCTGCGAGCAATATTGAACATGTCCTGGAGGATACTTCCCACAAAACAGCAGCTCTACGGCCACCAACCACTTATCACGAAAACTATCAAAGTTAGACGAACCAGACATGCAGGACACTGCTGGAGAAGTAAGGAGGAGCTCAGAAGATGATGATGATGATGATATCATCCAGTATGTTCTCTATTACGTATACCAAGATGAGCGCTTTGCGTGCGGTAATGGTTAGAAAGCTAGACGAGGAAAATATTATGAGTGAGTTCGAGTCTCATTGGTTAAGCTATCTACTCACCCTTGCGTTACATCTAAGCAAAAAAGCTTAGGAACTTACTACTAATACTAAATAAAATAAGATCCAAAATGCCGCAAAATAAAAAGTCAATTTCTTGCATTGAAAAAATAATTTGTTGCTTGAGGGATTCTAAAATTATCAAGATCTTATTACATTTGTATGCAAGTATGTACACATACATACAACACAAGCATATATATATATATATATATATATATATATATATATATATATATATATATATATATATATATATATAATGAAAATAATTCTTATATCACCAAGTCAAAATTATTTTTTATCATATTAATGCTAACTCATGTATTGAGTACTTTATTACGTTTTAGCAAAGGTAATACTGCCATTGATTTTTCGTTTGACTAGACACATGTGCTGTTTGGTTATTTTCATGTAGCAAGTGATTTTTTTCGTCTTTTTTGTTTTTACTGAATTTTTCCCCACATATCAGTTGGTAGAATTTGCAAACGGTTTATAAGTGTTATTCGAAAGGTCTAGGGTCACATCAAGGAAATTAACTCCCTTATTATTTGATAGGATTAAATTGAGATTTAAGGTAAATGAATAGAAATAAAATAGAATTTTTAAAAAAATGAGAGGAAACCATGTGATGTGCACGTACTCTTCAATGGATGAGTAACTGAATTAATAGGCACGAAAATAAAATTTGAAATTAAAAATTTTAATTTGAAATTTTGAATTTGATTTGATATAAGTATTACTGTATCTTTACGTAAAGTTATTAAAGAAAGTTGTTGTTTTCTAAATTAGTATTAAATCTGGAGTTTGAAGTCGAAATGTATTTACATTTAAAAAAAAATAATTTACTATAATTCCAACCGGCAATAAATAAAAAAAAACGGAAGTGGGCTAAATGAGGAGAAAACTCTTCAACCCTCTTCTATCCCCTCCTACCCTTCTTTCGTGTGTTTATTTTGAATTATTTTATCCATAAGATCTGAAGAAGTCCTGTTAGTTTTGTTTGGTATTTCTTATTTATATCAAAACCCATAACAGGATGGAAATAAATCTATAATCCTAATTTCTCCGGTTTTTTTCCCTAAGAAATTATTGCTTTGTCATGTCAGTTACATTGACCTCTTTACCAGGAAAATTTAAATGTTCTCTGTTGAATGTTTATTTATTTATTTTTGTCCTGAGGGAATTACTCCCAACTCCGTTTTATCTGGACCGAATAATATACATACATACATACATACATACATATATATATATATATATATATATATATATATATATATATATATATATCATCTCATGTTTTCGTGCCATCAGTATGGATATCCCTGACCCTCTCTCGCTACCCCTCCCTATAGTTCATCGCTTCCGGTAGCTCCCCAAGGCTACACTCCGTATCCTCACAGAGCTGCTGTATGTCAGTTCGAGCTGCTTTTGCACAGCTCTGTGTAGGGCTCCCTAGGGGTACATCACTTATGAGCTCGTCCCCACTTCTCCAGCAGTGTCCTGCATGTCTGGTTCGTCATTCCCGCACAATAAAACACAAAACTTATACTCATTGATGGAGACTCCACGTGGCGCAGTACCAAACGCACTATCCTATCACATCCTTATAAGTGAGTTTGATCTCTAGCCGTACTGTTACGTTCTCTTTATAACGAATTCCATAAGGAAAGACATGAACCTTCATATTCCCCCAGCTATGGGTTCGATAGTAGCCCTTATCTTTTTTTTTTCCTATTTGGATGACTTTGGAATTAAATTACCCATAAAGGTTGATATACAATTAAATAAAGGAAAAAAAAAAGAAATCAACTCATATTTCTGAATATTAGAATATTCTACAACCTAAACATTCCAAAAAGTATTAAATGATAATTTTCTTTGGAGATCAGGAATTATGAGGGAAATGGGAGGTGCCCGTGGTGTAATGGTTATCATCGTAGGAAATGAACACGGCGACACGAGTTCAAATCCTGGACGAGACTGATTGCATTTCACATAGGACTAATACCCTTGGGAAAGGTATGAATCCAATTATTCTCCCTCCAGCTATGGGTAAATAGTAGGGCAGACTAGGTTCTTCAGCCTTGGTGAGGCAACTAGTCTAGGAGAAGGAAAACTCTGAATTGAAACCTGTTAAACTCCGCTTAAAAACTAACCTTGTGTCATATCCTACCCGAGATGAGGGGTTGGGTAAATAGGATGAGGGAAATGTGAGTGGTGTAATTTTTATTTTACAAGACTGAAGCCTCAAAATATGCAAGTTCGAACTCCAGTCGTGCTATTACGATCACTTTTAAGGGGCACCGAGGGTGCTGTATTGGTTAGCAAGCTAAACTAACAAACATTCAGGAGTGAGTTTGAGTCTCACTGAGTGTCACATTCATAAGGCCTTGAACCATGTCTAAGCAAAAAGCTTCGTTAATTATTTAATAGCTGTCTACCTGGTCATAAAGGGTGGTGTAATGCTTTGGAAGCTAGACTAGAAAAACCTTCCTGAGGGAATTTGAGTCTCACTGGGGGCTCCATTCATACCGCCTTAATTCACATCTAAGCAAAAAAATTCGTAAATCATTTAATAGCTATTAAATAATTTACGAAGCTTTTTGCTTAGATGTCACCAAGGGTGGTGTAATGCTTTGCAAACTAGACTAGCAAAACCTTCATGATTTGGCATTAAATAACCTACAATGGTCATTATGCCATAAAATCCAATCAAACCAAATCATATATAATTCATATAATTGTATAAAGAAGATTTGGCATTAAATAACCTACGATGGTTGATATATCATAAAACCAAATCGAACCAAATCACATATGCTTAATATTTAGGAATTAAAAGTATTTGGCATTAAATAACCCATAATGGCTAATATGTCATAAAATCCAAGAAAACCAAACTAAACAAAATATTTATCCCAAATCCTCTAATCTAATTCATCATTTTCATAAGTTTCCTTGATCATTTTCATTTTTCTGGAGCAATTCTACCAGCTAAACATTATAAGCCCCAAATATTTTAATAGTTACTCAATAATTCTTCGCATTTTTATCTTTTATACATTTTATGCACAATATTTCTCAGTGGTAATTAGAAATCTCAGTTGAAATAGCAAAGGAATTATACTCATTTAGCTTCATTAGCTGTAACTTTAATTAGCTTTAAATGACTTCGATGAAAGACAACAAGAGGAACGTGATCAAACATTAACTCTCAAATTTGACCTTGAAACATCTGAGTATCTCTTTCGAATATTGCAATTATAATCATAATAATGATTAAACTATACAAGGATTAAACCTACTTAGAAAGTTAAGGTATTTTTAGTTGTTAGCAGATAGATAAAATATCATTTGAAAAAACGGCATTAGAAATATGAACTGTGTTCAAAAAGTATCACGACTGGAACTGTATTTCGAGGTTATATATATATATATATATATATATATATATATATATATATATCATATGGAAATGTGAAATAAAACAGGATTTCTTCCAAGATGTGTTTGTACTACTGAGTGATTGCACCACATACACGCTAAGAAAACGCATAGAGAAAAAGCTAGATGGGAACTACACAAAAATGCTACGTGCTAATTGGAACAAATACTGGAAGTAATATCCCACGAAACAACAGCTGTACAGCAACTTACTACCCATCTCAAAGAACATCCAAGTAAGGTGAAATATATATACGTGACACGGCTGAAGAAGCAAGGAAGAACTCATAAGTGAGGCTCTTCTGTGGTTCTCTTAACATGGACGTACCATTATTGGCCATTCAGTAAGAACTAATTTACATTAGCTCTCAGAAAACACAGGGTGTAGTTAGGAAGACCTCTCTTGGTCGATGGATGATAGAGATGAATGGGAAAAGAGAGAGAGAGAGAGAGAGGATAGAGAGAGTCAGAGAAATTCAGCCTGCCAGCGTGACTTGATGATAATGATAATGATTCTGATATATATATATATATATATATATATATATATATATATATACTGACTATTCATCATTGCGTAGGAAAGGAAGTGTGTAGAATGAAGTAAGAAAAAATTCACTATTGCAATATATCAAAAATTAATAAGTTGATCCTTGAGTATGGAGAAAGGCTTGTCAACTGCACTAAATCGCTGTTCTAGAACAAAAAAAAAAAAAATGACAGCATTAATGGAATTTTACAAAATGTTCGCAAAAGACAAGTCTTTCTGTGAGATTAAAGAAAAATAATGTTCTGAGAAAATGTTTGAAAGAGATTTTAAAGTAGAAAGGAAAAAGAAAGACTCTCCCGAAATTAAGAAAATATATTAACGTAAAGAGTAATAACCAAGTAATAAATTAAACTACGAGGATCATTAAATAAGTTTCCAGGCATTTTTCGTATGGGCACTTTTATTGATAGTACACACGTAAAACTCTAGTCCCTTACGAAGTAATCTCCTCCGGCTGCAATGCACTTGTTGTACCGTTCCAACAACTTCTGGAAGGCACCTGGGAAGTCCTCTTATGGGAGCGTGTCAATGACCTTCGTCACAGCCTCTTTCATCTCCTCAATTGTCTCATAACGACAGCCTCTTAGCTTAAGGAATAACCAAAAGTCACAGGGAGCAAAGTTTGGACTATAGGAAGGGTGAGGAACTGTCTTGATGCCCATCTTGGAGAAATAGTCTGTGACAAGGATGGAGTTGTGGACTGGTACATTGTCCTGGAGGAAATGCCACTGAGCCAATTTGAAGAATGCTGGCCTCTTCCGACGGAATCTCACCTGAACTCCCTTAAAACCAAAGTCTGGACTATGGGGAGGCTGAGGAAATGTCTTGATGCCCATCTTCGTCAAATAGTCTGAACTCCCTTAAAACCTCAACGTAGTAACCCTAAACCTAACCCTTTGACCAATCAAATCTGGTGTATTGACTTCCTTACTCCTCCCACACCTCTCATCATCCCTCACAGACGCCCCGCCTTCCCTGAAACTCTTATGCCACTCAAAAACTGATACTCGATTCATGCATGACGGTACAAAAGCAGTCTGAAGCATTCCATACGTTTCTGTGGCATTTTTTCCAAGTTTAAAACAGAATTTTATAGCATATCGTTCTTCTAAAGTGTCCTCATGTCCAGATTGCATTTTTGAAATTCCCCAGCTGTGATAATCAGGCTTTAGTAGGGTGTATTCCAACTGTTGTTGTAGGTGTTCATTTGAAGCTGAAATCATAAAAATTGGTTTGTCATCTCAACAGATGTATAGCAATAACATACCGAATTTTCAAGAGTCTTCTAAAAAGATTAAGCAAAAACAAAACTCCTCCCCCAGTATTAAAGGAAATCAATGCTAAATTAAAGTCAGTCATATATTAGGTCTGGTTTCTTTGGTTTACTGGCATAATAACCTTCGTGGGTTATTCAATGCCAAAACTATCCTTCGAGAAGATCAGCAGTCATGTTATTTAACCCATAGCTGAGAGGATGAGAGTGTTCATACCTTTTCCAAGGGTATTTGTCTGATAGAAAACGGTCATTTATTAGTAATTTTCTGAAAATGGTACAAATTACATAAAAACATGTTCACTTATCCGTTGATAAAGAAGCCACAAAATCGTAGAAATCGAAATAATGTAATGCTGAATGTCTAAAAAAAAACCAAAAAAACACTAAAGCAACTCGCAAAATTAGATATAAGAAGAACCATCAATCGTGGCTGATAACTCGACCTTTTTAGCACCCCCCCCACCAAAAAAAAAAAAACCTTAACAGAACAAGTTGTTGACTTATACGGCTAGGCGAAAAGTCAAACACTAGCTGATCCCTCTGTTCTGAAGATTTTGATTCCAACCCTGTCATATAAATCGTCTACTTGTTTTTCAGAAATTTACCCAGTCTTAAATTGTCGACTTATACGCCTCAATTAACATTAATCTAAATAGCACTAAATTAAACCCCCTAATGATTTCAAATAAATCCCATAAAAAGCCCCTCCGAAAAGACAACAGTTTTTATCTTCGATGATAAATAAACAGGAATTCTTCCAGGCTATCACCGAGTCGGTACTATTGTATGGTTGCACTACATAAAATCAGAAGAAACACTCGAAGAAAAAACGAAATTAGAACACATGGATACAACGCAATGTTTTATACAAATCTTACACTACAGCAGTTGAACAGCCACCTACCTCCCATCTTAAAAGCCATCCAAAGAAGACGTGGAAAACCTGCTGGGCATTGCCGGTAATATAAGAAGGAATTCCTAAGCGGCATTCCCCAATAGACTCCAACATATATACATATCAGCGTTGGCTGACAAGCAAAAACATACATGCATCAGCTCTGAGCGTACACTGACTAGATGATTTATCAAGAGCGATGGATGATAGGGAAAGGATGGAGAGAGACAGTAAAAAGATAGGTGCTCTCTGAACTTTTTGATGATGAGAAGGAGGATAATGATTTAAAATTCGACCAGCAACGTAAGAAAATATTTTGAAATTCTAAGACTATAAAATCGTCATACGTAGAACATAAGATTTAAAAACATACAAGAAATCTCTAGTGTCCTAGGATGATGTTTCCAGTGATAAACAATAGAAATACATTTGGTTCATCTTAATATAAATAATATTTTTGCTACTTTGGGTCCATCTTTGGAGAGAAATATCTAAAAAGTTATCTTGTGGAATTCTTAAAAATACATGAATTCGGACTTCACTGGATTGACAGATATGTGATCTTCGGAGGCAGTAAGGCATGTTCAGTGAAAATTACAATAAATGCACATTTGTTTGTTTTTTTTTTTGTTTAATTTCAAATAAAACTTCGTGCGTTATTCAATACGAAAACCATCATTGCTATACAAACTAATGGTTGGTTGGTTGGTTGGTTCGTTTTATGTAATATCAATTGTCCTCGGGTCATTTAACGCCAAATGAAATTTCAAACAGTTCAATTATGTATACATATAGTTTTGTTTACAAACAGTTAAATGCCAAAACTGTTCTATTTCCAAAAAATTCAGGTAAGCATTAGTACACATATTAATTCTATTCAAAAACAGTTCTTTTTCAAACAGTTCAATTAAGCATAAGTGCGGATTTTAAATGTCAAAAACAGTTCTAATTCGAGCAATTCAGTTTAGCATAAGTAAACAGTTTACTTCTATTTGACCCATATATATGATCCTATCAGATGCTACCACTCCGGGACAGAGTGGTCCTGGGAGTGATGGCAATTAAGGAGTACTTTACATTTCCCAAAGCTCCAGCTCTACTGGAACCTCACCATTAGATTGTTTAGTGTCATAAACAGGACATTCATTATTGGGAGGTCGTACCCCTCGGCAGGGAAGTAGACAGTGTATTCTACAACCCTAGCCTACTGGGCAACAAAATTAATGTTACTATTTAACCTATAGTTAAGGGATTCATACATTTTCCTAAGGTATTAGTCCGAAATTGAATGTGATACCTTAAGTAGAGTTCGAACTCGCTTACTATTATATTGCAGTCAAACACGTTAACCACTTCTAGATTAAGATTTGGTTTAGATTTTGAAAAAAAATTGTTTGGTATCAGTTTGCACTATGGTGATTGTAGGTATGTACATTAGGGTAGGTTAATAGGTCACTTTTTAAAAAGAATGACCCCACAAGTTAATTTTTTAGCTTTTACTAATTTTTTAGTGTTTAAGTTTAAAGTCAGTCCGCAAAAATATACGAAAATACCAAAATTTGGCTTTCAAACTGACTTCAAAATTTTACTCTTTCAATAACAAATCTAGATTAAAATGATATTTTTTTAAAAAGTTGCAATGAATTGAAAATATATTCATACCAGAATTCTAAGTATGGGGCTGTAGAATACACTGACTACATCTCTGCAGAGGGGTAAGACCCCCCCCCAGCAACGAGTGTCCTGATAGGACACTAAACAGTCTGATGGTGAGGTTCCAGTAATGCTGGGGCTTTGTGGAATACGGAGTACCCCTTATTGCCATCGCTCCCAGGTCCACTCTGGCCTGGTGTTGTACCACCTGATAGGGCCCTGTCTACGGAATAAATAGAACTAACGGCATACTTATGCTAATCTGAATTGTTTGATTAAACTAAATAGTTTAAAATAGAAATGTTTTTGACAATTAAACCGTACTTCCATTTAAAATGCGTGCTTATGCTAAACTGACTAAATTTGAAAATGATCTGTTCTTGACATTGAAACTGTACTTACACTAAACTGAATTGTTATATATAACTGCTTGAATAAACTGAATAGTTTGAAATAGAAATGTTTTTGACAAACTATGTACTCATGCTAAACTGAATTGTTTGAAATAGAACTGATTGTTTACATAAAAATGGATTTGGTATTAAATAAACTACGAAGGTTGATATGCCATAAAACCAAACCAAACTAAACCAATCTAAGTATGGTTCTTCACTTTAAAAATATGCCGTTTTTTATTGTATTCTGTAACCAATAACTGTAAAAAATGTAAATGATCATAAAAAATGTTAAATAGTGTAAATGTTTTTAAAAACGATTTTTGGGGTCATAATGAATAAAGAAAAATAGATAGAATTGTATCACACCATAAAAATACTAGACACAAAATATAGGATAAAATATTTCGAATTTGCAATGTTCATCGAACGTTACATTGAAACCTCTAGCACCTTATAACATATAACATCAGCAACTGGGATCAAAAAATCAAAAACACGAGTCTCGAACTGATGAAGATGTATATCTTTATTTGCGCACGTGTTCAGCGTAAAGCAAGCATACATTCCCCAACGTGAAAACTGAAACAAAACAAATGCAATCATAAATGTTCCAAAAAAGCATACACATCACGAAAGGGATGATTTAAATCGAATCAATCCAGAGAATCCACGTGCTTACCTCTTTTTGCCTTGCTAGTGACTCACAAAAAAAAAAAAAACGGCAGCCTCGCATGCCGGTCAATTTGAAAAAAGACTGAATTCGCGCCAGCCGGTGTTCAGGCCAGAAGTTCCTCTCGTACCTTCCGCCCGAAAGCGACCGGTGCGGGAGGCAAAGTTCAATCTAAAAATCTAAACCGATTGAAATGCAAACTCCTACGTTCACAATCTTAATGTAATTAAATTGCTTATTAAAATTCCCTTTTGATATAAATGAAGGTCTTATTTGATCATCCTAATCGGTGAGGTTATAGAACCCAGCGACTGTATCTTTGCAGAGAAGTAAGACTCCCTCCTAACATGTTTGTGGGTATATGACACTAAACTGCATTTAACGGTAAGACTCAAGTTCTGGAACTTTGGCGAATTTGAAGTACCCTTAATTGACATTACTCACAGATTTATTCTGATTCGGAGTGGTGGTATACTTTTAGTGCTTCATCTATTAATCAAAATTCATTTGTTTAATTATCTATGTGTTAACCAATGACTGATGCTTTATTGAAACAGTAATGTTACATTATGTTACTTGAATCCGTTTAAATATGTGCAAACACTTAATTTGGCTTGTTTAAGACAATACTTCAAACAATTCTGAATTAAAACCTGTTAAACTTCGCTTATAAAATGACCTTGTGAAACATCCTGCCTGTGCGGAGAGGTTGGTTGGTTTGGTTAGTTTGGGCTTTATGACATATCAACCTATTTAGGTTATTTAATATCAAATTCACTTTCATACAAATGAACAGTTATATTTCAAATAATTCAGTTTAGCATGAGGTTTCTTAGGTTTCTTTATTTAATGGCATATCAACCTTTGTAGGTTATTTAGTGCCAAAGCTATTCTCCTAGAAGAACAGTAGTGGTACTATTTAACCCATAGCTTGGAGGATATGGGGGTTCATACCTTTCCCAAGGGTATTTGCCCGAAAGTGAACGTAATAGTACGAGTGGAGTATGAACTCGCGTACAACGATTCCGCAGTCCATCTCTTTAACCATTACACCACGAGGACACCCCCTAGTTTAGCATGAGTACACAGTTTAATTTTCAAAAACATTTCTATTTGAAGCTATTCAGTTTAGTCAAACAGTTCTAAATAAAACAATTCAGTTTAACATATAAAAGCATTTGTATTTCAAACAACTTAGTTTAGCATAAGAAGGCAGTTTAAAAGTCAAAAACAGTTCTACTTCAAGCAATTCAGTTTAGCATTGCACAATTTTATTCTATTTGATTCATTGATTGGACCCTATCAAGTGCTACCATTCCGGGCCAGAGTGGACCTGGAAGCGATGAAAATGAGGGGGTAGTCTGCATTCTCCAAAGCTCCAGCATTACTGAAACCTCACCATCAGATTGTTTAGTTCCTTATTTAGGATAGTCGTAGGTGGGATCTTACTCCTTTGATAAGAATCAGTCGGAGTATTCTACAGCCCCAGCCGACTGGGCAAGGAGAGTTTGGTAAATACATACAAACTATTGATTTACAAATCATATATATTCGAGATATATATATACAAATTTCATTAAACATAATAGAATTTTATGTCTACATATTTTCTTCTGGATCCGCTCGAATTACTTTTATCGTATTCGGGGGAATTGATTTATGTATTGTCCATAGTTGTATATATCCCTAGTACTTTCTGCCCGACTTCGGGCCATCATCAGGGGAGGATCTATTACAAAAATGATGTAACTTTTGTTTTAGCATATTACCACTATGTAAGAGCGTCTTTACCGTTGAAGATTATGGCGTTTGCTTTTAAATGGTCTTCTATAATTAGTGTCAGTAGCTAAAGACATTTAAGTACATTTACACTGGTTTGAAAATTAATTCTATTACGTGTCGGTTGCATGTTTCTAATATGTTGAGCTTCGAGAATCTGTAGTTTTTGTTTATTATTTTGATGTCCTAATATTGTTGTGTTGTCGGTGAGAATTTTCTGTAATTGTGTTGTTGGGCATGAATGTTTTTATAAATGCTGAGCTATTGAACTTATACCAGAAAGGTGCATTGTAAGTCTCCTCGACAGGGTAGTTGAGGTTAAACCAATATATTATTATTATCAGAGATACAATCTCCTAAAGGACATTTAAATTGATATATAACGTTGTTTTTTGTAAAACTCCAATCGAGGGAGAGGAATTATTTCTAATGACTAAGTTGGAGGTTCTAAATTTATTATAATATATAATAAGTTTTATCTTTTTATTATTATCAGTGGGGAGTATGTTTCTGTGAATCAATGTTTTTAATATATTTTCATCTTGTTTAAAATTGTAGTGCATTTGGTTACAATAAAAAAGTTTGATATATGTTTGTTGACCGGATGGAGTACTACAGTGTTTATTTTGTTGGTTAACATTTTTAATCATACGTTTAATATGTTCATCAACAATATAGTTAGGAAACCCATTATTGATGAGAGCCTGTTTTATGTTTTCTACCTCTTTATAAAATATTGTTTTGGAGGAGGAGATCAGTTTGGCACGGGATATTAGATTATGGATAATTGCTTTTTTATATCTGAAGGGGCATTCACTTTTAAAGTTGAGGGTACAGGAGTTGTTACCAGACGGTTTTTTGTAAGTAGAGGTAGTGAAGTTATTATTGTTGTTAGTATCAATGAGAACATCTAAAAAGGAACTTTTATTGTTTTTGTTTAGTTCATGAGTAACGTTAAGAAGTGAATTTTTTTGGAAGGTGTCTTGTAGTATGTTGATTTCGTTAATATTATTAGTAAGAATAAGGATATCATCAACATATCTTAGATATATTGGAGGTTTTTTTATACTATTAAAAAATTTTTTTTCGAGGTCGGACATGTAGACATTACTGAAAATCGGGCCCAGGACAGACCCCATAGATACGCCATCTGTCTGAACGTAAATATTACCAAGATGGTCATGAAATGGAACTTCAGTAGTGCAGGTTAGGAGTAGTTTTCAAAGTATATTAGGGTTGATTTTAAGAGGAGGAACAGATGGGTTATTATAAATATTATTTATGATAATATCAATTTTTCATTAACAGGTACATTAGTGAATAAATTTTCTACATCGAGTGAGGCTAATATACCATTACTGGGTTTAATTGTATGAAAAACTTGAATTAATTCATGTGTAGATTTTATGTTGTATTTGCTCGGCAAGTATAGTGAAATAAGCTGTTTTATTGTTTTTGTGAGTTGATAAATTGGTGTAGGTAGTTGTGATATAATAGGGCATAGAGGATGATTAGGTTTATGTATTTTTACGGTTCCGTAAAGATAGCCGGGTTTATAATCCCCAATTATTTTGGGTAGTTTTGTGCTATTAAGTTCGGCATTATTAGCAGTGATTAGTAAATTAATTTTTGATTTTAGTTGGTTGGTGGGATTCTTATTTAATTTTTTTGAATTTTGTATGGTCATCGAGAATATTTTGTAGTTTTGAATGGTAATCTGTTTTATTGAGTACTACAAAAATATTTGTTTTATCTGCTTTTTTTACGGTGATGTTGGGGTGGTTGCGTAATTCTTTAGCAGCAGTTTTTAGTTGATGTGTTAATAATATTGAGATATATATGCATACAGAGGATTTGCCATTAAATAACCTACAGAGTTGATATGCCATAAAATGCAACTAACTAACTAATCTTATTTGATAGCACAATGATATTTTAAGAATGTGCATGTGTCTTGAATCTTGTCTATTTACAGTTTGTGAATATTCATTTGTTAAGTTCACTGCTCTTTCCACACTTAAATGTACAGGTAAAATAATATATTCTTATATCCTTCCACTGATTACAGATTCCATTAATACATTATCAGAAAAATCTTCTTCAAGAAGAGGTTCGCAAATTCCACTTATTGAGCAGTTAATCAAATTTGGGCAGTGAATAGCATCAAAGTTCAGTTATGTAATTTTGTTTCCCTCTTTTGTGGTTCGTTCCTTCTGAAACTAAAAAAAAAAAATATATTGCAATATATATTCATACAGGGTTATATATTTGTGATGCTATTTGAAAAACACTTTAAAAATTATTGTTGTAAACTGACATAATTAATTTAGTAAGAATAAATGCTACCAAATAGACAAAAATCATATAGCATTTTTCCTCATCTTCACTTCATCTGATTCAACTTTGAGAAACGAATATTTTTCTAAAAGCAAATCAAAAGTATTTTACCGTTAATTCTATAACGCAATATTTTGTATTTCTGTCCACTGTTGATTTATTTTGTGGATTATATTGAAGATATATTGCTGTTGGTTAGAGATTTCATTGTCATTTTTATTTCAAACCAACTAATTCATATCCTTTCTTTATGAACTTTATCAAGCTTTGCGATTTATCTCAGAGTTCAATTTATCTCAGAGCTACTTATCACTGGTCCCCAGGAACATCAATCTGATGGTTAAGCTTAGCCATCTTTCTTGATTCAGGAGAATGTAGCAAATATAGATTTCAGTTTCTCTTGATAAATTCCTACAGCGTATTCAAAGATTTTTCTGGTCACAAGTTAAATCCTCCATTGCTTTTGTATTATGTATTATGATATAGATTATCCAGAGAGCCGTTGGTTATGGGAATTTTTACGTTGAGCAAAACCTTGTGATCACTTCCACAAGCTTTACTAAGAAGACCAAGAAACATCGTAACCATTCTTGTAGGTTCATCAACGGACTTAAAATAGCTCTAAATAGAAGTTCATCTTGATTAAGTGAATAGCCAATGGTGTGCAACTTTCTTTTAAGTCTTTTCGAAAGCTGTATCAAGCCTTGCCTCATAACCAGTGCTTGTACGGGTATTGTCCACAAGAAATGGCTTAACAGTTTTTATACAGATAAATTCTTCCAAAATAGCAACGAAATATCAAAGACATCAGACCCAATATTTGGAATTAGGGGAAATATCTGCTTTCATTTTAATTGTCACTAAGGTTTCTGTCTTTTCTATTATTTCCTTCGTAAGTCCTATTATGGCAGCCTTACGGTAGTACTGAAACCTGCTAAAACTTGAAAGAATTGACATTTTTTTACCAGAGTGAACAAATTTCTTCATGATCGGTAACCTGACATTAGCAGTCCATGTGTATGTTCAAATCCCTTTCAATTGATAAGATATTCCGACGATATAGGAACTGGTTTCCTAATTTGAGAGATTTGCTCGTTAAAAATATACAGCACCATATTAAACAAAACGCAGGTTCTTTTTCTGATTTCACGAAGAGACTTTTGCCACTTTTTGGTTGCCTAGTCGGCTGGGGCTGTAGAATATACAGACTGCCCAATATAAGACCCCCCAACGAGTCTCCTGGATATGACACTAATCAGTCTGATGGTGAGGTTCCAGCAATGCAGGAGCTTTGGGGAATGCAGAGTACCCCTTTATTGCCATCGCTCCCAGGTCCACTCTGGCCCGGAATGGTATCACCTGATATGGGTCCTACCTATGGGTTAAATAGAACTAACGGCATACTTATGCTAAACTGAATATCTTGAAATAGAAATGTTTTTTGACAATTGAACCGTGCTAACATTTGAACTATGTGCTTGTGCTAAACTTAATGGTTTCAAATAGAACTGATTATTTACATAAAAAAGGATTTGGCGTTAAATAACCTACAAAGGTTGGTATGGCATAAAACCCAACAAACCAAACCAAACCAAACCAGCCTCTTTTGGGGTATGCAGCAGGAGGAAGAGTAACCGTAGAGCAGTGAGTAATGTTCTGGACTGTGAAATCGTAATACGCGAGTTCAAACTCCAGTTGCGCTATTATATCCACTTTTGGACGAGTACCCTTGTCATCTTGGTTAGGAGTCAAGTAGTACAGCTATTCTGTTTTTACAAGGATGGGGTTTGATTATTAAAAAAATAAAATTACAAGTTGAATCCGAATCATTATATAAAGTAGAGATTTAGCTTGAGTTGGTGTATTTGTAAGAAGCGTTTAATCATCTGTGTAGTCCACGTTACCGAAAGATAGTATCTGCTTCCTGACATTTTTCAGTACGAAATCCCTCAGATAAAAAAGAATCAGCATTTTCACAAGTCGTAGCTGTGTCACTGCTACTGTATAGTTGCACCAGTTTGACTCAAATGAAACTTCTGAAGAAAATGCAGGATGAGAACTAGATAAAGATGCCGTGTGATGTTTTGAATATATCCTGGAAGTAGCACACGACAAAATCCATGGCTATTTGACTCCCGTTACACAAATCATCTTAGAAAGACGAACAAAATATTGGTAAAGTCAGGAGGAACTAAAAAACGGCATTCTTTAATGAATTCCCACACATGGACACACCATTGTTGGCCTACCTGCAAAATCTTACATTCATCAACTTTGTGTGGACACTGGACACTCTCTAGATAACTCAGTATGTGTGTTAACCGGATGAAATGGATATCGAGACAAAGTCAAAAGAATTTGTACTATTGACAAGACTTGATGATGATGATGATAATATACAAAGTATGGCAACTGCTACCCACAGGAAAATCAACCTCTATCGGTTGTAATGTACAAGTCTGGTTTGCTAAGTTATGCTATACGGCTCGAGTCCCCCAAACGTTTTTTAACCCAGGGGACACAAAGCCTAATTCAAGAGCGCACTGGACTGTGACCTAAAACGACAGAAAAATAAAACAGCTAATTTCACTTGGTAATAATCCTAATTAGTTAATGAGACTTCTGTTTAGCCCAAGGGAATATGTGTATGGCGTTTGGCTTTCTAAAAAAATGGATGTACATGCATATTGGAGCGTTTTATTTTAACAGATGAAAGCTTTAACCATTACACCAAATGGTGTAATGGTTAAAGCGATGGTCTGCGAAATCGTAGTACGCGAGTTCGAACTCCAGTCGCGCTATTACGTTCACTTTCGGACAAATACCCTTGGGAAAGGTATGAACCCCCTTATCCTCCCAGCTATGGGTTAAATAGCACCACCACTGTTCTTCTAGGAGAATGGCTTTGGCGTTAAATAACCCACGAAGGCTGATATGCCATTAAACAAAGAAACCAAACCAAAGAAACCAAACCCACTTCACTGACCAGAGATAGTTTAAAGCAACATTATCAAGTCACGATGGCGATGGTTTTAACGATTAATCAAAATGACACCATGATCTCACGTAAACATCGCGGAAAAAAAAACAAAGAAACAGGAAACAACCATGCACTTCCTATTTCTCGAATGTTATGGAATCGTCTAGGGGATTCAAAGGAATTCTATCGGCTCGGCGATGGATATAAAAGCTGGTCCTATCACATAAAGAGGTGAGTGTAGCTTCCAGCTGGCTCAGTAGAATATTCTTAGCTTATGGGTCGAAGTGGGAATATTTTTAACCGCAGAATTTGAAAAAAAGACAACTATTAAGGAGGAAGCATACAAACACTTTCTCTACTTCCCCAAGCCAGACATTTTCCTGAACCCACCACGATAGAAGGGACGTCACAATCTGATGTTGTTTGCAATAATAAAATGATATTGTATGATTTTTACGGTATGATAACCAATGTTGATTTTTTTTTGTACAGAAGTTTAGGAATTCCTTGTACGTTTTCTATATTTTTCTAAGAGTTTTTTTTTTTTTTTTGGCATACGATCCCATCAAATTAGAACAATTTTTAAACTGACCTATGTTTGACCCATTTGATGGGACTTCAGCAAGCACTACCACTCAGAATCCTAGGAACAATGGCAATAAAGAAGTATTCTACATTCATTAGATCTCCAGAACCAAATCCTCATTATCAAATGCAGTTTTTTGCCA
>OY757909.1:14951593-14974093 GCA_963585895.1 Sepioteuthis lessoniana
CATGTATCTTTTTCTCTTCAGTTTTTCTTCTTTTTTTTCTTTTCCAATGATCAATTGCACATTATCTGTCTTCTACTCTTTTTACTTTCCTTCTATATCTGTAACTTATTACTTTTTCTCTCGTAATCTCTGTCATTAATATATATATTATATATATTATATATATATATATATATATATAAAATTAACTTAAATCGCGAGTCGGAAATCTCCTACTAAAGTTTCACCTTAACGGATCACCAGGAAGTCCAACTCCGAGAAAGAAAACTAAAACCTTCCGTGAACCCTGCATTGCTACAATTACAAGAGTGCTCAACACGAGTGGAGCCAACTATGAAATTAACTTAAATCCGAGAGACGGAGTTAGACTTCCTGATGATCTGTTAAGGTGAAACTTTAGTAGGAGATTTCCGACTCGCGATTTAAGTTAATTTTATAATTGGCTCCACTCGTGTTGAGCACACTTGTAATTATAGCATTGCAGTGTTCACGGAAGGTTTTAGTTTTCTTTCGACCAACTGACTGCATATCTCTTGATTTTTTAAAGGGGTGTGACGGGGTTGGCCTTTTCTTTCTTTTTGTCCTATAATATTTTTTTCTTTTTCCCTCGGTGATTCGAGATATTTTTATCTCTTGTTCCTGGCGTTTTTTTTCTGGTACCGTGAATGCTGGTAGATATTAGATTAATAAATAAATATATTATATATATATATATATATATTATATATATATATATACGCTCTCAATCATTGTTTCTACCTCTCCCCCCGTATATTTTCCATTAAGCCTCCTTTACAGCTAAGCATAGCTTCGTAATCAAACTAAGGTAAACGTGGTAAAATTTCACGGAAACCTTTTTTTTCTTTCCAACCAACACAAACCGTTCCCTACTTCTTCAACTTTTGACCACAGTCAATCGTTCTATCTCACCATTCTTCAATAGCTAACGAGTGTCTTATTTTTCGTTTTTTTTTTTTTTCAACAAGTATCTCTACAAAAGCCTAGCTCGTATCAAAACCATCATTTATTCATTTTTACTTATTCCGACCACGAAAACACAACACAAGTTTTCTTGCTTACTTCCAAAGTTGAGATAAAACATCCTGGGTGTTCTTTTCCTAAGCAACCCAAACCGTTTACTCTGTCCATTACTTCTTCCACTGTCCCTATATCTATCTTCCTTCTCTTTTTCAATAATTACCGAGGTTACTTTATTTATTTATCTATTTGGTCAACTATATTCCTCCCTCAAGCACGATTCAAAACCGAGTCAATAAATTTTCGGTTGAATACCAAGTGACACGTCAAGATTTTTCACACATATTCCCTAATTTCCTATCCTCTATTTCCAAAGTGTCCTCTTCAACACCATTGTCTATCTCATATCAAACCCCAAAATTCTCGACCCCATTCTAGGGGGGACCCAAAAAAACGCTGGTCTGGCTACTAACCAGTACCTTAAAATGCTCGACCCCTCTCTAATGGAGACATTCACAAAACCCGGAATGGCTTCGACCAGTACTCAAAATATCAATACCATTCAAGGGAGACCACACTCAACGCTTCCGATATCCACAACTTTTCAATACATCGAACCCGTCTCACAGACCTATCTACGGATCCAAATGTATATGGTCATTCTACCGATGATATATCGTAGATGCCCGGATCTTTCCAGAGCTCAGAATTGAAAGATACACAGAAAAATAACCCAATATAAAATTATTACGCTTTATGATGAGCATTTTCGAATTATTCTAAGTTTCCTTCATAAAATAAGAAATGTATATGTTGTTATCCATAATACTACCACATCATGGGTTTTTCCCTTCTGACTTTCTCTCATGATTCACCGTCCCCTAACTTACGAGCCTTATCATAGCTTTTCATTTTTTTCTCGTAATTAAATAAATTCTGTCGAGAGTGAACCACGTAACTTAAAAGCGACAGAGAGACATGAAAGTTATACAATAAGCAATGAACTTTATCTTTCTTTTTTATTTTCATAGGTTCTTCTCGATGTTTTTGTTCTAATTTTTCCTTCTTCGTTCTAGGGCTTTGTGTCGACCCTTGTTTTCTTCTTTTTTTAAAACTTGTTGTTTGTCTTTCAATATTTGGCGTTCTTCGTTTCTCCGCTCTTCTTGGTTGCGGTGACGCTTTTTTTTTTCTTGCCTATGGAGTTGGGTTCTTTACTTTCCGTTGTTTCCTTGTCGATCGGGGAAGCACAGTTGTTGTTTTTTTGCAGGGGAGTTTTTTTTTTGGGGGGGAGGGTTTTTTTGTCTTTGGAGTTGAGGTCTTTTATTGTTCATCGAAACAACAGTCGCCTGAAACGGGTTTCCATCATTCTTAGCCGATTTTAAACGTCTAAAGTACCGTGAATCGTCGAGTGGACAATACAAGCTCAAAATTACGTTTTCTTTTTTTCTTTTTTTCTTTTTTCTTTTTTTTGCAAGAGACATAGCAAGACACCGCGCACCAAAGTGTAACATATGTTGTATTATATTATATGTTATATCATATTATATTATATTATATGTTGTATTATATTATATTATATTATATCTTGTATTTTATTATATTATATCTTGTATTATATTATATTATATTATATTTTGTATTATATTATATATGTTGTATTATATTTTATTATATCTTGTATTATATTATATTATATTATATTATATTTTGTATTATATTATATCATATTATATGTTGTATTATATTATATTATATCTTGTATTATATTATATCTTGTATTATATTATATTATATTATACCTTGTATTATATTATATTATATTATATTTTGTATTATATTATATTATATTTTGTATTATATTATATAATATTTTGTATTATATTATATTATATTTTGTATTATATTATATTATATTATATCTTGTATTATATTATATTATATTATATTATATTTTGTATTATATTATATTATATTTTGTATTATATTATATTATATTTTGTATTATATTATATTATATTTGGTATTATACTATATTATATTATATCTTGTATTATATTATATCTTGTATTATATTATATTATATTATATTTTGTATTATATTATATAATATTATATGTTGTATTATATTATATTATATTATATCTTGTATTATATTATATTATATTATATTTTGTATTATATTATATTATATGTTGTATTATATTATATTATATCGTGAATTATATTATATTATATTATATGTTGTATTATATTATATTATATCTTGTATTATATTATATTATATTTTGTATTATATTATATTATATGTTGTATTATATTATATTATATTATATCTTCTATTATATTATATTATATTATATTTTGTATTATATTATATTATATTATATGTTGTATTGTATTATATTATATTATATCTTGTATTATATTATATTATATTATATTATATTTTGTATTATATTATATTATATGTTGTTTTATATTATATTATATTATATTTTGTATTATATTATATTATATTATATTTTGTATTATATTATATTATATTATATGTTGTATTATATTATATTATATTTTGTATTATATTGTATAGATTTACTGATGTCAATGATGATAATACAGATGTGTATACAAATACACGTCGACTCTGTCATTTTGAATACGAACGGGTGTATGAATTTCTGGCCACGGTCTTTGGCGACACGAGGAAGGACGCAGTTCTTAAAAGCCTATGCTAACCATACTATGCTGACCCCCACCACCATGCACGGCGCATATTGTCGGGTTTAAGATCTCAATTCATCTCTGTCGGTCGAGATCCCAAAAATATGATCTGATCTGATCAGATCAGAAAAACTCAACCGCTACCTTCAACAGTTGACCTCATCTAACCGTCTTTCTAAAATCCTCAAATTATATGCACCATCTGTTCCTGGCATGACATCATCCACACCGCAGCCCCATCTTCTGTCTGGGGATTTATTATGACATGATGATCGTCATATCCTTTCCGTGTGGGCGTAAGACTGCACCATCTAACTATGCACCTGGACTAAAAGACCCGAGTAGCTCAAAGCCTTACCAAACTAAATAATAAAATATATTTAACGAAAATTGATTAATAAAAAATAATCATTACCTTAATTATATAACAATATATATTGAAATTAAAAAGCCCTAAAATGGCAATTGAATTGTTGGTTATGTGATGAATATCTTCATAATAGAGAATGGTTCAATAATTTTTCTAGTCGATTGTCATTGACTCCACGTCTAATGTCTGTTGTCTCACTAAAGTATTGTCTGCGAAAACGTTTGGCTGTTTCGTGAATAATCCTCCAATTTTCTCCCCTCTTTTTTCACTTTTACCTTTTCTTAAGTATATGTATATATGTGTTTTTCAAGTAAATTCATTCAGGACACTATATGTATGTCTTATGTGTGTGTATATGTGTGTGTAAAGTTATCCAATAGATGGATGTATGATTTGTGTTAGTGTGTAAGAGTACATTTGAAATATGTATAAATAAAATGTTTGCGCGTGCACACACACACACGCACAAACACTTTCGCTTTCTCTTTCTCTCACTTAATCACACACACACACACACACACACACACACACATTATATATATATATATATATATATATATAAACACTTTCGCTTTCTCTTTTTCTCTTTCTCTCACACACTCACTCACTCACTCATTCACACACACACACACACACACACACACACACACACACATATATATATATATATATATATATGTATATAAACACACTTTCGCTTTTTCTTTCTTTCTCTCACTCACTCATTTATTCACACACACACACACACTCTCGATCACTCTTTCTTTCTTTCTATCTCTCTCTCTCTCTCTCTCTCTCTCTCTCTTCGTCTCTTTCTCTCTTACTTTCTCACTTTGTACACATAAATACACACGCATATACATGTTGTATTTGAAAATATCATGAATGCTAATATAATCAACTCGGAAGAAATTTTCAAAGAATCAAATTAAATTTTTTTTTATATAACATTTTACCCAAAGTACTCGTAAGCAAAATTGTTATCACATGGAATGGAAATAGGTACCCTGAAAAACCGTCCATGCAACTGGACGTACTAGTTTACCAAGTATCAGTTGCAGAAAAAAAAACTCTCTTTGCAAACACACAAATTAGCAAGGTGACACCTGAAAAAGCATTCGTATTCGAATATGATTTATTCTATTCGAGCGGATTGCCCTGGTGTTGACCGGGTGTCAAATATATTGGACATTCTCAATAACTTCATTTATTTATTATTAATACCACAAACATAACATGTTCTTGGAATTTCGCAGCAGGGATGAAGTGAAATTATACCTCAGTATTCGATAAATATCAGAGATATGCAATCTTATTTATTCCTTCCCTAGAATACCCCCGTCAATAATGATGGTTAAAATTTATACAAAATATCTGTGTATATCAAAATAACTAAACGAATGAAAAACAAAAGAATTGAATTTTTTTTTCAATATAAACTGATGATTTCATAAATACTTATCTTTTAAAATGATGAGCAAAAATCCATATAAAATGCGAAAAAATGACTAAAAATACCCCTAAGAAACTTATTTTCAAATTTAAAAAAATAATTCAGGTCTTTTTAAACTAAAAAAAATTACTGAATTTCTTTCTGTAATATACTGATCCTCGACCGAGCCGTCAATTAAGAGATGCACCTGTGTAAATAAGCAGAGGACAGCGGAAACAGGTGCATCCGGTCGAAGATATCGGAATATCACCTTGACCTGTGGACGTGGTTGAATTCGGTGCAGATGCGTACGCCCACAGGAAGCAGGTGGATGTCAAACAATTATATAACTAGTTGCCACAGACGGCTTGGGTCAGTTGGAGTTCGAGTTGCCGTTGCAGTTGGAGATAGGATGCCCGCGGAGTGAGAACCAGCTCCAGACAGAGGGCTTGGGCCCTCAGTGACCAACGGTTGAGCAGCCCAGCAGAATGAGGTAGAAGTGTAGCTATGGTCAGAAGAACCAATCATATTACCAATATGTAACAGTCTGTCCCCGTCTCCAACTCACCTCTCAAACACAACCAACATCAGACCTTTCCAATAATGTGGGAGAGGTATATTTTTATAAAGAAGCGTGTTCGTTCGTTCATTGAAGTTCGTTATAATGTTGACTATGTTTCTACATGTATTATGTATATGTATGTGGCTATACAACATTTCTAAGCGGAACATTTTCTAATTCGGGAAATACCTTTTCTCCTCAGACACATGACTATTTAAACAGCATTGAAATAATAGTTTTCATAACTTTTAAAATCATTCCATACACACTTTTGTCCATATTTTACTTTCATTGGGTGTCTTCTTCGACGCTGTGAAGATACGAATCACTCAGTTTCTTAGATTTTTCTTTCTTTTTACATTTATTTATTCCTTTCATTAAGATTTCAAAAGCACCAACAAAAGCACCAGACATGTCATCTTTTTTTTTCTTCCTTTTTTTTTTTTTTGGTTCTCACGTCAGCCTGCCGTTATGACTGTTGACTTGACACCTGGTCTGCTTTCTTTTCTTTTCTCGTTCGATGTAGCAATCTACAAATCACATGATTCTTTCTTAATCTCTTTTTCACTTTAATTTTACTTTCTTTCTTTCTTTCTTTCTTTCTTTCTTTCTTTCTTTAAATATTATGTGTATTAACACACAGATGTGCACACAGAATACTTGCAATTTATATCATTAGGAAATTACCATTACGAAAAGCAACAATATTTGATAAGTGGATCAGAGTGATACCAAATGATCTTGAAGATCAGTTTTCATAAATCTTCTTAAAATGCTACCGATACAACTCTTTTTGGTAAAGTTCTAGCTGCTATCATATTGAATACTATAAATGATAAACAAACAAATATGAACTAATTGTAGTATAGGACCAAAAAAATTAAAGCGTTGTGTCAGATAAAGGGAAATGAATTCACAGAAAAGAAACTTGAATCTCAACGAAGAAAACAGTAGTCGTTTTTATTTTGGGGAATTCCAGCGGACTGTTGTTAAAAAGTTCGTTCAATAGCGTTCTTCCTCGCCTTCTTTTTTTTTCTTTTTGTCACTATCAAACATCTTCTTTCTGTATCTCTCTTTCCCCCCGTGCACTTCAGCTAGCGTTCGTAGAAAAGGTCCACCTTTCTCTTCTTGGCGATGGCGGCGGCGTTTTTATCGTCGGTCGGTTGATGCTTATCATATCAGTCGGATTGCTATGACAGGCTTGGCTCTATGCGTCGTAGGGCGTGCTCCTCTGTTGAAACCTGTTTGAAAACCTGTCTTGAACAGCCAAAATCTTTCTACTTGATTTTCTTATAGATTGATTTGATGGAATCAATTAAAGGTTCCTGAAGGTTCGATGCTCACCAGTGGAACAGCTGTGCAACACGTGAAAGTTCACGCGCGATTATATTAAAATCATGCTTTTTCTCTACAGGTCACTCTGCCTGCACGAACGAGGTTCGTGACATTTTTTGATCGTCACACTTTTGTACCCAATGACAAATAACACCTGATGTGCTCGAATGTTCTTTAACCTTGAGAACGCCGCAATTTAATGACGGCTCTTGTTTGTAATGTTGCATAATTATTGTGATGGTTGATTGTATTATTTATTTCATTATTTTGTTTTGTCGGGCCGTGAGTTTTTCAGTTAGCGGTTAAGTTAATTAAATCTTTGAGCGAAAATGTTACGAGGGGCATATGATAAGTTTCCAGAATTTTTTCGTATGGGCACTTTTAGTGATAGTACACACATGAAACTCTAGTCCCTTCGAAGTAATCTCCCCCGGCTGCAATGCACTTGTTGTACCGTCCAAAAAACTTCTGGAAGGCCCCATGGAAGTCCTCTTGTGTGAGCGTGTTAATGACCTTCGTCACAGCCTCTTTCATCTCCTCAATTCTCTCATAACGACAGCCTCTGAGCTGAGGGAATAACCAAAAGTCACAGGGAGCAAGGTCTGGACTATAGGGACGGTGAGGAACTGCCTTGAATCCCATCTTGGTTAAATAGTCTGTGACAAGGATGGAGTTGTGTACTGGTGCATTGTCCTGGTGGAAATGCCACTGACCCGATTTGAAGAGTGCTGGCCTCTTCTGACGGAATCTCACCCTGAACTCACTTAAAACCTCAACATAGCAACCGTAACTCTAATCCTAACTCCTTGGCCAATCAACTCTGGTATTGACTTCCTTACTCCTTCTACACCTCTCATCATCCCTCACAGATTTTCTGTCTTTCTTGAATCTTTTATGCTACTCAAAAACTAATGCTCGATTCATGCAAGATGGTCCAAAAGCAGTCTGAAGCATTCCATACGTTTCTATGGCATTTTGCCAAGTTTAAAACAGACTTTTATTGCATATAGTTCTTCTAAAGTGTCAGATTGCATTTTTGAAATTCACCAGCTGTGATAATCAGGCTTTAGTAGGGTGTATTCCAATGGCTGCTGTAGCTGTTCCTTTGAACCTGAAATCATAAACATTGGCCAGTCATCTCATGAGATATATAGCAATAACAATCTGTATTTTCAAAAGTCTTCGACAATTTTAAATGCCTGTACGAAAAAAATCTGGAAACTTATAGTATGCTCCTCGTATTTAAATAGGAGATTTCAAGCGCATGCACCTGTCATCCCTACACAGAAAGACCAATGTTAAACAAAATAGATTCATGTCTTGTTATAAGTTTGTGTGAATAAATGAAAAAAAATAAATAAAAATTTGCGAATTTAAAAAAAAAAACTCAGATAGAGTTCAGTTAGAGAAGTCGTCAGTTGGGTTTAGACGTCTGCCGAGTTAGAGGGGGTCTCTGTTTGTGTCTCTGTTCATAGACCCTAACATATTCTCTCTCTCTCTCTCTCTCTCTCTCTCTCTCTCTCTCTCTCTCTCTCTCTCTCTATCGTGGTACTCCGTGCAGTCTGAACATCTGAACATTGAACGCCTTTGTAACTGGATAAGAAAGCGACAATATCTATAAATATGTTGGATACATCATTGTGACACCAATACGTTCCGATAAATTATTGTTAATAGTTGACGGAGAGTTCTTCTTGTTGAGTTTCCAACATTTTGGTAACTTACTCCAACAAACCACCCCGACGGACTGTCAGAAGAAATTCCAGATGAATCATGTCATTCCCTATCTGTGGACCTTTCAACCAAAAAGTGGGCACAGAGCGGATTGATAAATATTCTACCTGGTAACGAATGTGGCAGTCACGGAACGAAGACTACAATAAAGAACCGCAACTAGGATAGTACTACATTTGGTACTGTGACAGACATAGTATCATATTTAGTATCGTGAGAATCACAGTATGACATTTGGCACCGTAACCAAGATAAGACCAAAGTAAAAGTACCGTGACAACTATAGAATTACATTTGGTACTACGAATGTTGTCGTGCACAATGGTCTTACATTTGACGTTGGTTCGTAATGTTATATAATTAAGGAATGGTTTTTATTTTAATCATTTTTCATTATTTTTATTTTATCATTCAGTTTGGTTGGACTTTGAACTATTCGGGATAAGAGTTCAGGTGTGTAGTCAATTGGTGAAGTTTACGTTCGTGCGCAAAGGATATGACAATCAACATTGTCATAATAAACCCCCAGACAAGAAATAGAGCTGGAGTGTGGATGACCTCATGCTCAGAAGAGATGGGTTGGGAACTTGAAAAATTTTGAGAAAAGATTCAGTTGAGTTCCGACCATGGTGTTGAGAAGTTGGGGTTTGACCATGATGTTGAGAAATTGAGAATGGACCACGAGATGTGCCGAGCGTAGAGGGTGTTGTTAACATAGTATGATACGAAAGACTTTTAAGAATTGTGTCTTTCTCTCTCCTTGTGTCGATGAACCGAAGTCAGAAATTTATAAACCTTTGTACCTGAACAACAGAGTGTGGATGTGTATTTGCATTTGTAAATTTGTTTGTACCGTTGGGTTGATATCATTATGATTATGATCGTGGGTATACAACAGTAACACAAACATACTTTTCTTGTTCAAAAAAACTGACACTAAAGAATTTCCTATCAGGAGTTTCACGTTTGAAATAAGGCTATCAGATTATTCGAAATTTATAGAAATGTTGTTTTCTTTATGCAATATAATGGCCGAGGGGTTTCATTTTATATATCTTTCCTTTGGGTTTAGTTAGGCTGAGAACCTTTCGGTTCAGTGCATGGGCTAGTTAGGTGCAAACATGGGTGCAGGTGTTCACGCGCGCGCGGAGTGGACATGTCATTCAGAGATGTCACAATAAAAATTCCAGATAGTGGATTTGACCGGGGATGTGAGTGACGTCTCGCACCGGAAGCGTGGGCTGAGATTTGAGAAAAGTTAGTTGAGTTGAGTTGCTGCCTCGGAAGAAGAAGGTTGACTTTCGCTTGCTCGCCGAGGCCATGCGGCAGGTGTCGCACGTGGTTTGGGGTAGATGGAAAAGTCAGCATAGAAAGATTGTGCCTCTCTCCTTATGTCGAAAAACCTTTAAAGCTCAAAGGTAATAAAAAAGTTTCGTACCTGAACTAAGAAGTCGTAAGTGTTTTTTGTGTTTCGGGATTCCTATGTTATCTACATATGAGTTATGAACATTCTATGTATATTTCACATATTCCCGTATGGGTATGTTACATTTAGCCTGGATTTATAAATAAAAACTATTTCTGAATTACCAATTTAAAAAAGAAAATATAGTCCAAATGCCTGCCTTAAAAATATTTAATGTCATTTGGAGCTTTATTAAATGCTGAAATATCAAAATCGCAATCTCTTAATTCAATGGTAAAAACTTATTTTAACTTGTTGTTAGTGTTTAAATTAGAATATTTTGCATTGCTTATTTTAAAATTCAAGATTGCTTAAAATGTAGTTCCTGTTACTTTGAGCTTCATCAAAATGTTTAAATTACTCAATCAAAATATTTCATTTTAATAAAATCACAATTAATTAATAATCTTTTTGTGCATTGTAAATTTCAAAATTGAACATTGCCACAAATCTATATAATTGAGATTCATCAATATGTTGAAAATTTCCAATCACGAAATTTCAAGGAAAGCGCAGTAATTTTAATTGCGAGTTTACTATTCATTGATAAGTAAATTATGAATCGACAATTTTTCAAAATCAAGATTAACAAAAATGTAGTTTCTGCATCACTATTTTCAAGATTAAAGGTTGCCAAAAATTTATTTCCAATTATATTGAGTTTCATTGAAATAATGAAATTTTACAAGCTTAATATTCCAATTTAATGAAAACCCTGATAATACATTCTAAAAACAGATTAAAAAGCTCTCCCTACATTGCAAATTACAACTATGACATTTTCAAAAATAGTAATTCATGTCAATGTGAGTTTCATCGCAATGTTGAACTTTCTTGATCATATTAAGGGATTTTCAGTTGAATTGTAATTATTTTCTTGTATGTCAAATTTTGTTGAAATCTTAAAGTCACAATATCTTATGAAAAGACTGATATTCACACGGATTTTACAATAAAATAGTAAGCTCTTTCTGCACACGCCCAGTTGGCCGAGTGAGTAGAATACGCCTACTGCATCTTTGTAGAAAGGAAAAAGATTTCTCCCCTAGTGTCCTGGATAAGACCCTGAACACTCTGATGGTCAGGCTCCAGTCTTGAATCTTTGGGGAATGTAGTGTACCCCTTCAGTGGCATTACTCCCAAGACCACTATTACCTGAAATGATAGGACTTGTTTACCACTAATGTACTTAGTTTCCTATTGAGTTTCATCAAAATGTTGAAATTTGACAATCACAATATGTGAATTGTTTTGAAAGACTTTTGTTTTACAGGGAATTTACAAAGGAATCATAATCGCTCTATGCATTGCTAATCTAAAAATTCAGGATTGCCTAAAGTGTAGTTCCTGTTGCATTGGGTGCCATGAAACACTAAAATTTTACAATCACAATATATCAATTTAATGGAGACCGTTGTTTTAACAGAGGTTTTACAATTGAATTATAAGTCTTTACTGAAATGCCAATTACAAATTTCCCGATAACCACAAATGCACTTCCTGTCATCTTGAATCTCAAGAAAATGCTAAAATTTCACTATCACGATATTTCATGTTAATCAAAACACTTTAATTTAAAAAGGAATTTTACATTTAAATAATAAGTGCTTTCTGCATTGTCAATTTCAAAATTCAAGATTACTACAAATAAATTTCCAATAATCTTGAGATTCCTGAAAATATTGAAATTTCGGAATCAGAATATTTGCATTTAATTGCAACATTGTACTTTCAACAGGGCTTTTACATTTGAATAATAAGTGCTTTTCGTATTGCCAATTTCAAAATTGAATATTATTTATTTGCAATGCCTCTTTAAACATTTTCACTTTTTACTATCTTCTCGTATTAAGCTTTAAAAAAAAACTTTGCCAAGAACATATACACTGATAATAAAAGATTTATATCCAGATCAAAATCAGTAAAGTAATCCATCCAATAGTTCACAACTTGCCCTTTTAATTTCTTTCTCTTCCCATTTGTTTCTGAATTTATCCAAATCAATCTTAAAAGTTTTACACTATTGTATTTTATAATCCAATTAGGCAAAAGTGTTGTATAGCTATTTACGCAATTCAATAAAAGAACGAACTCACTTCTTTATAAAAATATATCTCTTACACTTTATTTTCGAAAGGGTTGATGCTTCTGTGGTGTGTTAGAGATGGGTGGGGAGACATATATTCAGAGAGAGGACTTCTTTTTTCCATATTTTCTTCCAGGAGTCAGGGGGTGCCAACGCTAGCACTCCTTTGCAAGCTCGTCAGAGTCGCCTCTGATCGGCTGCATGTCCCACGCTCGACTCTGATTCTCTTGCACTCTGTCTAAATCTGACTGCGTGGTTCTCATCACGTGGTCTCATTTCGGTTACATACCTGTCCGATCTGAGTGCCCTGATCGTGCTATTCTGTTTACTAATCACAACGTGACAGCTTGTTAAAGCACATGGGGTCACTTGGAACAAATTGAAAATCCATGGTATATGTTATATAACTAAAGTATATTACTAAAAAGACAAAATATATCTTAATGTATAAGCAAAAAATATATTACTTCATAATAGAATACATATTTTACTCTATAAGCAAAATATATATGAGCCAGTACGAAAGAATATATATGTATTGCATAAAGATGCAAGAAATGTTTCGATATAAACAAAATCATTTCTTTAAAAGCAAAGAATTCTGTACTCCGTAAGGAAAACTTATATTACTCTCTAAGAAATAAATATATCACACTGTAAACGAAAAAAAATATTACTCTATTAAAAATAAGTGTATATTACTCAATCAACAATATATATATATATATATATATATATATATATATATATATATATATATATATATTACTCTATAAGGAAAATACATGACTCTTAAGGCAAAAAAATTCCACTGGGTTGCAGATTGCCACGTTTATATTTTCTTATATCTACTGTGGTATTAAAATATTAACATTTTACAATTATAATATTTTAGTTTAATAAAAACTGTTAGATTAATAGGGAATTTGTGATTAAATGGTAATTATTTCCGGCAATGGCTATTGATAAATTCAAGAATCCCATAAATGGACTTCATTTCATTTTGTTTCAATAAAATATGATAAGTTCGCAATCACAATATTTAATATTTTATAACAAGACGTTTATTTTACTGGTGATTTTATAAATGAATAACAAGTCTTTCCTGTATTGCAAATTGATACAATGTATTGAACATTCTACACATTGGCCTCATGAGTAGAGTGATCATGAATAGTCTGGAAGGCTGGGGTTCACTCCCAGGTCGTGTCATACCCAATAAATGGTACTTGATCCTGCCTTGTTTAACACTCGGCATTATAAGGTAAGAATCAAGGGTCAAGTGAAGCAATCCAGGGAAAGGAGTAGCGCCTATCCTCTACACCTCGGCGTTATAGCTATTGGAAAGGGAGCCTTCAGGTCACCTTCAACTGAAGTCGCTAACGCATTCTTTCTTCATTGTCGAAGAAACTGGCAAAAATAATATTTCAAGTTAAGATGTTGAAATCTTAAAGTCACAATATCTTACGAAAATACTGATATTAACACGGATTTTACAATAAAATAGTAAGCTCTTTCTGTACCCGCCCAGTTGGTCGAAGCAGTACAATTGTTATATTGTCATCTACACATGCAGCATCATAACGACACAATAATAAAGACGCAGGAAGACTTCTTTATAAATATAGGTACCTCTCACTCGAAAAAGTTACTCAAGTTTTGCGTGTGAGAGGGAGCTGGGGACCGAACAGAACTGAAATATTTTGACCCCCACTCTTATGGCCGTCAGCGTTGTGTCTTTCTCGTTCTCCTGATGCTCAACCAGAGGCCCTGGGGTCAACTCTGCTGGATGCTGATTTCTTTACTGCAACTTATCAGCAACTTCTCTGGTCGCCAAACTCCATTGGGGTTCCCGAGGGCCCCTACGGCCGGGCGTGGCTTTCTTTACCACATCTAGTCTATAACTACTTCTCCAACTATAACTGGAACTCAAACTGTCTTGACTTCTGTCTTGACTGAGTTATATAATAGTTCAACACCCACTCGATCGCCCACTCGATCTTTGAAATCGCATGTTTGATCGTCATCAAGCGGAAATAACTATCATGCAGTTCAGAGGTCACTCTCTTCCGGTGTGTCAATCAATGAGAGTATCATGGGATTTTTTAGCTTGACCCATTTTGTTAGCCACTTTCCGCCCACGCGATTTTCTCTCCTAACTGCCATTGGAATGTGTCACTTCCTTCCGGTGCATCACCTTGAATGGCATTTTGGGCTGGGTCAAAAGTCAAAATATAACAGAATACTCAATCTTTGCAGAAAGTTAAAAGATTCCTCAGTGTCCTAGATATGACACTAAACACTCTGACGTTCAGGCTTCACTCCTAGAATTTGGGGGAATGTAGAATACCCCTTCATTATCATTACTCCCAAGTCCACGATTACTTGAAATGATAGTACTTGTTTGGTTCGCAAATAGGGGTTAATAGAACCGTTTACTATTTAACTAAGGGAAAACAAATAATACGTAGCCCAGTCGACTAGGACTGTAGAGTATACCAACGGCACCTCAGCAGAGTGGTTCCCCTTCCAACGAGTGTCCACGATATAAAACTAAACAATCTGAAAATGAGGTTCCAGTGATGCTGGGGATTTGGTGAATGGAGAATACCCCTTCATTGCCATCGCTCCCGTGTCCACTCTGGTCCGGAATAACAGCACCTATCTTGGGATTAAATAGAACTAAACTGAATACTTATGCTAAACTGAATTGTTTAAAATAGAACTGTTTGACTTAACTGAAATAGAAATGTTTTTGACAAATGAACAAAATCAATACTTATGCTCAACTGAATTGGCTGAATGAGAACTTTTTGAAAAACCGAATACCTTGAAATAGGTTTTTGACAATTAAAATATGTGCTCATGCTAAACTGAATTGTTTGTAATAGAACTGACTATTTGTATAAAATAGATTTGGCGTTAAATAAGCGACAAAGGTTGATATGCCATAAAATCCAACCAACCAACAAATAACATGTGAAATTTAATTGTTAGGGTAATACTTGAAACCTTTTAACAGTGCAAATAAATGAGATCAGTCTTGTTTAAATTGTTACCAACAAACTATTCGTTTACTAATCTTATCTAATCACACACACACACACACACATACATATATATATATATATATATGTATGTATGTATGTATGGAGAGAATATAGCATAAAATGAACTACAAGGTTTTATATGCCACTAAAGCTAACCAACCAACCAACCAACTAACAAACAAACCAAATTTCTGCGTCATCAATTTCAAAATTATAAAGTGCCACAAGTCCATTACACATAACCTCGAGTATTATGGAAATTAAAAATTGCATTATAACAATATTTCAGTTTAATTTAATTTAATAATTTTTAAAGGGATTTTACAATCATTTATTGCTAACAGTGTTTTAATTCCGTTGGGAAAAGCAATCATATTACAATATATATATATATATATATATATATATATATATATATATATATATATATATATATATTATCTTACAATTAATTGATAGTATATATATATATATATATATATATATATATATTGACTGCGGAAGCAACATTAGGTATATTCTAGTATAATAATAAACGACCATATCATTAAAAAAAATTGATTTAATTCAAAACAATTAATAACAATTTTTTTTTAAAAGTTGTTACTAAACAATAAATTTACGCAATATGACAACGATTCTTTTCAATTATTGTATCAACACACCTTCGAAAATATTTGCATGCTTTCAAAATAAATTCTTCAGACATTTTATCCCCTTCCTGCTCAACAGTAATCTTGAACGAACCAATGTTTGAGGGGAAGTAGGATTTGTTTTCTTTCTTCATCGCAGTCGCGAGAGCAGTTAAAAAGCCTTCTTTTCATCGTTTTTACAATCCTCCACTCCTCCTTTTCATTAATTTTTTTCCTTTGCTCTGTATAGGGTCGACAATCTTTTCTGGGTTTCGGCGTTAAGTAATTCATACATTCTTTGTCGTTTCATTTCTTGCTCATACCTATTGGGCTGAATTTTAATGAATAAAAAGTGCTTGAATAATAGAGATAATCGTAAAAAAATAGATTTATTGGGTTTTTCTTTCCAAAATTCGACCTACCAGATAAAAAAAAAAGTTTGCTGGACAATTTATTTTTATTGCAGATAAATACTATACTAGAGGTATAGAGAACATGGAGAATATATTTATATTAATAACTTTACATCGAGTATTTTCAGAAATCATAAAAGACTGCCGCCCACACCTATATATATATATATATATACACGGTCACCAACTTTACTTACAATATGTATATATATAAGTGTTGGTTGAAATAATCAATGTAAAGTTATAGGAGTTGGCTAATATGACGGTCAATTTCATTAAATTCTCAGCTGTAAGTGTTATATATATATATATACGGTCACCAAATTTACTTACTATATATATATATATATATATATATTTAGTAAATTTCATGAAAGTGATCGACATATAAACCAACTCATATATATATATACATATATATAAAAGGAGAAGCTGTTTGTATATATATATATATATATATATATATATATATATATATATATATATATATTTAGTAAATTTCATGAAAGTGATCGACATATAAACTAACTCATATATATATATATATATACATATATATAAAAGGAGAAGCTGTTTGTATATATATATATATATATATATATATATATATATATATATATATATTTAGTAAATTTCATGAAAGTGATCGACATATAAACTAACTCATATATATATATATATATACATATATATAAAAGGAGAAGCTGTTTGTATATATATATATATATATATATATATATATATATATATATATTTAGTAAATTTCATGAAAGTGATCGACATATAAACCAACTCATATATATATATATATATATATATATACATATATATAAAAGGAGAAGCTGTTTGTATATATATATATATATATATATATTTAGTAAATTTCATGAAAGTGATCGACATATAAACCAACTCATATATATATATATATATATATATATATATATATATAAAAGGAGAAGCTGTTTGTATATATATATATATATATATATATATATATATTTAGTAAATTTCATGAAAGTGATCGACATATAAACCAAATCATATATATATATATATATAAATTATATATAAAAGGAGAAGCTGTTTGTATATATATATATATATATATATATATATATATAAGATTTCATTCCCTTTGATCTGTTAACTTACCAAGATTGAAGCACCCCATCTACCCTACTCTTTAGCAATGGCTGGAGAGAGAATAATCGGATTATTACTTTTCTCTAGAGCATTACCTCTAATGTTAAATGCATGGAGCCTCGTCCAGGATTTGAAGTTACGAGGCCGTGTCCGTTTTCTACAATGGTAATCATGATAAAACGAATATGTATATATATATATGTAAAACAATATTTTTTTTTTTTTTGTTGTAAAGAGAAAAAATATTTTTTAATGGATTGGTCCACGTACAGATGATTTATTTAAAGATGTATTTATTTATAAATCCTAAAAAAAATACAAATGTCTTTCGGGGACCTATTCATATTGATATATATATATATATATATAGAGAGAGAGAGAGAGTAGGTTCTTAGCCTTGGTGAAGCAACTAGTCTAGGAGAAGGAAAACTCTGAATTCAAACCTGTTAAACTCCGCTTAAAAAATTGACCTTGTGTGTCATATCCTGCCCGAGCGGAGGGGTTGGGGATATATATATATATATATATATATATTTCTTAAAAAATACTAGAAATTTAGAAATAGTATTCCATTTCTATAATAGATCTATTTCGCACATTCAATCTCGTCAAATGATATTCAATTACTTGATATATATATATATATATATATATATCTTAGAACAACAAAACAACAAGCAAAAGTTACAGATTCTCGAGGCACTATATATTAGAAATATACAACCCAAACATAATATAAATTATTTTTAAACGGTGCTAATGTGCTTAAATGCCTTTTGCTTATGACGCTATTTATAGAAAGAAATTTAAAAAGTAAACGCTACACAATACGATAGTACAAACGCTCATCCTTACAATGTTGTAATGTACATACAAAAGTTACATCACTTTTGTAATACATCCTCCCCTGATGATGGCCCAAAGTTGGACAGAAAGTACTTGGGATATAACTAATTATGGAGGGTTTATCAACCAATTCCCACCGAATATCATAAAATCAATACGGCTATTCGAAAGGATTAACAAAAAATATGTACACAAAAAATGTCTATTATATTCAATGAAATATGTATCAATGAAGAAATGCTGCCAAAATACACACACATACACACACACACACACATATATATATATATATATATATATATATATATATATATATGAGCAGAATTTTTAAGGAGTAGTTTTTGACTTTCATCTCTTAGAATCAATAGAATTAAATTTCCATAAGCCAAGGAACATGTCATAGTTAAAGAATTTCAATCAGAAACGGAAAGACATGTCTTCAAATTCTATCAGTCATACTTGGAGACACGAACCTTAATGGCAGTGCCTTAACAAGTAGCACTTTATCTCCTATAACCTGTAAATTGGCATTAGAGGGTTTTCTATATGAGCGCTTTCAGATTGTGAACAGCTTTTGTGGTTGACGATGTAAGTATAAAGCCTAAGCAGGGAATGTGCAGTCAGAGTCAGTGGTTTGATTATGGCTTCAGTGTGGTTGGAAATAGAAAGCGGGAATATAATTATTTGGGTTCAGAAATGCAGATAACGAGAGCAATGGACGCGTTCGTTGGTAACCGTGGTTGTGGATGGATGGCAATAGTCACCAAGGGAAGATTGTTGAACGCTTCTGCTAATTCATGTGCAAAATGGAAATTGGAGCGAGTACATTACTGTTGTTGGCAATATGCAATGCTGGAATGCAAGGGAGGAAGCAACAATTATCATTTTACAACTGTCCACAAAAGTGCAAAAATAAAAAAAATGGTTCCATATTACTCTGTATCGATTAGGCTACCGTATTTTAGATCAGTTATTAAGAAGTTAGTTTCAAACAAGATAGATAGATAGATAGATGCGGTAGCCATAATTTGGGAGGTTTTCGCTGATATTTCCACTCGTTACTGAAATTAGTTACCTTGTTCCAATTTAGCGTATAATTGCGATGGTGATTGTACGCATACATAAATGTACTCCCACCACACACACACACACACATATATATATATATATATATATATATATATATATATATATATATATATAACGTGTGTGTGTGCGATTTACGCATGTATTACCAAGGCACATCATGAATACAAATATACAATTGATAAATGTTTGGAACGATAGATAGATAGATAGATATGTGAAAAGACTGAGATAGATAGATAGATTGATTGATAGATAGATACGGAAAGACTTAGATAGATAGATAGATAGATAGATAGATAGATAGATAGATAGATAGATACAGACAGACAGACTGACAGACTGAGATAGATAGATAGATAGATAGATATGTGAAAAGACTGGGATAGATAGATAGATAGATAGATAGATAGATAGATATGTGAAAAGACTGAGATAGATAGATAGATATGTGAAAAGACTGAGATAGATAGATAGATACGGAAAGACTTAGATAGATAGATAGATAGATAGATAGGATTTTTCAGGAAAAAGCAATTATAATCTTACCACAAACAACAAAAGTACAAAAATAAAAATGGTGGTATACTATAATGCTTTGGTCAGGTTACATTACTGGATGTTGGACAAGTTATTTTAATTAATCTTTCCAAAAAATAGATAGATACTTACACATTAATATCCACTCAAATATTGATAATACATGTCTACTTTTGAACGTTTTTCTTGACTCTTAATGGAATCGGTTATTGCTACAAATTCAGCCTTTTGATTTTCATTTCGGTTTTGGTTTCTTTGTTTAATGGCATATCAACCTTTGTAGGTTATTTAGTGCCAAAGCTATTCTCCTAGAAGAACAGTTATGGTACTATTTAACCCATAGCTGGGAGGATAAGGTGGTTCATACATTTCCCAAGGGTATTTGCCCGAAAGTGAACCTAGTAGCGCGACTGGAGTACGAACTCGCTAACTACGATTCCGCAGTCCATCGCTTTAACCATTCCACCACAAGAACAACCCCACACTCTCATTTCATTTTACGTCAGGATAATACTTTAGTGGATAGAACACGGCTGTGAGTTGAACATTCAAGCTGGAACAATATCATTCCGATGTAATATGAAATGATCACGAAAAAGTTTTGTGTACCAATTACTGGACTGGTCTAAGTGGTCTCGTAACTGATCGTACCAAGAAAAAACTATGTCAATTTCGCTAGATGGATCAACCGTCACTTCTTGTCTAAGGTCCAGTCGACTGGGTCTGTCGAATACACCAACTCCATCTCTGCCGAGGGGGAAAGCTCCCCAGTGAGCGTCACTAAACAATTTGGGCTTCTTTGTTTGGGGAATGTGAAGTACCGCTTCATTGCCATTACTCCTAGGTCCACTCTGATCCGGGGTGATAGATTGCACTTGATAGGTTACTATCTATACGTAAAATAGAATTGTTTGACTGCTTTAATTGTGAATTGCTACAAATGGATCTCTTCGATCGTTTAGGTATTTGTAAACAGATGACTGCCGAATTGCATTGTTAGTCATGCATGGCAACGAATGCAAAAAAGCTCTTTAGAAACCACACAAAACCTATCAAAATATACGTATCATATGCGTAAACTATTGTGTATCATTCATTATCAATGTTACAACCTAGTTGTTCCTTATCTAGCTATTTATCAATTATGGGCTTAGAAGATCTATAGATTTAATGAAAGAAAACGGTTTCAGGCTGGAAAAGGAAAGAAGCAGAAGATACCCCAGCACAAACAATTACGAACGCGGACTACGCCGATGACATAGCGCTTCTAGCAAATTCCCTTGACCAGTCCGAATCCCTGCTACATAGTTCGGAAAGGTTGCTGACAGTGGTCCTGTTGTCATAACTTGGATCGGTAAAGGGCACGAGTTGTACAACAGCGCATCTCCGATCTCGCTTGTTGAACATTGTGTCTCTTTCAGACATGATAGGAGGTGCCTATCGTTCTTGGGATTTGTACACCACTGGTCAACTAGTAGATGGTCTGCAGCAAAAAAAAAAAAACCGGTTTTCATTTAATGGAAATGAAATCATGTCTTTTCTAGGACGACAATTTTATCGTTCCACCCTGTGTTTATATATATATATATATATATATAATATTTCAGTTATTTAGCAGAGAAAATAGTTATTGGATTTCTTTTTAAAATTACAAAAAAGCGGTAATATTTGAACATCAAATTTTCATTAACTCCGTCTACAAATAACTGGAAACATAACAAGAGGCTGGATTTTTGAGTAGGTGTCTTCTCCATAAATCGATCAACATTTCTCTGTTTTTCTCATTTACTTTATTTCAATTGTTTTTCCTTATGATACAATATTAAATTTCTACATAACATTTCCACGTGTCCTCCCATATTTTTTCCATTATTTTAATGATTAAATTCGGCCGCTAATGGAAAATTCGGGCGCCAATATTCCCTCCGGTAAAATCCGAGTAATTGCAATAAAAATTCAATGATCAGTTTAATGCGAATTCTTTCAAAATACGTCCTGATTTCCGGTTGGGGAAGATACAATTATCGAAGACCTTCATTTTCATGGTTATGACATTGAAATCAATCTGGTGTCGAGGCTTCAGTTCAAGAGATTTGGAGAATAG
>OY757909.1:14979093-15134093 GCA_963585895.1 Sepioteuthis lessoniana
AAATTCCTAATAATAATGATAGTGAGCTTGGTACAGTCATTATTAAGATCAGCCAGAATACTGCGAAGAGTCCTGGAGACGTGAGGAGACTTGCTGTCACTCAAACTCCAGTGAAAGACCATCAGCTTACGCTGATGTGAAATATCTCAAGGAGCTAAATAATGATAATAATAATTTCTTTGCAGCCCCGCTGGACGGCAGAGCGAAAGACAAAGTAAACGAAAGAAATACCGTTACTTAGACCATTCCAGAGAACGAAAAAAAAAGGGTTATGTAACATTCAAGTGGCTTTAAGATTTAGAAATAGGAGAACGAGCGGAGACCATCCAAACCACTCCACTGTTAAGATCGGCCAGAATTGAGAGAAAAGTCTTGGAGACTTGAGGAAACTTGCTATCACTCAAACTCCAGTGAAAGAACATCAGGTAATGCTGCTATGAAAAACATGTTAGGTATAATAATAATAATAATAATAATAATAATAATAATAATTATAATAATCAAATTTGACAAACAAATGGTATATGCACAACCCAACACTTGTCCTAGAAAATGATACGTATAAACTCCTATGGGATCTTAAAATACAAACAAATCACCTAATCCCGGCCCGAAGACCAGACCTTATAATAATCAACAGCAAGAAAAGAATTTGCAAAATTGTGGTCTTTGCTGTCCTAGCGGACCACAGAATAAATCTGAAGGAAGGTGAAAAGAAGGATAAGTAGCTTGACCTTGCTAGAGAATTGAAAAAGCTGTGGAACATGAAAGTAACGATTGTGCCAATTGTGATTGGTGCGTTAGGCACAATAACTAAAGGATTATTAAAAGGCCTGGAGGACTTGGAAGTTGGCGGACGGGTGGAGACTATCCAAACGACAGTATTGCTATGAACGGCCAGAATCCTCAGACGTGTCCTAGAGAATTGAGGAGACTTGCTGTCACTCAAACTCCAGTGAAAAAACATCAGCTAAAACTGATGGGAAAAAGTCTAAAGGAGTAAATAATAATAATAATAATAATAATAATAATAATAATAAGAAGAAGAAGAAGAAGAAGAAGAAGAAGAAGAGGTGTAGGTTATGTGATAACAGATGAAATGGTGAATCATATAATAAGCCGAGAATCGACACAAACGCAATAAAAAACTAGACACGCCTGGATGCAAATGAAATCCACTGGCAATTGTACAAGAGAATTTGCCCATATTATTGCATAGTAAAGACACAAAATAGAATTTCTATGAGAAAATGAGACCAATAAAATTATGCTGGATTTTGTGACACCAATGTAAAAATCAGCAAGTATATCTAAAAGATTTCTGGGAGACCTAAGAAAACCTGCTGTCCCCCAGACTTCATAAAAAAAGATTTAAAAAACTCAGAAGAAAAAAAAATGATACGAAACACTCGAAAGAAGTACAATAATTCCTGTTTTCTCCTAGAAAACGAGTCAAATAAAATTCTCTGGGATTTTGAGACAGAATTATATCCCTCAAAAACTGCTGGGGGGCCAGACTTTGTATTAATTTACTTAAAGAAAAGAATTTCGCATTTAGTAGAATTTGTCGTTCCGTGAATCGCAGAATAAACAGAAAAGGAAACAAAAAGAAAGACAAATACCGAGATCTTGCCTAAGAGCTGAAAAAGCGGTGATATCAATTGTAGTCGCTGTGTTTGGATCGATCCTCACATCTTGGAAATGAAACTGCGGGAAATATGGATCAATGGAAGAATCAAGAGCATCTAGACCACAGCACTGTTAAGATCATTGACAATTCATATCCTATTTTGGTATAGAATGGTTTGGTTTGGTTTTATTGTATATCAAACATTTTTGTGTTTTTTATGCCATATCTATTCACATATATTTGATATATATAAGATTTATAAATATGTCGACTAAGTTAAATTGTTCCAAGTCTTGCTATGTATCAATGACAATTTAATTAAACATCAGTCATTTGTTTGCATGCAGTTTATTTCAAACAATTCAATTTTGCATAAATCATTTGCTAGTATTCAGTTTAATGGCCAAACAGTTCTATTTCTAACAATTCAATTTAGCTTAAGTCCAGAAAGTTGAATGGGTTTCATCTTGCTGTGCATCACTAACATTTTTATTAAACATCAGTAATTTGTTTGCACACAGATGACCATTTGTATTTCAAACAATTCAATTTAGCATAAGTCATTTTTTGCATTCAGTTTAAATGTCAAACATTTCTATTTCAAAAAATTCACTTTAGTATGAGTCAATAGATTTAAAAGGTCTCAGTATTGCTGTGCATCACTAACGGTTCTATTAAACATCAGTCATTTGTTTGCACAATTAGATGATCAGTTCTATTTCAAACAATTCAATTTACCATATGTAATTATTTATACATTATTTCAAATTCCAAACTGTTCTATTTGACCGAAAAGATAAGACCTTATCATCTAATACCACTCCGCACCAGATTGATGGGGTACTCCATATTCCCCAAAACTCCAGCGCTACCTTCAGCTGCTGTTTAGTGTCATATCTAGGACACACGTTATGGGTGGTCTTACCCCTCTGCCGAAATACACTCTCAGAGAGAATACTTGAAAATGCGCTCTGATATCTGCTTACACAAACTAATAAACTTGCAACATAATGTTTTTCGCCGCGTTGAGATCTCAAGGCAATTAAATTTTAAAGATGATTTAATTGTCTCAAGATAGTGAGAACCTTTGAGCGGCAGTTTTATTTGTATATATATATATATATATATATATATAGGGAATTATATCCATCTATATGTTCTTATGCTTACAAACAGAGATGTCCGGAGCTCAATGTTTTATCGATTGATTGCTGTATGGTAACGTATATGTTAGCTGTTCTCTGGATATATACGTAAAATAAGTTCTGGTTTGTCTTCTTTAATATCTTTGAGTTTTTTTATTGTTTATTTTTGTTTTCAGTATATTTGCGTAAATCAACTTAGATTGTAGAATTTAAATGAAAGTCGCTAATCTGACTCAGCATAACCGAACTGGAACATTATTTTGACGATGTTCTTATTATACTTTTAAAACTAGACTCAATAGAAAAATCCTCTTTATTTTCCTTTTTTCTTTTCGTCTATTAAAAATATTCATGACAGAAGCAATTCTAGGAAAATTGCCATGTCATGGAAAAATGGCTTAAAAAAACTTTCGTAAAATCTTTTATTATCAAGAAAATCACTGAACAGAGAAAAATATATTGCAATTTTAAGAATCAATTTCACAAACCGATTAACCATTTATACACATACACACACAAACAAACACACACACACACACACACACACACACACACACACACACACACATATATATATATATATATATATATATAGCAACCCTTCGGCAAGAAGAGGGTGTAACACAAAGCCAATGCTTAAGCACTGTTTAACAGTTTTGAAAATCTTTCCTTCTCCTAGCTAGATGGACAATAGTTGAATGCATATTTCCTAATGGTATTAGCGCAATTTGAAATGCAAACACCCTGTTTGGAATATAATAGCCATTAAACTACATATATATATATATATATATATATATGTATATATTGTCATCCACAGAGAGACTGTTTCGTAGTATCACAACTCTTCAGTGTGGCTAGACACGTAGGACTCTTGCAGCTGGGATCGAAACTCGCCCAACATTTACGTTAGACTTAGTAGCCAACAAGCGTACCACGTCAGCTAGGGAATTATAATGTATTAAGTTGTAGCTTTCGTTTGTTTACATTTATACTTTACTGGATATCGGAGTGCACAATTAGTTCGAAGAACTTTGCATTTTGCGAGTGGCAGCTGTAAATTCCTTCCCCAGAGTGACACAGGTTAAACTAATCAATTCTTCAGCCTTCTGCTTTGTATTCTGAATTATTGAGATGCTTTTTTCGTCGCCATGGTACACATTCTATTTTAATTTGTTTGCTACCAACCATATTTCTAGGTGTCTGAAAATTGATGCAACTCATTTATATGGTAATGATTTATTACTATGCGAGGCGCAATGGTTGTCATTTGGAACACGTCCTGTAAAAAAAGGCATCCTTTGAGGTAGAGACATCAAACCAATGTTTTTTTTTATTGTTATTATATCAGCTTCCAGGACATGCAATCTTTTTTCTTGTCACAGTGATAAATTCTTATCCTATTAATAGTTACATCTATTTTCAGACAGTTTTGAATGATTTTGTTTTAAAATAAATAGCGAGGCAAAATATTTTCTCTCTTGTCCAAGGCATTGTGACAAAAAATTAATAGTTGTTATAGTATACTATTTTCAAATCTGAAACAAAAAAAGTATAACATTATCATTAGTAGACTTAATTGCAGTCACAAGATTTCCATGTGTATTGAGACACCCAATAGAATTTTGAGAGTGTTTTGAAGGATTTTGTCTCAAAATAAGAAGGGACGTAAAATATTTTGTCTCAAAATAAGAAGTGACGTAAAATATTTTTTCTGCCTTGTCCAAGGCTTTTTGGGCGAGGATTAATAGCTGTTATAGAATACTACTTTCACATCTGAAACAAAAAAAAAAAACACAACATTATTATTAGTAAAGTTATTAGCTGTAACAAAGGTCGCATGTGTATTGAGACACCCTTTATAACTATGTATACTGAGACTGAGACACCCTATATTACCACGTATATTGAGACACCCAATAGAACCATTTATATTGAGACACCCTATATAACCATTTATATTGAGACACCCTGTATAACATCAACTGGAATAAATAATCTGCCTCTGGCAATAATTACAGAATAACACATTTCGAAGAATTTAGCAGTAAATAAACGAACAACGGAAAGATGAAAAACCTTTTATAATATTTTTTTTCAATAGTTGAACATTATACCTTCATGAAATATTTCTTATATAAACTAGGCTACGTTACTTAAATTAAAGTTATATTTTTCCCAAGCCATACAGAGAAAAAAAAGTTTGAAATCCATAGGTAAAAAACAAAAAAGAAAAATAATTAATCATGCTTAGTTGTCATTCCTTGGACTTTTATGTCCGCCTTGATTTTTCAAAGCATAAGTAAAGTAAGTAAATCTGGCGACCCAAGTCGAGGATGACCAGAAAGCTCCCTTTTCAATAGCTACTACTCAGAGGTGTAGGGGGAGGGTGATACTATTTACCAACCCCTCCGCTCGGGCAGGATATGACACAAGGTCAATTTTTAAGCGGAGTTTAACAGGTTTGAATTCAGAGTTTTCCTTCTCCTAGACTAGTTGCCTAACCAAGGCTGAAAAACCTAGTCTGTCCTACTATTTACCCATAGCTGGAGGGAGAATAATTGGATTCATACCTTTCCCAAGGGTATTAGTGCTATGTGAAATGCAATCAGTCTCGTCCAGGATTTGAACTCGTGTCGCCGTGTCCATTTCCTACGACGATAATGACTACACCACGGGCACCTCCTCGGGGAGGGTGATACTCCATTTCCAAGATTGCTCCACTTTACTCTTGATCCTTACCTCATAATGCTTAGTGTTAAGCAAGGCAGCATCAAGTACCATTTTCTTTGATATCACTCGACCTGGGATTGAACCTCGGTCTTCCGAGCCATTGGTGAACACTACTCATTAGGCCAATCTCAAATTAAAAGAAATATACATAATCATAATAATTCTATCTTTACCGAATGTCATTAAATAACATTGCAAAAGATTACTTTTTAAATCAACACCATAAATTTTCAATCGTATTTTAATGCAGATTATTTACTGTGTCATTGATTTTATATGCCTTTCCTGAAGTCAGAATCTTCAGTAACAAAATAAAAATGTTCTGTGATTCACCTGTTATTAATTCATTTGCTGTTAAATAGAAAACTCCTTCGTGAATGTACTTTGTGAGTACTAATTCCATTTTTTTTTTTTTTTTACCGACGATAGTAGGCAGTGTTTGGCTGAAAGCGAATTCATTTTCATCGAAATTGATGACTGTCCTATAAAACAAATATATCAAGTGTGTCAAGCATTAAGGTTTCAATACTAACAAGAAGAACATCACTAGTTTTAATACGAATCAATTCCCTTTACGAAGTAATAACACTTTCAGCTATAAACGCATTTATCCTAAACATGAACAGTCATAAAGCCAGTGATTTTCTTCTATTTTTGATTATATTCTCGCTTAAAATCGATTTGGTGTGGTTTGTTTTTTTTGTTTATTGGCATCTCAACCTTCGTAGATTTTTTCATGACAAAGACACTCTTGTAGAAAACAGCAGAGATGGTAGTTTGCCTCTGTTAGGGAGAGATAAGGGTGTTTATAATTTCCATAATTGTATTAATAAGAAAATGAACGTAATTGTGCGATTGGAATACTTCGATGTTTGGTTGGTTGGTTGCTTGTTTTGTTTTATGGCGTATCAACCCTTTTCGGGTCATTAAAAGCCGAATTAAATTTCAAACAATTTAGTTTAGTCTAATCATGTTTTTGTTTGCCAACGGTTAAATGTCAAAAAAAGTTCTATTTCAAATAATTCAGTTAAGCATAGGTACAGAATTTAGTTTTATTCAAAAACAGTTCTGTTTCAAACAGATCAGTTTAGCTTAAGTACGCAGTATTAATGTAAAAACATCTCTATTTCAAACTATTTAATTTAGCAAAGTAATTAGTTTAGTTCTATTTGACCCATACATAGGAACATATCAGGTGCTACTACTCCAGGCCAGAGTGGATCTGGGAGCAATAGCAATGAAAGAGTACTCTGCATTCCCCAAAGCTCCAGCATTACTTGAACCTCACTATCATATTGTTTTGTCTCATATCCGGGAAAATCGATGGCGGGGTCTTATTCCTCCGCAGAGAAGCAGTCGGCGTATTCTTCAACCTCAGAAATATTTCGTGGCCGCTATTCAGTACTTTAGCCGCTACACAACAGAGACATATCTTAAAGCTGATTGAAATCTGAGAGTAGACGTTATTTCTGTATATTTAGTGAGCTTTCTTTGGATGAGCAGTTGGTTAGAATATGAAAAAGGCGTTTCTCGAATTGAATTCTTTTTTTTTTAATCGATTACGTTGTCAAAGACGTAAAGAAATATAAAATATTCAGAAACTGAATATTAATTAAATATCAGATGCATTGAACTGCCATACGAACACTAATTACCGGAAAGTAAATAAAGAAAACTCAACAGAAATGGATGAAATATTTCCTTCCCATCTTCCTCAAGAAAGGTGACCTTAGAATCAACAACTACAGAGGCATAACTCTTACTGTTATACAGCCAAGTTAGCTGGGGTTTGTTGAATACACCGTCTGCTTCTCACCTTAGAGTTAAGACCCACCCAGCGAATGTTATGGATATGACACAAAGAAAAAAGAACACAGTTGGGTATTTGAATATAATTTTGGTAGGCTTATATTGGTTCTGGCGAGAAGAGAATTTTGAATATATTTATATACATTTTTTTATCTCTCTACGTCTGATGAGGGTCATTTTATAGAACCGAAATAAATTCATGATGAAACCACAAAATTGAATTTTTTTCTTTCAATTACGAGGATCATTAAATAAGTTTCCAGACTTTTTAGTATGGGCACTTTTATTGACAGTACACACATGAAACTCTAGTCCCCTTCGAAGTAATCCCCTCCGACTGCAATGCACTTGTACCGTCCCAAAAAATTCTTGAAGGCCCCATGGAAGTCCTTTTGTGTGAACGTGTCAATGTACTTTGTCACAGACTCTTCCGTCTCTTTAATTTTCTCATAACGACAGCCTCTGAGCTTAGGGAATAACCAAAAGTCACAGGTAGCAAGGCCTGGACTATAGTGAAACTGAGGAAATGTTTTGATGCCCATCTTGGTCAAATAGTCCACCTCTCATCTTCCTTCACAGAATCCCTGCCTTCCTTGAATCTCTTATGCTACTCAAAAACTGATGCTCGATTAATGCAAGATGCTCCAAAAGCAGTCTGAAGCATTCCATACGTTTCTGTGGCATCTTTTCCCAGCTTAAAACAGAATTTTATTGCATATCGTTCTTTTAAAGTGTCCTCACGTCCAGATTGCATTTTTAGAATTCACCAGCTGTAACAATCAGGCTTTAGTAGGGTATATTCCAATTGCTGCTGTAGCGATTACTTATAAGCTGAAATCATAAAAATAGGTCAGTCATCTCATAAAATGTATAGCAATAACATACTGAATTTTTAAGAGTCTACGACAATTTCAAATGCCTGTACCATAAAAGTCTGGAAACTTATTGAATTCACCACACACACACACACACATATATATATATATATATATATATATATATATATATATATCTTTAAGAAAAAAACCAAGGATCGGTTAATTCAGGATTATAAATTTATTTCCATCCTGTATTTTCAGTTTCTGGTGTGAACCAAAAAAATTAAGAAAAAAATTTATACAGGACTTCTTCAGATCCAATGGATAATTAACTAAAAACAGAATAAACACGTAGGGTGGTGGGGGACGGGAAAAAGGAGTTACCTCCTCGTTTTATTGAATTTCCGTTTTATTTTAATTTTTCTATTTCAGTTATAATTACGGTAATTTAACTTTTTTATTTATTTGTTTAGTTTATTTTCTTTTCAAGTTAGGTTCGATAATTAACTTTTAAGAGAAATATTAATGCTTATATTAATTTCGATACCATTTAATTAGCTACCTATTTTTTAGTGTATATGTTGGATACGTTTTTTTACCTGGTTTCACTATTTATTTCTATGTTTTAAATTTTCATGATTTAAATTTATTCTTATGTCTACATCTAGCTATTAATTCACTTCTCGGCTATTTATATAATAAAATATAAATTTTCACTTCTAAGCATAAATTGCATCTACCGTTAAAACTATTTGGAGTATTTAATTTTTTCAGAATAGACCATTCTATCTCAGGGGTTAAACCTTGGTTTATATATATATATATATATATATAATCCTGTATAATACCATTAGTAAAATTAATTCTTTTGGGTTATTTTACACCGAGAAACTGTTTAAATAATTTGTGTTTGCTATTTTATCGAATTATACTCCTGCTACGCTATGTATAACTTGTGTGTATTGCACACTGGGATTTCTTCCTGAAGATCATTCATTAGAACCTAATTTATTTCTTTTTTCTTTCTCGCGTAATCTTTCTAAATGGGCTTGGTAAAGCTCATCACAGGAAAACAAAAGGAAAAATAAATAGCTGGCAATAGTGCGCCAAAAATAAAACCAACATCAAGAATTTGTTCTGTAATTTAAAGAATTCTTCGTAAAATTTCAGACAGTGATTTAAATCATTTTTTGAAACCTAGACACAGCTTTTATTGACAAAGCTTTTAACGTTAAGGTCATTTAACTTTTGTATCATCTGTTAGTTTGTTTGGTTGGTTTTTTTTTCGTTTTTTGTTTTTGCTGTTGTATTTTTTTTTTTTTTTTGTTTATTTTTAGTTAAAGAAGAATTCAGCAATTTTTCTTTTCTTTAAATTAGAAAAATCTGTTTTATATTTATTTATTTTATATTTTTTGGTTGGAATTCAGCAAATAGAATTGAAGTCACGCAGTTTGAATCTGAGAAATTCAGATAAAACTGGCAGTCTCTCAACTTTAATATAAATGTTTCTATATTTCTTTTCTTTTTATTGCGTCCTTATTATTTTTCTTTTTCAACTGGGGTACGTGACAATTTGATAGCAACATCGATCATAAGATTTATAAAAGCAAATCACACTGTACGACCTGAATATCAGATGAAGGAAGAAAATTGTGCAGAATTTTCATTCTTTATACCTCTATCTTCTTCACTTTAACTTTTGGTGATTTCATTCTATCCATTTCGTTTTTAGACTTTTATCTCTTTCTCTCTTTCTTTCTTTTTCATCGATAACTCAATTTCAAATTCTTTTTCTTTCGCAATTATTTCCTTGTTTGTAAACTCTTTTTTTAAACTTGAATTATTTTCTCTCGATATCTTGGCAAGCTAATGAACAAATTCCTGTGTGTATATGTTTTATTACTTTTATAAGAACACAGAACAAACATTTTAATTATTATTTTAATTTCAAACTGTTTTGCTCTATATTCCGAAGTTACTAATGACACACAATAGCAGAGATAAAATCCTAAAATCAAAAAAAAAAAAAAAAAAAATTCTAGTCTATGTCTAATTCTTAATTTTACGGATGCTATCAATAAATTACCAACATTTTCATTGTGAATGGTTTCGCTTCGTCACCGGTTCATTTTTTATGGATCATATCAACTTTTTAAAAACTCTTCAAAATTATTTATTTGCAAAAACTTTTACCCCGACGATGACCCAATTTTGCAACTAGTTTATAACAATTAAAAATGAAAAAATGCAATTAAAAATAAACATTTGTTTGTATCTTATCACTTTTGTTCACCTTAAACACACACGAATACCCTTACAGATGAACACACACGTATATATATATATATATATATATATATATATATATGCTGATAGATAGATAGATATGAAGACTGACATAGATAGATAGATAGATATAAAGACTGGGATAGATAGATTGATAGATAGATAGATATGAAGACTGAGATAGATAGATAGATTTGAAGACTGAGATAGATAGATAGATAGATAGATAGATAGATAGATAGATAGATAGATAGATAGATATGAAGAGACTGAGATAGATAGATAGATAGATAGATAGATATAAAGACTGAGATAGATAGATAGATAGATAGATAGATAGATAGATAGATATGAAGACTGGGATAGATAGATAGATAGATAGATAGATATATATGAAGACTGAGATAGATAGATAGATAGATAGATAGATAGATAGATATGAAGACTGAGATAGATAGATAGATAGATAGATAGATAGATATGAAGAGACTGAGATAGATGGATAGATAGATAGATATGAAGACTGGGATAGATAGATAGATAGATAGATAGATATGAAGACTGAGATAGATAGATAGATAGATAGATAGATATGAAGAGACTGAGATAGATAGATAGATAGATAGATAGATATGAAGACTGAGATATATTAGATACATAGATAGATAGATAGATAGATAGATAGATAGATAGATACGACTTTTACCAAGCGAGTGGTACCAAACGTGCATTCGATTAGTTGACGGAAATAGTTTCGATTTGAAGAAGAAAGCTATTTAAGTCCAATAAGCAGATGTTAACTAATTTTGTGACGCACGCATTCCAGGTGAACTCCATTTCTTCAATATAACGATAAAATGATTATTTCCAACTTTCCCTCCCCCCCCTCTCTCTCTCTCTCTCTCTCTCTCACACACACACACACACACACACACACACTCGCCCGCTTGCTCGCTCGCTCTCATTATCTATCTCTCTCTCTATCTATCTCTGTGTGTGTGTGTGTGTGTGACAAAGGTGCTTGCGGTGAACTGAATGCCATCTTAGAAACTGGACTCTCTGACCCTAGTTCAAATCCCGGGGATAGCTGTTTGCATTTCCCATTCCCCTAAAAGCTATGAGTAAATAGTCGGGAAGGCTAGGATCATTAAACTTTGGCATAGCAACCTCCGTAGAAGGAAGCCACTGAATTTATACCAGCTAAACTCAGATCAAAAATTGATCTTGTATCACATCCAGCTGGAGAGAAGTGGTTGGGGAAATATACTGAAATGTATACATGTGCATGTGTATTTGTCTTTGTATGTATGCGTGTGTGTAAATGTGTGTGTCGTAAAATAATTTCAAAATCAAATTACTGTATTATTCTAAGATGTAGAAATTTTTAAAATAAAATAAGAATCATCTGAATGAATTTGATATTAAAAAAATAATGAGGCCTTAATTGCTATTAAATTTATACCGATCAATCGGACTATTGGGTAGTGTTTGCCAACGGCCCGGCACATCGGGGTTCTATCGCAGGTCGTCTCATACCAAAGATTAGAAAAAATAGTACCTGATGCATCTTGCTTAACACTCAGCATTATAATGTTGGTATCAAGGGTAAAGTGGAGCGATCCAGGAAAAAGACTGGCTCCTTTCCCTACATATCAACTTAGTAGCCTATGAAAAGTGAACCCGCCGGTCGCCCTCGACTTCGGTCACCAACCTTACGATATATATATATATATATATATGTTTTTGGAAATTTCAAAAATGCGTAACAGGATGGAAATAAATTTATAATCCTAAGTGACCGGTTTCGTTGTTTTTATTAAAGTATATATATATATATATATATATATATATATATATATATATATATATATATGGCTTCCGAAGAAATAGATCCACGACCTCACAAATATTGACCATCATATAATCCTTGAGGGCGTACGGGCAAAGAACCTACAAGCGACATTACTATTTGTCGACTTACCAAGGCCTTCAAGGCCTTCAATTCTATTCACAGAGGAAAGATGGAACCAATCCTACAAGCATACGGCCTACCTAAAGAAACCGTAGCAGCAATAATAATTCTCTATAAAAACACCAAAGTGAAAGTACATTCACCGGATGGAGACACAGAATACTTCGACATTGTAGCAGGAGTACTACAAGGGGACACGCTAGCCCCATACCTCTTTATCATCTGTCTAGATTACGTGCTTAGAACATCAATTGATAAAATCAGAGAAAACGGCTTCGAGCTGACAAAGGAAAGAAACAGAAGGTACCCCGCAAAATCAATTAATGACGCCGACTACGTCGATGATATAGCGATACTGGCAAATACACCCAACCAAGCCGAAACACTACTGCATAGTTTGGAACGAGCCGCCGCAGGCATTGAACTCCATGTCAATGCACACGAAACGGAATATATGTATATATATCAAACAGGCCACATCACCACACTAGACGGAGCCCCTCTGAAACTAGTAGACAAATTCACTTACCTAGGAAGCAGCGTCTCATCAACCGAAAAAGACATCGACACGCAGCTAACGAAGGCATGGACAGCAATCGATAGGCTATCGATCATATGGAAATCAGACCTGACCGATAAAATGAATCGCAGTTTCTTCCAGGCAGCGGTCGTATCGATACTGCTGTATGGATGCACAACTTGGACGCTAACTAAACGGCTGGAGAAGAAGCCAGACGGCAATCGCACAAGAATGCTACGAGCAATATTGAACAAGTCCTAGCGGCAACACCCCAAAAGGCACCAACTATACGGCCACCTACCCCCCATCACGAAAACTATCCAAGCTAGACTAACCAGACACGCAGGATACTGCTGGGGAAGCAAAGACGAGCTCATAAGTGATGTACTCCTATGGACCTCATATATGGCCGGGCAAAAGCAGGACAACAAACTCGAACATACATTCAGCAGCTATGTGAGGATACGGGATGTAACCCCGAAGACCTGCCAGAGGCGATGAACGATAGGGAGAAGTGGCGAGAGAGGGTCAGGGATATCCGTGCTAGCGGCATGACATGATGATGATGATATATATATATATATATATATACGTGTGTGTGTGTGTATAATCAGCATTATATTCGGCTTTTATTACAACGGGAATTCAACGGCTACACGGATCATCTAATATAATGAAATTTGAATTCACTTTGTGTGCTTTCAACACAAATTAACCTTTTCATGGCAAATATATTCTAGTAGGCTTAAGAACGAGGTCATCTTACTCATGCATATTTGGTTTCAGCCGTTTCTATGGAAAGCAAATGCAATAAAGTTGCCGAAAATGCAAAATATCGCAAGTATATAATTACATCAATAATGAACTGGTAATAAGCTGTAACAGTACTGTCGAAGTTTGACATGTCATGGGAACTAAATTCATCTATTTCCCTTCGGTTCAGACTCCTCATCAGAATCAAGAATGGCTACAAAGGCCTTTTGGACATTCGGACGTCGATCTTTTCATTGTTATGAAGTCGATAGTGTATTAAACGCTGGCATTTCATATTGCAAAACAACTACCAAAGAATTCATAAACTATGTTCTTTCTTTCTTTTTTTTTTCTTTCTTTCTGTATCTATCTATGTATTCATTCAGTTCTTTCTTTTTTTCTTTCGTCCTAGCTTTTTTCATTTTACACAAACTTTTCTTTCTTTCTTTTTTTTCTTTCTTTCTTTCTTTCTCCGGCTTTTTTCTCCTTTTTTTTTCTTTTTTCCATTCCCTTTTGATTGTTCGTTGGTTTGTTTGTTTCTTAGTTTGTTTCTTTCTTTCTTTATCTATTTATTCATTCATTCCTTTACTTTTTTTTTCTTTTGTTCTTGCTTTTTTTACTTTACACAAACTTCTTTCTTTCTTTCTATCTTTCTCCGGCTTTTTTCTCCTTTTTTCTTTTTTTTGTTCCCTTTTGTTTGTTTGTTTCTTTGCTTCTTTCTTTATTTCTTTATCTATTTATTCATTCATTCTTTTACTTTTTTTTTCTTTTGTTCTTTCTTTTTTCACTTTACACAAACTTTGTTCTTTCTTTATTTATTTATTTATTCATTTATTTATTTGTTTATTTATTTATTTATTTATTACTCCGGCTTTTTCTCCTTTTTTCCCAATTCCTTTCGTTTTTTTTGTTTGTTTGTTTGTTTGTTTTTTTCTTTCTTTCTTTCTTTCTTTCTTTCTTTCTTTCACATTTCTGGTTTCATTTTTGTTTCCTTTCTCTTTCTTTTACCTTCTTTCAAAAACTTATCCCCTTTTCTTCCTCCCTTTCTTTACATGCTTTCCATTCTTTTCTCTTTCTTTTTTCCTTTATGCTTCATTTTTGTTGATTTTTTTACTTTTTCTTTTTCGCCTTTCTTTGTTTCTTTGTATCTTTCTTTCTTTCTTTTGCTCTCTCTTTCTTTTCAGAATCTTTTTTCTTCCATTTTGTATTTTTCTTTCTTTCTTTCTTTCTTTTTGTTCTCTCTTTCTTTCTTTTCAAAATCTTTTTTATTCCCTTATGTATTTTTCTTTCTTTCTTTCTTTCTTTCTTTCTTTTTTTTTGCTCTCTCTTTCTTTCTTTCCAGAATCTTTTTTTCTTCCCTTATGTATTTTTCTTTCTTTCTTTCTTTCTTTCTTTCTTTCTTTCTTTTTTCTTTCTTTCTTTTGCTCTCTCTTTCTTTCTTTTCACAATCTTTTTTCTTCCCTTATGTATTTTTCTTTCTTTCTTTCTTTCTTTCTTTCTTTCTTTCTTTATTTCTTTATTTATTTATTTTACTCAAGACTTATTTATCCGTTTGCAAACACATATTCTATCTATCTATCAATCGATCTATCTACACTTGGACAATTTTTAGCCAGTTCTCCTCGTAAACAATCATCTTTAGTGTAGCGATGCAAATCTTGGACCGATTCTATCATTTTAGCTTTGTTTCCGATTTAGATTACCATAACATATAAATATTTAGCTAGTTAGCTATCTTTGCCGAAACTGTGGTTCTTTCTTGAACTTTGGAATTCGAAAAAATGAAAAAGAAAACCAATGAGAAAGTTCTCCACAATTTAAAAGACTAAGTTTTATCGTTTTATCTGTCCTTCTGCTCAATCATTTTTTGTTTTTCGTGATTTCATTGACTTTGTTTTTATTGCTGTCTTATTGTTTTCCAGGATGCATACATGAATATAGTTTCCATAAAATAAACCGATTCAAGTTAGACGATAAGGATGTGCTGATGAAGGTATGTGTAATTGAATAAAGGTTTATTTATTGTTTAGTTCATTTGAACTCTACTGTCCTTTTATCCTGTACCATAGGACCAAAGTGTTGTGTTTTAAAGAAAGGGGTCCACAGAAAAAGAAATACTCAAACTCGAAATTTAATTGAGAAAAATAGTAGTCGTTTTTTATTCACTTGCACTACAATAGTTGCAGCTCGAAAAGTTCGTTTCGTTATGTTCTTCCTCTCCCTTCTTCTTGGTGGCGACGGCGGGTGTCAGTGATAGCTGGCTGTTGACACGCTCCTGAGAGTTGGGTCGTAACAGGCTTGGTAGGACGGGTGGGGTCTCCTGAACCTTTGACGCCCCTGTTTTGAAACGTGCCTTCAACTCCCCCAAAATCTCCTGACTTGTTTTCTTATATAGAGATTTTGAAGAACAAATCGAAGATCCCAGAATGTTCGATTTCTCATCAACAGTGTATACCGTAATGTCCACCACTGGTGATCGAACCAGCGACCACAGATTGCAGTGCCAAATCTCTACAACTGAGCCACAAGTTAATATCGCACGCAAGTGTCGCCAATAGTCATGATAATTGCACGGCCGATTAACCTAAATGTGTCTTACAAGTTACATCCGTAGTCTTTCCAGAGGACACGGTCACCGCCCCTCCCCCAAGGCCACGTCTTCCCAAGAAGATGAGAAATACGCATCCGCGTAATTATTATGACGTCAAGGGATAGGGTGTAGATAAATATATTTTTCTTTTTTAAGTAGAGGAATTAATATTTGTTCGCTGGATTTTCTGATCGTGGTAATTCAATTCACAATATTAATTCCTCTACTTAAAAAAAGAAATATATGTACAAAGAAAAAAAAGTTAGAACGTGTACGGTAAATTCCCTAGCCCACGTTGAGTCTGCAGTTGTTTTTGAGGTTTTGTCATCAGGCTGACGTAAAGTTAGCCGGGTTTCGATTACAGCTTGAAGTGTCCTGTGTATCAAACCAAACTGAGGATTTGTTATACGATGAAACACTGTCTGTGAATGACAATATACGTGGTGCTTTCAATTAGTTTCCAGGCGTTTTTTGTATGGACATTTAAAATTGTGGTAGACTCTTAACAATTCAGTATGTTATTGCTATACATCTTATGAGATGACTGACCAATTTTTAATGATTTCAGGTTCAAATGAACAGCTACAGTAGGAATTCGAATACACCCTACTTAAGCCTGATTGTCACAGCTGGTGAATTTCAAAAATGCAATCTGGATGTGAGGATACTTTAGAAGAACGATATGCCATAAAATGTTGTTTTAAACTTGGAATAAATGTCACAGAAACGTATGGAATGCTTCAGACTACTTTTTGACCATCTTGCATGAATCGGGCATTAGTTTTTGGGTGGCATAAGAGATTCAAGGAAGCCAGGCAGTCTGGGAGGGATGATGAGAGGCGTTGGAAGAGTAATGAAGTCAAAACACCAAAACACCAGAGTTGATTGGTCAAAGGGTTAGGGTTAGGGTTACTATGTTGAGGTTTTATGGATGTTTAGGAAGAGATTCGGTCGGAAGAGGCCAGCACTCTTCAAATCGGGTCAGTGGCATTTCCAGCAGGACAATGCACCAGTCCACAACTCCATCCTTGTCGCAGACTATTTGACCAAGATGGGCATCAACACAGTTCCTCAGCCTCCCTGTAGTCCAGACCTTGCTCCCTGTGACTTTTGGCTATTCTCTGAACTCAGAGGCTGTCGTTATGAGACAATTGATGAGACGAAAGAGGCTGTGACGAAGGTCATTGACACGCTCACACAAGAGGACTTCCATGTGGCCTTCCAGAAAGTGTTGGAACGGTACAACAAGTGCATTGCAGCCGGAGGAGATTACTTTGATTACCTCCTCCCCAGAAGATTGGTTAATCGGCCAGGAATTTACCATAATTAGATAATTTGAAATCGCTTGTGTGTGATGTGGATTAGTAGCTCAGTGGTAGATTTTCGAATCTTCGTTCTGTGGTTACTGGTTTGGTCTCCAGTGGGAAGATTACAATATACACTGATAATGAAACCCGATTAGGTTGAAAAAGCTGTCCAGTGTTTCCGTGTATCAGACGCAGTTTTGCCGTATTTTCAGGCCATAGTAAGTCATTTTAAAATGGTATCCCTTAATTAAAAATTCGTTTAAGTTAATTCATTCACATCTTGAAGTTTAAATTGTTATTTTCTATTTATTCATGCTTATTTGTTTCTGTTTCTAAAGGCACGTCAACTTTTGTAGTTTACTTAATGCCAAAGCCATTCTTCTAGAATAACAGCAGTAATGCTATTTAACTAATAGTTGGGAGGAAAAGAGGGTTCTGCCTTTCCCAAGAGTATTTGTCTGAAAGGGAACGTAATAGCGCGACTGGAGTTCGAACTTGCTTTCTACGATTTCAAAGTCCAGCGTTTTAACCATTACACCACGAAGACCACTTTTTTTTTATTAATAGTATAATAATGTAATGAATAGCAATTCAAATAATAAATAGATAAACAAATATGTATAAAATAATAATTTAAACTTCAGGGAATGAATAGATTAATGTACGCGAATCATCATTGATATCATCATTGAGCTTTCTAGCTTTTACACTATCATTAGCTATTGGTCTTTCATTGGAATCCAAGTGACACAAGTCTCCTCAGGTTTCCACGACTCATCGTAAGTTTTTAACATATCTTAATAGTGCTGAGGTCAGGATGGTCCTGATTTTTCCCACTGCAACTATTAACGTTATTACCATCTTTTGCATCTTCCTGGCAATGTCCTAGTATTCCTTTTTTTTATCTATATACTGTGGTCCACCTGAACGGCAAAATCAACTAAATGGATATAGCTCTACGTCAGGATGATCCATTTGTTCGTTTTTCCTACATATTCTGCGTGGAAAGGATGTGATCCAATGTGAATTTTCAAACGTAGTTTAACAGGTTTAAATTCAGAGTTTTCCTTCTAGACTGGAAATGCATAAGAACACAACCTCCTCTACTATTTACCCATAGCTGGACGGAGAATATTTGGATTTATATCATTTCCAAGGGTATAAGTGCAATATGAAATGCAAACAGTCTTGTCCAGGATTTGAACTCGTGTCATCGTGTCCATTTCCTGCGACTATTAACATTTCACCACGGCACATCTATTCGTATCTTGAAATCACAGAGAATTTTATGAAGTCTAATTTATCTTTGATGAATCGTATTCGTTTGTATGGTCAAATTTTAACCTTTTGCATTGTTCTCAATGGATCAACTCTCTCATGCCATCACACCTTGTTTTAAACTGATATTGAGCAAGAATGTTATATTTCCTTATCATGTGATTAATCTTTCATCTCTGTTTTCACATAAGCTACATTTGAAGTTGCTGCGTACAATTAATTTTTGCATCTGATATAATTGGTTCTTATGGTAATTTAGTGAAGATATATTGTTACCTGTTCTTACGTTGTTACTTCCTCGTTAAATGTCTTAAGGTAAATAAATGAGAGAATAGCCAAGATGACAAAAAGTTTTTAATGATGGTTTAATGACAGTGAGAATAAAGGGTACCTTTATGCGGAAAGTCTCGTAGGAAGGAAGGAAAGAAATAGTTATGGAGTTGAGAAGGAATTTTAGCAGCTAAATGTTTCAGCGAAATGGTTTCACTACCGTTAAGACAATGTTGAATGTCTGAGTGAGATATGGTCGCAATAGGTGTAGCAAAGGTCGTGTTTGCTGGTTAAGGACAGGAATGATGTAGTCACCCATGAATGTGTGGTCCTGGTTGTTGTAGGAGAGAAGCATGAACGTCTCTAGAAAATGTTGCCCAGGGATGAAGTAGCTGGATGTCTGAGCGGATTTTGTGCTTCGCAGTACACATACCTAAGGTTACAGGTGGAATGAAGGTGTTCCTGCGTGTGGCGGTTTGGCTGCATCTAATTCATATTCAACTAGGAACCCTTGGTCTAAGAGAGTAGACTCAAGAGGTCCATAAATTCGATGGCTTTCCTTATGGTGTAGTAATGCTGCTGCTATGAAGGGAGCGGACAGTAAGTACGTTTGTCCTCTTCGGAATATTCTGAGGAGGAGATAGTTTAGCGGGCTTTCCACAATTGGTGCTGCCCGGAAAAATGATCCGGGATGAATAGGATGAGTCGTCCTTATTGGGTGAAAATATGTGTCGACGATAACGGTCAAATTAATTTACGCGCAAAACAAAAATACGAAGTTCTTTCTGCTACCGTATTATTTTTGCAGCTCTTAATACAGATTAAATTTCTCTTTTAAGGTTTCCTTCTCTTTACTTTATTCAGCTAATCTTGTGTATAATCTCGTCGGTTTGTCGCTTGAAGTATCCATATATGTTTTATTCTCATTTCTATTTTATAGTTTTGTTGTTTTTCTATTTCTTTTTATATTTCTCTTATTGTAACGGGATGTTATATTTAGTTTTTAATACTTTCTTAAATTTATCTATCAAGTCCTTGAATGGATGCATCTACATCAGTGGTTCCCTACTGAATTTGGGCCATGATACCTTTGGATATTTCTAAAATTCTGACGTTTCCTGTAATAACTAATTATTCCTGGATCGGAGTTATTTAAATAATGTCTTCCTATCGGGTACGCTTACTTCTGTGCATTTAGTTAATATAAAGGCTAGTCTTTTGTGGATGGACTTAATTTTTTTTAGAGCAGAATCTCTATATGCAATCATAACCCGGCGTTTTCCAATTAAGTATTTTCTTGAGTGTATCTCTAAGCAAGTATTTTTGACTGAGGACCTTCGTCAAGTTCTTCGAACTTTTTTTTTTTTTCATGTTATTTATCGATTCGGGTTGTTTTTTCATGGTCTTCCTCTTCCCATATTTTACTTCAAAAATGCCATCTTTCTTTTGCTTCTGGTTATCAATATGTCTTTATGCACTCTTGAACATGGGGGTAGGATTTTCTTTTGAAATGTCCTATTTGGTTGATATGTCTTTGTGTACTCTTCAACAAGGGGGTAGGGTTTTCTTTATTTATTTTTAAATCTCCTATTTAGTTGATATGCCTTTGTGTACTCTTCAACAAGGGGTAGGGTTTTCTTTATTTATTTTGAAATGTCCTATTTTGTTTGAATTGGCTTGAAACTATCCAAATACACATTCAGTCTCCATTCTTTTGTCAAAACCTTTTGAATCATTTATTCAAGAGGTGTTATCAGACTAATCTGCAGCTGTACATTCAGTTCCTGTCTCTTTGACATTTAGAACTCTTCCTTGTGGCGGCTTTTTCTTTATTTGTCTTTCCAGCCTCATTTTTCCATCACAGTTTTTTTTTTTTTAATTAACTTTGGATTCCTTAGACGAATGCCTATTCTATCACGGACTGGTTTTGCTTCTGCATAGATTAACTTTTAATTACGCTGATAATACGTTATCAATGAAGACTTTTTTCCAGTCTTGATTCCTTAACGATGGTAAAATAATCTTTTGTTCACTCCATTTTCCTTGTCTTCTTATAAAGATATTAGTGCTATGATGCAGGGTTCAGAGAGGATTTCATTTTCCATATATTGTATTTCAAATTATTTATGGAACTCTCTTTTAGGATATTCTTCACAATTTAATTGACAGCATATTTCTAATTTTTTAAGGTTAAACAGCCTTTCTTTGAAATCGATATCACTTGGTCGGCCAGTCTTTGACTTATTTCAAATTTTTCAGATTCTGCAAAGAGCTTTATCATCCATTTACTATATACTTTTTGAGTAGGATTTCTTTTGAAATGTTCTCTTCTACAATTAGTTATTTCTTTTAGTGTCTCTCAGATGCATTATCGCTTTGTTTTCTGTTTGTGTATCTGAAATACAGATAATCAGCATTCGCAGGAGGCCTGACCGGTCCCCCATAGTGGCTATCAAGGGAACACCTGCCGATCTCAACAGAGTCCCACGTCGAAGGGGATTTGAAGTCATCATTTTCCATGCGTATTTTACTGTGCATATACAAAACCCAGATAATGATTATTATCTGTATAATTGTCGCAGTTGTGATTTGGTAATCGTTCAAGAAAGAGAACACTTAAACGAGCTACAAAAATGCCTGCCACTGTAAAATTCATCATCATCATCATCATCATGTCGTGTCGCTGGCATGGATATCCCTGACCCTCTCTCGCCACTTCTCTCTATCATTTATCGCCTCTGGCAGGTCTTCAGGGCTACATACTTAGTGTTAATTTTGTAAATGTTAAACAATCACTTTTTTAATTGACTCTTGGGGCATAAGACCTAATCCCTGATTTAAGCTGTTGGATTTCGCGTGAATTGTCTAATGACTGATACTAATCTTTAGACGCTAGCTCACCAGCGATTTTTTTACAGATTCCACGATGCCAGATCTTCGCTAAATAAACTTAATCTACTAAGACTCTTTCATTTCTTAAAAGGCAATTCATTTATTTATTAATATGTAACTCCACTGGTTAACTACATTTACAAAGAATTTCCAGTCACGTGATCCGGGGAGAAAAGAGAGAAAGAGAGAGAGACTGCAATTTGATGTTGCTTTTATGTAATGAGACTCAATTGTACAGTGCTTGAGTGCAAAGAATGTATATTTCTTTGCCGTTAGTGCATTCGTTTACGTTGAGAACTTTGTTTTATAATTGCAGCTTAAATTTCGACTTATTATCATGAATGTTGTTTGCGGGTTTTCGAAAGTATAATAGTTTCTTTCTATGATTATCTTGCATTCTCTACAACTTTCATCGGTGCATTTTGAGATTGCATGTGCAGTGTGTTTTCAATATTTAGATGTGGTGAGTGGGTGCTTTAAGTTTCTTGGTCGTCGTTTGCTTTTAATGATTTTTGTTTTGTTTAGTAAGTAAGTAAAAAATGTAAAGTTGGCGACCGTAGTCGAGAGCTACTAGAAGGCTCCCTTTTCAATAGCTACTACACTGAGGTGTAGGAGAGGGCGCTAATCCTTTCCGTGTATAGCTCCACTTTACCCTCGGTACGTACCTTATATGGCTGAGTGTTAAGCAATGAGGTATTGTTTAGTATTGAACAATATTCTTTGGTATTTCTTGATTGCGTTTGTTGAATGTTGATACGTATGCTAAGATCTGTTTGTTGCGATATTTTAGGAGGAACCGTAATTCTTCTTATTCTACATTGGTAATATAATTGCGGAGGCATTTCGTTTCGTATATCTTTAGTTAGGATGAGAACCTTTCGGCTCAGTGCATGGGTTAGTTAGGTGCAAACATGAGCGCAGGTGTTCACGCGCGTGCGAAGAGGATGTGTCATTCAGAGATGTCAAAATAAAAATCCCAGATAGGAACTTGGAGCAGGGGATGTGAATAACGTCAAGCCCGGAAGCGTGGGCTGAGGATTTGGGGATTTGAGAAAAGCAGTGAGTTTAGTTCCTGCCTCCGAACGAGAGAGTCGAGATTCAGAGCTGGGCGAGGCCAGACGAATTTGTGCGCTACGGGCGCCGCGCGTTGGTTGTGTTGAGAGCTGACGATGTAAAAGCAGTCAGCATAGAAAGATTGTGTCTCTCTCTCCTCATGTCGAAAAAACTTTAAACTAAAAAAGGTGAATAAAAGTTTCGTACCTGAACCAATTTCGTGTTTTCGGATCCCTATATATGTGTATGAACATTCTATGTACGTTTCACGTATTCGTATCAGTGGTCGTATTTTCTGCCTATTCAAATCCTTAATTTTTTTAATGTTGTGTGATATCCCCTATAGTAGAAGGTTACCCGTAATTCTTCAAGACGGGCTTCTCAGAGGTTTTTGCTCCTAAGGTGAAAAGGATGGATTTTATGCAACTTTATTGATGGTGAATCTTGAAATTGAGGTATTTTTGCGTGTCTCTGGGTTTGTGGTAAATATCTGTGGTAATTTGGCTGTTTTGATTTTTAATGAGGATTTCTAAAAAAATGTAAGTCTTTGAAAATATGTTCTATAGTGAATTTCATTTTAGGGTGTCGGTTTTGGAGGAAGTTGTATAAATAGTTTATGAGGCCTAATGAGCATTTCTGAAATATAAAACAATCACCCAGAATTCTTTTTCAGGATCTAATAAGTTCAGATTTTATTTTATTATTCTATTTTCCCGAATGATTCATATTGATTTTTCTCTAAGTATGCTAAGTTAAGGTTGGCGTATGTTGGTATCATTTACTTCCCATAGCCGTTTTAGGGGTTTGCATAAAATTTATGTTACTGAATAGTAAAGAGTTATTATCAGAGGATAAGAACCTCGACCTTGCTAGAGAAATAAAAACGCCGCGGAACATGAAAGTAACGATTGTGCCAATTGTGATTGGTGCTTTAGGCACAGTAACTAAACGATTATTAAAGGGCCTGGAGGATTTGGAAATTGGCAGACGGGTGGAGACTATCCAAACGACAGCATTGCTGAGGACGGCCAGAATACTGAGACGAGTCCTGGAGACTTGAGGAGACTTGCTGTAACTCAAACTCCTGTGAAAAACCATGAGCTAACACTGATGTGAACAACTCTAAAGGAGTAAATAATAATAATAATAATAATAATAAAAACAACAACAATCTCTCCTTATAGCAGCACAAGACACCGCCCTAAGAACCAATCATATCAAAGCGAGAAGAGATAAGACTCAACAAAATAGCAAATGCAGGCTCTGTGGTGACAGAGATGAAACTATCAATCATATGATAAGCGAATGCAGCAAATTAGCACAGAGGGAGTATAAGGCGAGACTCGACAGGGTCGGCAAGGTGATTCACTGGGAAATGTGTAAGAAATTTCAATTCGACCATACTAACAAATGGTATATGCACAACCCAGCACTTGTCCTAGAAAATGACACGCATAAATCCTATGGGACTTTAATATACAAACCGATCACCTAATCCCGACCAGAAGACTACACCTCATAATAATCAACCAAAAAAAAGAGAATCTGTAAAATTATCGACTTTGCTGTCCCGGCAGACCATAGAATAAATCTGAAGGAAAGTGAAGAGAAAGATATGTACCTCGACCTTGCTAGAGAATTGAAAAAGCTGTGGAACATGAAAGTAACGATTGTACCAATTGTGATTGGTGCGTTAGGCACAATAACTAAAGGATTATTAAAAGACCTGGAGGACTTGGAAGTTGGCGGACGGGTAGAGACTATCCAAACGACTGCATTGCTGAGAACGGCCAGAATCTTTTAGACGAGTCCTGGAGACTTGAGGAGACTTGCCGTAACTCAAACTCCAGTGAAAAACCATCAGCTAACACTGGTGTGAAAAACTCTAAACGGGTTAGATAATAATAATAATAATAATAATAATAATAATAATAATAATTGCAAAATTGTGGTCTTGGCAGTCCCGGCTGACCGCAGAATAAATTTAAAAGAAAGGGAAAAGAAGGATAAGAACGTCGACGTGGCCGGGGAATTAAAAACACTATGGAATATGAAGGTTATAATTATACCAATCGTGATCGGTGCTTTTGGTACAATAACTAAATTATTATTAAAGGGACTGGAGGGCTTGGAGGCTGGAGAATGAGTGGGGACCATCCAAACTATAGCAATTTTGAGAACGGTCAGAATACTGAGAAGAGTCCAGGAGACTTGAGGAGACTTGCTGTCACTAAAACTTCAGTGAAAAATCATCCGGTAAAACTGATGTGAACGACACTTAGGAGTAAATAATAATAATAATAATAATAATAATAATAAATTTGAAATAATTCATTTTAAATTATTTACTTCTCACTCGTTGGACAAGCAACAATATATATATATATATATATATATGTATAATTTGTACGCTGTAGAGTGAGGGCTTATTTGTTTGTACGCAGTTAAACGGTTTCAAGTATTGTTATTAAGCATTAATAATTTTATTTAGCAGGAATTTCTGATACGAATAATTTGCATACAGCGGAATGTTTTCCCATAAATAATACTTATAATCCCATGAAAACTATTTAACAATCCAATTTTACCTTTAGATGAGACCCTAACTAATGCTATTACTCTTGGTCAGAGTGAGTCTTAGAATAATGGTAGTTAAGAGGTGCTCCAAATTCTTTAAACTCCCGGTCTGGAGCCACATCACCAGATTCAGTTTAGTTCCATTACTAGAACAAACTCATTTTTCACAGCTTAATTAACCCTTACCCTCCAATTTCTAGCACCTGCAAGATAACAAGGTTTGGGTGTTTCTTTTGCTAATGGCCCGGGAGACCTGGGTTCAATCCCTGGTCAAGTCATACCAAAAACTTTAAAAATGTTACTTGATACCTCCTTGCTTAACACTTAGCTCACAGATATGTATCAAGGGTCAAGTGGAGCAATTTTGGGAATGGAGCAGCGCCCTCCCCTACACCTCGGTGTTGTAGCTATTGAAAAGGGAGCCTTCGGGTCGCCCTCGACTACACTCGCCAACTTACAACTTTGCCCCACAAGCAATTTGAATTATACGCTTGGAACAATCGTATAAGTGCTAGAACTTGACATGACAAGTCGAGTGATCAAATCGGACCTCAACGACTGCCAGTCTAGTCAAATAAGGCCGAAAGAAGACCTCTATAGGTCCCGTATCACTGTATCTTCAAGGTCACGGACCACTCAGCTACCAGCATCCCATTCTCAAACTTTACCAGTCACCATACACGGCCAGCAGGTAATTGCTTTATGTGGGTAGAGGTCTTACCCCTTTTTTCAGAGGTGCAGTAAGCGTATTCTATTTCTCCGGGCGACTGAGAAAAACTAAGATCCATGGATCTGATTCTGTTTCTAGAGATATTTAGTCTAAAATAAAACAGAGATTCTGATTTTCCAACAATTTTTGGGCAGCCTGGCGGAAACACCACACAAGGCACCAACTATACGGCCACCTGCCTCCCATCACGAAAACTATCCAAATTAGACGAACCAGACATGCAAGACACTGCTGGAGAAGTCCATAAGAGTACATCATTATTGATGTACTCTTATGGACCCCCACATATGGCCGAGCAAAAGCAGGACGACCAGCTCGAACATACATTCAGCAGCTATGTGTGGATACGGGATATAGCCCTGAAGACCTTCCAGAGGCGATGAACGATAGGGAGGGGTTGCGAGAGAGTTTCAAGGATATCCGTGCTGACGGCACGGCATGATGATGATGATGATGCGCAATTCAATAAATTAATTACATTTTTGCTTCTGCATATTTATTCGCGGTAAATTTTTAAAAATCTTAATCGTTTTAAAACTAGTGAATGAGTAGGTTGATTTGAGGTGTTTGTAGCATAGGTCGTTTCTGATATTACGCGGTCGGTAAAATCTCATGAACTTTATTATGGACTTCTTTTGGATTCCTATATTATTTAGTATATTGTTTGCTTTCTATCATTTCTCTGAGGTTATATGGTCGATGATTGATTAATATTGCCGGTTCTTTAAAAATATTATTTAAGTTGTGGTTTACTCTCAAATGTCACTAAGGTTCTAGATTATTTGAGCTTGTAGGAGAACGTCAGATGTTGTTTTGAGGGCTCTGAGGTTAATCTTCACTTTTGGCCAAGGTTTTAGGATGTATTGCTTTGCGATGGAAATGGCTTTGGTTATTAGTTTTTCAATTACTTGATAGAAATATCCTCGTGCTGAGAACGGCTGTTTTAGTTTAACGCTTTGCAATCTTAGTTCTTAGTCTAATAACTTGTGATTAGTGAAAGTTGTCTAAGAGATGTCAGGTATGTGAAAATCTGTAATGGAGATAATTGTATGGTAGTTGGTTTTGTGTGCAATGTTGTTTGTAATTGTCTGTTCTTGTCTAAATATACTAGAGTATTGAAAAAAATTCGATTGATATTGATGACTAAACTTGAAAGAGCCATGCATCATATTGATTGGAAAATGGCTCAGTTTTTCTCTTTAATCAATGAATATGTCATCACAGTATCACACGTAAAAGAGGCTGTCATTCTTAATTTCAAAGTAGACGTATATGATTCAACAGGTTTCCCAAACAAAATCAATGACATTAAAACAAAATCACAAGATGTAATTCTGGTCAAAATGGATGTCAGATTCTTTTTATATTCTTATATCAAACCCAACTTTCAGCTTTCTGAAAGAGAACAAAAAATACACCGAAATAACAACAGATTTGGAACACATAGTAATCTTTTAGGAATTTGCTAATCGGACAGTTAAAAGTAGATCGGCTGTTATTGGCTTATCTTTAAAGTTGTACTTTTTCTTATAAAACATATGACATGAATTTTTGGTTTGTTCCTAGTGACCCCGTGTGCTTTGACAAGCTGTCACGTTGTGATTAGTAAACAGGGGAATGGCAGCTTTTCGGGGCAGTCAGGTCTAATAGATGTGTAACCGGAAGGAGACCACGTGATAATCACGCTGTCGGATTTAGACAGAATCAGACAATCGAGAGTCGAGCCAGGGACATGCAGCCGATCAGAGACGTTAGGTCATCGCTGACGATACGGCTTGCAAAAGGGATGCAAGCGTTCGCACCCCCTGGCTCCCGGAAGAAGGTATGGGACAAAAAGAAGTAACCTCTGAGAGTATATGTCTCTCCTTCCCTCTCTCAAACTAACAAAAACTGAGTGCCCCTTTCGAGATTAAAATGAGAGATATATTTTTAAAAAGAAATATGTTTCGTTTGTTCATTACCTTTGATTATGTACTTTGTTGGGGCTATGAGACACTACAACACGATACTATCTCTCTTTTTTTGTGTATATAAATGACTTGGCGGGGGGGTTCGTCAGTCGGTGAAGATTTGTTGAGCAAGGACTGGAGAATTTTCACTGGCTCCACAGGTCTACAAGGACCGGTGTAAAACTCATTGTGAGCAAGTTTTGGGAGATATCTTTTAGAAAGAAAGCGACAAAGAGCAGTTTAATTCAAAGAGTGTGGTAGAATTTTAGCCTAAAAAAGTTAAATTCTATAAAGCTCCTGCATTAAGACTCTTCTTGACGGCCACGCTGAAAAAGAGGATATCAACAAGAAAAGTAAATAAAATATTTCCTGGGCGGTAGCTGCAAGACGTCAGAAATTTGAACATAAAAACCCGGAAAAAGAGAAATTTGTGTTCAGAGAGTATATTGGTCTTTCTAGGGGGAAATTGTGGCATCGTACTATTGTAGCAGACCAACTAATCATAAGTTAATTTCCTTGTCCAATTCTTTCCGTTTATTTTTCTGTTGAATATACGAGATGCTTTCAATAAGTTTCCAGACGTTTTTTTGTACAGGCATTTAAAATTGTATATTCTTGAAAATTGACTATGTTATTGCTATTCATCTTATGAGATGACTGACCAATTTTTATGATTTCATGTTCAAATAAACAGCTACAGAAGAAATTAGAATACACCCTACTAAAGCCTGATTGTAACCGCTGGGGAATTTCAAAAATGCAATCTGGACGTGAGAACACTTTAGAAGAACGATATGCAATAAAATTTTGTTTTAAACTTGGAAAAAATGCCACAAAAACATATCGAATACTTCAGACTGCTTTTCAACCATCTTACATGAATCGATCATCAGTTTTTGAGTGGCATAAGAGATTCAAGGAAGGCGCGGAGTCTGCGAGAGATGATGAGAGGTGTGGGAGGAGTAAGGAAGTCAATACACCACAGTTGATTGGCCAAAGGGTTAGGATTAGGGTTACTATATTGAGGTTTTAAGGGAGTTCACGAAGAGATTCTGTCGGAAGAGGCTACCGCTCATCAAATCGGGTCAGTGGCATTTCCAGCAGGACAATGCATCAGTCCGCAACTCCATCCTTGTCACAGACTATTTGATCTAGATGGGCATCAAGACAGTTCCTCACCCTCCCTATCGTCCAGACCTTGCTCCCTGTGACTTTTTGTTATTCCCTTGGCTCAGAGGCTGTCGTTATGAGACAATTAAGGAGATGAAAGAGACAGTGACGAAGCTCATTGATACGCTCACACAAGAGTACTTCCATGTGGCCTTCCAGAAGTCGTTGGAACAGTACAACAAATGCATTGCAGCCGGAGGAGATTACTTCGAAGCGGACTAGAGTTTCATGTGTGTACTCTCAATAAAAGTGCCCATACGAAAAAAGTCTGGAAACTTATTTAATGAACCTCGTACCTTTTTTCAACTCTGCACGGCGAAATTAGTGCAGGGTCAGTAGGAACGTTATTTGTTGAATTTTTATATTTTGAAATAAATTCCTTTTGTATAAGGATATAAGTGTTTGTTTGGCTCTGAGATATAGTTGATTATATTTGTTAAACGTTGAGAATTCCTTTCTTTTCCTGTTCTTATCCTTAATCGTTTATTTAGTTTTCTTTTTCTTCCCTTCCCTTTGAAAACTCTGGGACTGCGACTGTCCTGGACGACAACATTTAATGCTTTCTTAACTTCCCTTCCTGTGTCTTCAGGTGACAAGTTTCGGATAATTCAAAAAATATTAAGCATCTTTAATTTTAATAGTCGATACTTCATACAAACAAATAGATCCCCAACGGGAACTGCCGCAACCGCTTCACACGCAATCGTCTCTATTGACAAGTATCTATTTTTTACATTAATGTAAATTTATAGGGAAGTATTATTTAAATAATTGTTTGTGTCTCAATATTTCTGGGTAGAAGCATTGTTATCATTACTTTCTACAAATTTTATACTGATGTACTCATCTTGTTTGCTGTAATCCCAACGTATCAGCTGCTGTTTTCTCCGGCCTTCTTCAGGTATCTATTGAGAACACTCAACCACTGTGATTCAAAAAGAGGGTTCAGTTCGGCATGCGCGAAAGGTTACGGAGTACGACAAAAGACACCAAAAGAAGGTCAGAGAATACAGCGACCAAAAGGTTGAAAATAAAGAAATTAAGACCAGTATAGCAGTCCCCAACATGTACAGAATAATAATGTGTATGTATGCAGATATGTGTTTATGCCAGTATTATTGCTTATATATATATAAAACACTCTCAATAGTCATCCACAGAAAGATCTGTTTCGTTCTATCAGAACTCATCAGTGTGGCTAGACAGTATCTTCCCGTGGCTGGGATCGAAACCCGGTTGACTCGAACACCAAACCAAAGCTTCTAACCATTTAGCCGCGAGGAGATATTAGCTGCGAAGTAAATTTTAAACGGTTGTGAATCACAATTATTATTGTTTACATACATCCGTTCAACGGTCGCCGAGACCTCAATTCATCTACGAAGAGGCTTGCAATAGACGCTAATGGCAACACGATTACTTCTTCGCTAGAGAACTCAACCCCACGGAGATAGGGGAGTGTATATATATATATATATACAATATCGTATACTTGCAAAAATGGATTTATTCATCATAGATTATTCTGGTGAAGAGTTATTTTGAAGAAGGAATCATTTGTCGATATCTTTTAATTCCGGTCTGGTCTTTCTAAGCAACAATCCAAGACACAAATACTGATTTGGTCATGCAGTTTTATCCAACCTGATTCAGTGTCTTTTTTTCCTTGGAAAGTTTACCGTATTCTTTGCTAAGTCTGATAAACAACTACTTATAGCTCACCGGACTGAAATATTTTCCAGCGGTTGAACATAGATCAGCACACATGACACTTCAAATCTAATATACTAAAGTGAACCCACGGGGTATAAATTACTCTATTTTCTTCCTGGATGTATAACAGTTAACGTAATAAAGCCCAATACCAAAATGCTTCACTTTTTTTGTTTTTCTAAGTTCATATTCTTTTTTCAATATTCACCGAAAATCTTTCATCTTCATGTTTTCAATCCAGACATCCAATCTGAGCAGATCACACAAATTCTTCGTCACATTTTACGTTTTCCTGGCTGATACCACTTTATATAATAAAAAAATAAGACACTAACGTTTCCTGCTGGGATTATACGTACAAGGAAACTACAAAGAGCAGTTATATTTTTTGCCAGTGGTTCAATTTTTATGAACAAATGTTTTTGACACGAAAAAAAATCTAATGCCGTTATCAACCTGATCATTAACGTTGAGATGATTGATTTTTTTTTAACCTTGAGGGAAAAAAATCACTTTCTGTCATCGTTTAATGAAATTGCTTTCAACAAGGAATACAATTTTATTTTCTGTCACTTTTTATCGAGGTATTTGTTTATCCTTATTTCTGTGGTTTGTTTGATTTGTTTTCGCTAGTTTCTGTTTTTTTTTTTGTTTTTCTTTTTGTGGGAGTTGCATAACATCCGTGAAAAATTGCTATAAAATCAGTAACTTCGTAAAATTTTCATTTCTATTTATTCTCAAAAGAGCAAAATAAAATTTGACTCATATCTTATGTTTCCCTGACTGAAAGTGGGTAAAACCATTCGATCAAATTTTTATCAAAGTTTTATTTGTATTTTAGTTGTTTTTAAAATGATTCAAATAACATAATATATTTGGCAAAAGAAATATTAGAATTTTGAAAAGAAAAACATTTAATAATATACTAATCTTTCTGTGTGTTTTATACGCATAATGAGGGAAGAGCCACAACACTTCTTTATAAAAATATATATACGTCTTTTTGTCTTTAATTGGAATCATTTTGAGATGAGGCTTCTTAATCTGAGAATTAATTTTTATTTATTGCAGACTTTTTGTCCTCATCTTGGTAATTTCTTTTTTTTTTTTTTAGATAGAGGCGTTGAGTCTCTACGGTTCCAGGTGAGCATTGTCAGAAGATAGTGGTTTCAAATCCTACCCAAGCCGGCCAGAGGTTTACTTGGTCAAAAACGAGGTGCGATAGACAACAACTATGGAAGGCAGTAATTACTGGGAATACGGTTACAAGACTCATCATTCCTATCCGAGGTCGCGGTAAAATCATCTGAAGAAGGCCAGAGGTGAAATTTGTCCGAAACGTAGTGAAAAAAAAAAAAAAAAAAAAAAACTACCAAGATGAGGACAAAAAGTCCGCAATAAATAAAAATTAATTCTCATACGTCTTTTTATTCTTTCGAAAGTGGTCAAATTTCTGTAGTGAGAGAGAGACATACGGAGGGAGTGATACAAGACAGATTGGATTATTTCCCTATAACTTTTCTTGTACATACCACGCTGTGATATTTACAAGGCCCCACTTAACACTTCTGCTTCTCGGTCGTGGGTACTCAATCGAACGCTGCGGTAGGCCGCTGCCTAAAAGGGGCGCTCTCAGTGATTGCAAGCAGGCACTAGCTCATGACTCAGACTGACTCTAACTGACTTGGACCCTCACGCGCACATCTGCATATATCATTTCATAACACCCATGATTTCCGATCAACCTTGTAACAGTTTCAGCCTATTTTCCTTAGGTGTGTCCTGTACTGAGAAATCTCGAATTGATGGCTCAGTCAAGGATCCATATGCAACATGAGAACAGTTTTGGAAGATCTACTATAAAAAATGACACAACATGATCCTCCTCAACTCATTCAACACAAACTCTCGAGCATTCTGTGATGTTTAAGTTTATAAAAAAATGTATTTTTAATTTCAAGTATAGCTGGGATTTAGCGCAAGATAAGGACAATACTGAAAATTAATTTTTATTTATTGCGGCCTTTTTGTCCTCATCTTAGTAGATTCTTTTTTTTTTCTTTCTTCTCACTACGTTTCGGCCAAATTTCACCTCTGGCCTTCTTCAGGTGATTTTTACCGCGACAAAGATGAGGACAAAAAGTTTGCGATAAATAAAAATTAATTCTCAGATTAAGCAGCCTCACCTAAAAAAAAGGATTCCCAAAAAAGACGAGGACAATACTCTTTAAAACTTAATGACAACGATGATATGGCTGATCCTCACTGACCATTAACAAAAAACTTGTCGTCAAGATAATTTTATTAAAAGATGAAATATAAAACTTCGGAAAAATACTGAACCAAATCGTTACAAAGAAGATGAGTTTCCATTTAAAACAGAAATTTAATCACGAAAGCCATTAGAATAAAATAAAAAAGAAAATATACTGAACTGATATTACCAAATAAATAAATATATATATATATATATATATATATATGTCTAAGAATGGGTATCCATTATCCGTTTTGGATGATATTGTCAATGATGTTATGATTAAGTTTGATAGGGCTAGCAGGTGCACTGTTTATAGGTGCCCTGTTTATTTGCGCTTGCTGTACATAGGCACTAGAGGTGAGAGATTGGCCAAATCCATCACCACGGCGGTTGGTAGATGTTATTTTTCAGCTGCTGTGCGAGTCATTTTTCAGACTCACACTGCATTTGTTTCAATGCGTAAAGATGTTTTGCCTCCCCAACATATTATTCAGTTATATATAAATATAAATGTAGTTGTGGCAGTGACTACTTCGGCAGGACTTTTAATCGTTTAGATCTCCGTATAAGACAGAATCTGCCAGCTCGAATTTTAAATCTTAGGTTTAAAAGAGGTCAGCTTGCAAATACATCCGGGTCCTCAATAACGTAGCACATGATTAATAGTAGGGAATGGGTTGCTGACTTCAATGTTGACCGATTCAGTATTCTGAGTCGGTCACATTCGCTTTTTCATCTTAAAGAGTTAGAGACGTTTTACGTCCGAACTGTTCAGCCTTCTCTTTGTAAACAGGGGGATTGTCCGTTGGGATTGAATGTGATTAGTCTCTAGCTATTGGGATTGAATGTGATTAGTCTCTAGCCATCTGGTCATTGCTACTACTACCCCCTCTTAGTGTGTTTTTTCCTTCCTTTTTCTCCATTCCTTTACTTTTTTTCCATTAACATTCCCCCTTTTATATATATATATATATATAAAATATCCAGTCAGCGTCCTAAGACAGTGGGTGGGGATTATTTTTTTTAAATAGTATATATGAGGAAAATCATATAAATCTATGAGAGTGTTCAATGTATGGCTATTGTTAGTTCCCTATTTATTCGCTGGGGTATAACAAAATCCACATGCAGAGCGTATATAGGGGAATTTGATGGAGTCTCAAACTCGGTTAGGTTGTCATTATAAATTTATTTGCTGTTCTGCAACTTCGAGAAAAGCATGTAAAATCTCATCTGACGAGACGGAGAGTATAGTAATATTAACCGCCGCAATAAATTTATAATGACGGACGACTTAACCGAGTTTGAGTCTCCATCATATTGCACTATATATATATATATAGTAATTAATTTTTATAAACTGTTTATTTTCTTTTTGTATTTCTTTTTCTTCCTCCTTTTGATTCGAAATCTTTCTCGATAAACAAACGGAACATAAATTCTACACAATATTCCGAATAAGTCAAATGACGTAATTTAAAAAGACAAACGCTGATTCCCTATTTAAACGGCCAACTTTTTCTTAGGGTCAAAATCAGATGCGATAGAAAACGCTTGGATCGCATAATATTCGACAAAATGTGGGTGAATGCAGCTAGCCTGGTCGTACGAAAGGGGGCAATGTTGGAGTCATACTTCCCTCCTCTTCCTGCCCATGGCGTCTAGGGTACGGGTTCTTCGGGACCCCATCCCTGGTAAGTAGGCAAAAGTTTTTTCCCACCTTGAAACCTAGTTAGCAGTGTGTTGTGTGCCATTATCCCCGTCATCTAGTTGTTAGTCTCCAAGATCTTCCCCATCCCTATTGTTTTTGTACCTGAAGCCTTACTCCAGCCCGCTTTTGTTAAAGATCTTGGAATTTCATGTGTATAAAAATCATATTATCTGCTATTAACTGCCCATACAGCACCCACCCCTGTCTTTTCTTTTGCTACATTAGATTAGCAACCCTCTTCCAGTTAGGGTAGGTCCGGCTTGTTGGCGGTATTTTCGGGCACCGGAAAACAGTCGGCCTCCATTTTGTAGACGGGGGGATGGGAGGGTAACCAAACGGGAGATTTTTTCCTTGTTTTCATTTTTGTGTGTCAGGGTTTTTCTCCCATCCCCATCATATAACATCTTTTTGTAAATAAATCATCAATTGTAAATAAAATCAGACATTATATTCGAGGTTTTAAGTAGGTCTTTTCACAGAGCAAATGTGGTATTTTGGTGCTTGCAGCGCGCATGGTGATGTATGATTGTCTATATATTGTACTGTTGAATGGGTCGGTGAATGTGGCTGTCTAGGTTCCCTTAGTATATATAGAAACAGCATGGCCGCTCCCTTTACCCCTCCCACAAATCTTCAAGGCCTTGTGCCTTCCTTATTGTAAAAATAAGGGAATAAGACCAACTTTTTCTTATTATACAATTTTCCCCTAAGTTTTTTGTATTTTGCACTATTAAACATTCATCGTTGATTTAGCATCACTAATATCATCCCTTATAGACCTGAGGATGGTTCATTAGAACCGAAACGCTATAGTGTCGACCTTGCTTCTCAATAAATCTCTCCTTCTACTTGGATTACCTTGTTATCAATTTGTCTTTATACATTGTCGGATAACACTTCATTATTTACTTCCAATTTTGATGGCGTAAAATGCCAAAATAGTACAATTTGCAAATAAAAAAGATCATTACACAAACTGGTATCTAGGAAAAAATTCGATAAAATAAGAAAAGACTTAAAACATATGTACAACTTGAAAATCATAATAATCTTGTCGTGCCACCAGCAGGGATATCCCTAAACCTCCCTTGCCACCCCTCCCAATCATTCATTACTTCCGGTAGGTCCCCAGCGCTACACCCCGTATCCTTACAGAGCTGCTGTATGTAGGTTCAAGCTAGCCGCCAAGCTTTTGTTCGGCAATGTGAAGGGGTCCACTGGAGTACATTACTTAAAAGCTCGTCCCTACTTCTCCAGCAGTGTCCTGCATGTCTGGTTCGTCTAATTTTGATAGTTTTCGTGATGGGTGGTAGGTGGCCGTACAGCTGCTGCTTTGTAGGGTGTTGCCTCCAGAACTCGTTGAATATTGCTCGCAACATTCTTGTGTAGTTGCAGCCAAGCTTTTTCTGCAGCTTTTTTGTTAGCGTCCATGTAGTGAATCCATATAGCAATATCTACCTTATCAGACCTGAGCGATAAAATGAAACGCAGTTTCTTCCAAGCAGACACTTGAAAATAATCAACCAATAATGCATACCTCGCAAAAAGAAAAAAAGACCGACAGATTTTCTTAAGCTAAACTTAAGAAGGTTCAATACACCAAGTAGAACGAAATATGAATATCTGCATTTCGGAAATTTCTTGATGATCCGTTTTGGTTGAAACGATATAGACTGTTTTCAGCCTACTCAGGCATTCATATATATATATATATATATATATATACGAGGATCATTAAATAAATTTCCAGACATTTTTCGTATGGGAAATTTTATTGATAGTACTCACATGAAACTCTAGTCCCCTTCGAAGTAATCTCCTCCAGCTACATGCACTTGTTGTACCGTTCCAAAAACTTCTAAAAGGCTCCATGGAGGTCCTCTTGTGTGAACGTGTCAAGGACTTTTGTCACAGCCTCTTTCATCTCCTCAATTGTCTCATAATGACAACCTCTGAGATTAGGGAATAACCAAAAGTCACAGGGAGCAAGGTCTCGACTATAGGGAGGGTGACTGTCTTGATGCCCATCTTGGTCAAATAGTTTGTAACGAGGATGGAGTTGTGGACTGGTGCATTGTCCTGCTGGAAATAACACTGACCCGATTTGAAGAGTGCTGGCCTCTTCCGACCAAATCTCTTCCTGAACTACCATGCAACCTCATCATAGTATTCCTTGTTGACTGTTTGTCCAGTGGTAACCCAGTGCATGTAGATCATGACAGTGCTGTCAAAAAAAGAGTTCATCAAAAGTTCGTGGGTGGATTTGTTCTGTCTTGCATTATTGGGTCTGGGAGAGCCAGCATGCTTCCACTGGGAACTCTGTCTCTTGGTCTCTTGGTCATAGTAGTCGATCCAGATTTCATCACATGGCATTTTTTCCAAGTTTAAAACAGAATTATATTGCATATCGTTCTTCTCATCTCCAGTTTGCATTTTTGAAATTTACAAGCTGTGACAATCAGGTTTTAGTAGAGTGTATTCCAATTCCTGCTGTAGCCGTCCGTTTGAACATGAAATCATAAACATTGGTCAGTCATCTCATAAGATGTATAGCAATAACATACTGAATTTTCAAGAGTCTACGCCAATTCTAAATGCCTGCACAAAAAAGTCTGCACATTTATTGAATGCTCCACGTATATATATATATATATATATGTGTGTGTGTGTGTGTGTGTGTGTGTGTATGTGTTTGTGTGTGTGTGTGTGTGTGTGTGTGTGTGTGAAAGAGAGAGGGAGAAAGAGAGAGTAACATTGCTGCAGCATCAAGTTTATTATTGATCTTTGATTGAGGAAAGAATCAGCGAATGACAACTAGTGTACCACTGCGGCACCAAAGAGACAGTTTGTATCATAACGACAACGTCTAGACATTCGTACCTCTCGAATCCCTTGAGACTCCACCGTTGTAAATGTTGACGAACGCAAGAAACTCTGTTTAACTACCTAATGGTATATTTACTGCTATAATTTGTAGATAGTCGTCGGGAGAAAGAAAAGGTGTATGGAAAATGACCCAGTTAGGTAGGCAAAAGTAAGCGACATATTTGTCATAGTGAGAAAGAGAAAACCGACACAGACTTTGAATTTTCTTCTTGGTTTTCTGTTGTATTTCTAAAATGCTTGTTCACTGGGTAACGTCTAGTCTAATGCCCCCTTACAGTGCATCCCCAAATAAAAATGGGGCTTGTAAACTTTACCGTCCTAATATCTAGTTTTCAACTGTCTTTACGTCGACTCCAATTCTCCAAAATACTTGTCGGCCCCTTCCTTTCTGCCTGGGGTCGGCGGGAGGAACATCCGCTTCGATTGGCTCCGTACATGCGTACAACCTTTTGTAACCTTTAGTTTTCTCTAGTGATCCTCAACTAACGCAGTCATTTATTCGTGACCGGCTGACCCACCAATACTTAACCCTAAGTAACTCAGAGGTCAACAACCTGTTAATATAAGCTCTATGTTTGTCTTATTATTATTATTATTATTTTTCTTCTCTCACTCTCTCTCTCTCTCTCTCCTTCTACAGAAAAGAAGTGGCAGTCCTCTTGTGTGAGCGTGTCAATGACCTTCGTCACAGCCTCTTTCATCTCCTCAGTTGTCTCATAACGAGCCAAGGGAATAACCAAAAGTCACAGGGAGCAAGGTCTCGACTATAGGGAGGGTGAGGAACTGTCTTGATGCCCATCTTGGTCAAATAGTCTGTGACAAGGATAGAGTTGTGGACTGGTGCATTGTCCTGCTGGAAATGCCACTGACCTGATTTGAAGAGTGCTGGCCTCTTCCAACGGAATCTCTTCCCGAACTCCCTTAAAACCTCAACAAAGTATTCCTTGTTGACTGTCTGTCCAGTGGGAACACAGTGCATGTAAACCGTGACAGTCCTGTAAAAAAAGGGTTCATCAAAAGTTTGTTGGTGGATTTGCTCTGTCTTGCAGTTTTGGGTCTGGGAACTCTGTGTCTTGGTCTCTGGGTCATAGCAGTCGAAAAAAGGGATCATCAAAAGTTTGTTGGTGGATTTGCTCTGTCTGGCAGTTTTGGGTCTGGGAACTCTGTCTCTTGGTTTCTGGGTCATAGCAGTCGAAAAAAGGGATCATCAAAAGTTTGTTGGTACTATTTACCAACCCCTCCGCTCGAGCAGGATATGACACAAGGTCAATTTTTAAGCGGAGTTTAACAGGTTTTGAATTCAGAGTTTTCCTTCTCCTAGACTAGTTGCTGAAGAACCTAGTCCGTCCTACTATTTACCCATAGCTGGAGGGAGAATAAGGGGGGTCATACCTTTCCCAAGGGTATTTGCCCGAAAGTGAACGTAATAGCGCGACTGGAGTACGAACTCGCGTACTACGATTCCGCAGTTCATCGCTTTAACCATTACACCACGAGGACACCCACGAAAAGTTTGTTGGTGGATTTGCTCTGTCTGACCTTTTGCTATTATTTGTCTTCTCTTTCTTTTTCTTCTCTCTCTCTCTCTCTCTCACTGCCTCTCTCTCTCTCTCTCTCACTGCCTCTCTCTCTCTTTCTCACTGCCTCTCTCTCTCTCTTTCTCTCTCTCACTGCCTCTCTCTCTCACTGCCTCTCTCTCTCTTTCTCTCTCTCACTGCCTCTCTCTCTCTCTTTCTCTCTCTCACTGCCTCTCTCTCTCTCTCTTTCTCACTGCCTCTCTCTCTCTCCCTTTCTCTCACTCACTGCCTCTCTCTCTCTCACTGCCTCTCTCTCTCTCTTTCTCTCTCTCACTGCCTCTCTCTCTCTCACTGCCTCTCTCTCTCTCACTGCCTCTCTCTCTCTTTCTCTCTCTCACTGCCTCTCTCTCTCACTGCCTCTCTCTCTCTTTCTCTCTCTCACTGCCTCTCTCTCTCTCACTGCCTCTCTCTCTCTCTCACTGCCTCTCTCTCTCTTTCTCCTACCAAAGAAATTAACCTTTCGTTTTCTTTATAACTTCCCATATTAAGTTACACTTGCTTAGTTAACTCACAAAAGAATCTAATAATCATCTTAAACAACAGTCTAAGATATTGCAGTCATATCATTAATGAGTAGAGTGTTCGCCAATAGCCCGGAAGACCGGGGTTAAATCATACCAAAGACTCAAAAATGGTACTTAATGCCGCCTTTCTTAACACTCGGCATTATAAGGCAAACATCAAGGGTAAAATGGAGCAATCCAAGGAAGGAGTAGCGCTCTCCCTTACACCTTGCTGTAGTAGCTATTGAAAAGGGAGCCTTCGGGTCACCCTCGACTGAAGTCGCCAACTTTAAACTTACATTACCTTGTGAGATGTTCTTAAGATTATTTAAGTATGACAAAAAATACTCTAAATTATTGTAAACAATGCACGAATGAATCTAAGTCTTGTAAAGGTATTAACAGATTTAAGGAACATTTTTGTTTCAATATAAAAAGAAAAAGGAATAAATTTTATAAAGTCGGTAGAATTGTTGCATACCCCCGTTTGCGAATGGAAATATACTATTGTTCGATAAATAAATGTTTAATATATTTTTTTTTTATATTTAAAATTTTTAGTAATTGTTTTTTGTTATCTCTTCTTGTGAATTTTTATGTATTTCATTTATTTTGAAGATATTCTTTTAAAAAAGAATTTATTCATTAGAAGTTATTTTATTATGATTTTTTTTTTAAATTTTAAAATAGACTATTCAAAGTAGAAGGAATTTCCAGGAAACAGATCTTCTTTTAAAAGAATTTTATAAAAAAAACATTTAAAATGAACACTTAAAAGTTGAGAGACTAAAATTTGTAAGGGTTCTTAAGAAAGGGAATATTCTCTTAACAGATCTTTAGTAAATACATTTAGAATAAACAATTTAAAGAAGAAAGACGTTGATTAAGGGGGATTCTTAATAAAAATGAATATTCCTTTAACAGAATTTAACAAAATACATTTAAAATAAACAATTCCAAGTAGAAAGACGTTGATGTTTTAAGGATTCTTCAAAAACAAAAAAAAGCAAAAATTCTTTCAAAAGACATTGACGAAATTCATTTGAAATTCGCAGTTGAAAGTGGAAGACGTTCATTTCTTAGGACTATTAATGGTGCTTGTAACGTATCGGTTATCGTCCTATGAATTGGACTCAATTACCTGAGTTAAAAAATCGAATAAGACTGTTTGTATTTAATAGGGCAAAAGTAACCTTAGCAAAGGAATGAATACAACTATTCTGCAGCCACTTTTGGTTAAATAGCAAGTTAGACTGTGCACGTTAATCTTGCTATTGTCATCGTTCTTGGATACGGAAGACTCTGAATTTAAAACAGTAGTAGATCACACGTTGGATGTACTACAGAAATCTGTCCCTGTCAAATAAAGAATATATCCGTAGTCCCCCTCCTCAACCAGATCGAAAAACGGGATCAATGATTAAGTGGAGATATTGAGTTACATAACAAATTTTACGAATTGAAATCTAATGTAGAATATTCGTGTACTGGAAAATATGATGTAGGCTGATATTGCGTAAAGCAGTGTCTTGCTGCAATTAACTAGAACCATCTTTCAAGTGAACATTATTTGCCTCCCTTGAAAAAGGATATTAAGTGTCTTCGTAATACGGAGACAATACTGTAAACAACCAAGCGGGTAAAATGTTAAGTTGATATGGAATTACCAAAATTATCTGAGTATAAGACTCACTATTTTTCGATACGTTTCGGTCCAGAAGTTAGGGGTGCGTAACTATTCAAGTTAGACGAACCAAACATGCAGGACACTGCTGGAGAAGCAGGGACGAGCTCATAAGTGATGTACTCTTATGGACCCCCACATATGGCAAAGCAAAAGCTGGACGGCCAGCAAGAACATACATTTAGCAACTATGCGAGGATACGGGATGTTGTCCGGAAGACCTGCCTGAGGCGATGAACGATAGGGAAAAGTGGCGAGAGAGGGTCAGGGATATCCGTGCTACCAGCACGACATGATAATGGTGATATTTTTAAAAAGTCAAGCCGTAAACCTCTCCATATTCATGATGGAATGACCAAAAGTAAATTATATCTAGAGTTCAAAATAGTGTTATAAAGAAATAAATGGGCCTTATGGTTAACGAGCTGAACTGCAGCCTCGATAAAAGCTGATTCGAACTACAGTCTCGCTATAAAGATTCTGGTCCAGTCGGCTGGGGTTGTAGAATGCACTGACTGCTAGGGGTTAAATAGTATCATTGCTATTCTCTTACATGGATTGCTTTGGCAATACCTAACCCACAAAGACTAAGACTCCCCCAACGAGCGTCCTGTTTATGACACTAAACAATCTGATGGTAAGGTTCCAGTAATGCTTGAGGTTGGAGGAATGGGGAGTAACCCTTTATTGCCATCGCTCCCAGGTCTACTCTGGTCCTGAGTGGAAGCACCTGATAAGGTCCTCTCAATGGGTCATATAGAACTAAACTGTGTATTCATGCTAAACTGAATTGTTTAAAATGGAACTGTTTTGACATTTAACTATGTCTAAATAAATGACTGATGTTTATTTGAATTGTTTGTGATACATAACAATACTTGGAACCATTTAACTCTCTGGACTAAATTGAATCGTTATAAATTCAACAGTTTTATATTTAAACCGTGTACTTATGATAAACTAAATTGTTTGAAATAGAACTGTTTCTATGTATGAAATGTATTTAGCATTAAATAACCTTCAAGTGTTGATGTGCCCTAAATCCAAAACAAACAAACCGAGTTATCAAGTTTCATTTCAAACTAATATACTCGAGAAATGTATTAAACCCCTTCCTCCACCTGCTAGGGGTTAAATAGTATCATTGCTATTCTCTTACATGGATTGCTTTGGCAATACCTAACCCACAAAGTTAGATATGCCATTAAACAAAGAAAGCTGTGAAGTATCCACTGGGTTTCGTGTTGGTTTATAATTGTGTTTCTCTTAATGTGAGCGTATTTTCGTCACAAGCTTTTTGTATTTTAGCGATATTATGTCCGTGTTGTGTTAATTCATCGCCGGCCGACCCCTACTATCTCAACCAACCAAACTACTCATGGCCATCAGAAGTATCTAGTGGTTTTTCTCATCTCTGGCCAGGGGTATTTCACACTTCTTTACCAACACATAAAATACAACCGAAAGCTTGGAAGAAAAGAACAAACAAAATCCACGGGCTTGGGTTAACTCCAAGCGCAAGAAAGGAGAAGTCTGTGACACTTTTGTGCAGCTCTCAGTGCATTTGCAAGCTATCGCGACCGTGTATTCACGCGAAACTCCCACTAGCCACTAGGAATGCAGACTCGTCTTCTCGCGTTGGTCAACCCAGCATCTGTAGGTCAACAGGTCCTAGCAGCCGCCTTTCTGACTTCTGTTGACTGGTCTCCTCTCTGTCCGACTCTTATCACTTGACTGACCTTCTATTGACTGCTCTCTCCCCTGCCGACTGTTTTCCTCTGCTACCTTTTGCTGACTGCCTCTGGGACCTTCTTTCCCTCGTCCTCTTCCGGTCTCGTGGAAGATCTCTTGCACCAAAACAGACACAGTAATTATCTGACTGGCACCCACACCCGCAGAAACGAATGCCACCCATCGTGTCACAGTGTGTTTGCACTAAATACTGTGAGAAGTTTGTGTTTTACAACATGATGTAATCTATATAAATCCTTATTTTTAGGGATTACAAACAAATAGATATCGAACAATTGCTAAATTTAGGTCAGCTTTCCTCTCCTCCAACTCCTCCTTCTCCTCCTCCTCATCATCATCATCAAAGCACACTGGTCTGTCAATATGTTGTAGTCAACGGGAGAATGTTGCTGATAAGTTCGTCCTTAGTTGTCCAGCAATGAACAGCACGTCTTAATCGTCTAATTTTGAGGGTTGGTGGGATGGGAGAAAACTAGCTGTACAGCCGCTGATTTTTCGGTGCTGTTTCTTATATGTTGTACACCCCACATAATGGACTCGCCCTCCTCTTTCAATACATGTCAACGAGAGCATTAGTCGGTGTATACCAATCAACATGACACAATCACGTGTGATGCCATTTGTGTAGTGGACGGATAGTCACTAACCAACCTTAACTCTCAGCTTTCTATCAACTAACTACTGTTTAACCAGGTTCACTTGTATCTTGTTTCTATTACTTGAATATATATGTTTTTCTATTAAGCCTTTTTGTGTTCCTCGTGTCTTTCTATGGTCAGCATCACAACATATTATTTATTCAAAACAACACGCAGCATCCTCGAGTAGTTTGTATGCATGTTTATTTTAATTCAGTTCATATACACGAAAAATATTTTCCATCATTTCGTAGCCCAAATTTAGGGGTGCAAATTGTACATGAATACATATTGTACATAAATGATAAACGTATCTTTAAAATAGAATTTAAAATAAACTTGACTTTTATCTATGCATATAATGATAGTAGATTTATCAGATACGCGTAAACCAGACAAAAAGTTGTGTGTTTTTACCCGTAATCGTCTACGTGACAAATGCAATACATAATTGAAGAGATATCATTCAAAAAATTTATTCGTGATAGAAATCATCCACGAAGACAAAAAATTGTCATAGGAAAATCTATGAACTCTAGCGGCCTCCATTATCTAAAACATCTCCCGCTGCTAATATTTGTCAAATTTTGAATACGATATCAAATTAAAAGAGCTAATACTAATTTTTAAACAAATCTCTGACTAAAGCACAAACTCAGGAAACTCTTCCAAAAGGTGAGAGTTTTATTTTTCCTGTGATTTTCATAAGAAATGTCACTACGTGAGGAATAATTGACTCAAGGTTTGGCCAATAAAGCGCGCGCACACAACACACACCCTGCACACACACACACACACACACACACACACACACACACACACACACACACTTATATATACACACATTGAGAGAGCTTATGCAGCCCAAAAGGCACGAACTAACCTATTCTAAGAAGTTAGCGGTACTTGTAGCCTGTCAATTTACGATACACACACAGACACACACATCTATATCAGGATAGCGTAAAAACAAATTAAAAACTTTAATCCATTTTATATCTTGATATCATACTCATGTCGCCAAGTTCGTTGAAATCTGAAAGAAACCACGTTATTGTTTAATTGCTAAGTTTAGAAAATTACGGCAGATACTAACAGTCTGCGTGGTATTTTATAAATATGTTATATACCCTACCTGTAAACAGTAACGGGTATGTTCCAATCCTTATAGATATGTAGAACTGTATTGTCAGTGGGGGTAATTTCGCTGACTATTCAGCGGACTGTCTGGCATCCGTCTCGAACGGTAAATTCTAAATGGCAGACTTGAGGCCGAAAGGCTTCCAACTTCGGCGGGGCCACCTTCGAGTGGTGTCCTCGTGGTGTAATGGTTAAAGCGATGAGCTGCGGAATCGTAGTACGTGAGTTCGTACTCCAGTCGCGCTATTACGTTCACTTTCGGGCAAATACCCTTGGGAAAGGTATGAACCTCCTTATTCTCCCTCCAGCTATGGGTAAATAGTAGGATGGACTAGGTTCTTCAGCCTTGGTGAGGCAACTAGTCTAGGAGAAGGAAAACTCTGAATTCAAACCTGTTAAACTCCGCTTAAAAATTGACCTTGTGTCATATCCTGCCCGAGCGGAGGGGTTGGTAAATAGTACCATCCAGTGGGCGAACTACAACATTGACACCCTTTGTCAACTTTGTATAGCACTGGATCGTGCTGTCCAGTTGAAGCTATTATTAGGCGTACGTGCCTGGACCCAGATTTGGATCCATGTCCAGCTAAGCCTATCAGGACTACATTGCACTAAATGGATCGATGACTAGCATTGTCAAGCAGGGCTCGAGCCTCGGCTCGTGTTCGACCTTCCTTTCCCCTAAACCCCCACTATAATTGACCTTCGGGTCATTGACCTTGTGTCAAGTCCTGTCTGGTAGGATGCAGTGACAAATGTCGGGGATTTTTGCTTACTAAGTAGTCACCATTAGCAGTGGGTACCTTCTTCTCGCTTTTGGCGAGTATTGTATTTTGTTCATGCTATAAAGATTTCCATTTCATCCTCAATCTCCGTTTTAGTTATATCTCATTCTGTAACCTTTTTGTTAGGTTACAACATTTAGCGCTGAAAGATTCGGTCGAACTCAAATGTTTGGCAGTGCAAAGTTTCGGCGAACAAAGATTTCGACCGAACAGAACTTTGGGAAACGTTCAGGAATATGATATTCTACGAGCAATGATATCAGCAAAACTCACATCAAATTCACGAAGGCTAAAATGGCGAAGGAAGATTAAACATTACGAAAGATACAAAGCATTTTTGGCTCCTGTTGCGTTCTGGTTAGTGAACGCTTGTAATATTAAATAAAGGACAAACCACGATATGAGAGGAAATAGAGATATATTTTCAGGAAAAAAGTATGTACAATAGAGAGACTGTTAGTAGACAAGAACATAGGATTAGTGAATACAGAATAAAGATATAGTCCAACGATAGTATTGACTTCCGTTATTACGGTAGCAAGTAAGGTGATCTAGTGCGATCTCCAGTCTCCAACACTCAAATACAATTCCTATAAGAAGCTGCTCTTCATCTTCTAGTCTTCTTTATTCCCATTTAAATACAAAAATGGAAGGCACGAGGCCCTGAAGTTTTTTTTGGGGGGGAAGGGAGCGGTCTTGCCTTGACTATGTTTTCTAAGGGAACCTTGCTAACCACATTCGCCGACCCATTCAATAGTACAATATATAATCATCCATCCAACGCTATGCGCGCTGCAACCACCAAAATACCACATTTGCTCCATGAAAAAGACCTACTTAAAACCTCGAAAGTAATGAGTGATTTTATTTACAATTTATGATTTATTTACAATGAATGTATATGATGGGAATAGGAGAAAAAACCCGAAATATAAAAAAAACATAAAAGGCGAAAAACAAAGGAAAAAAATTCCTGTTTGGTGGTCTGACAAGATGGAGGCCGACTGTTTTCCGGTGTCCGAAAACACCGAAAACAAGCCGGACCTACCCTAGGTGGGGCTTCATCTTCTAGTTTATTGAGTGGAAAAAGGTGGGTGATACCCAACAGCTCCAAAGATATTCTAAGGATTAAGTGGATATTAACGAAGTTATTTGATATAATATATTCAGAAAAAAAACGGGATATCATTCCATCTACAATGAACTGAAAACGTAACGAAAGTTACGTGAAATGGGAAATTGCATTTTTCAATTTAAAAAATCATGTATTGTTGAGTGGTTTTCTCGGTGTAAAAGTGTGCGTTGGAAGTTAAGTAATAGGAAGATTTAAAGTGTTTTTGTGCGACAGTTGTGTTAAAAATATATACTTTTGTGAAATGTTAGTTTACATAAAGTACAAAACAGTGGATTTTAAAACAGCTTTACTGGAAATATTGAAACAACAAGAAAATACAACTGAAAAAATACGAACAAAGGTTTCAAAGATTTGAAAAATCTTTTGTGGACAACAACGAAAAATGTTATCAGGTAACAAGAACGTAGATCCGGGCGTTTTTTTCAAATGATGTTATCGTAAACGCGGTTGCTGAATTTAATTATATGCCAGAAGAGGATGTAGTTTTTCCGTCGTATCTCCGTAGATATGAAGACCTTTATAAAACGGTCAGTTCCAATTGATCTGATCACAAAAAGGTTAGACTAGTGCTGAGGAAACTAGGTGCTGTCGAACACATGTAGTTTGTAAGTTACATATTACCGAAACAAAATAGTGACTTAATATTTAAAGAAACAAATACTATGCTTTCTGAAGTGTTCAGCCTTAAAGAACATTATTGTTCCATAAAAGATGGAAATAAATGAACTTAATAAAAATTAAGATGAAGATTTCGCAACGTTCTCAAGCATTGTGAATGATCAGTATAAGGTGTTAAATCTGGTTGAATTAAGCCCCGACAATTTTAAATGTCTGATATTTGTGCAAGGTTTAGCGTCAACAAAAGACGCAGAAATTAGGTGGAGGGTTTTAAACAAACTTGAAAATGAACTCAATCTGACTTTGCAAAATCTAATAGAAGATTTCTGAAGTTTATTAATGTCCGGCAAGATGCTAAAGATATTGAAGTAAGCGGTGTGTTACACATAAAAAAGGGCGCCAAGAAAATAAAGTAAAGAAGAAAAAATGTTACTCCAAACCCCTGTTAGGCTTTTGAAAAATTACATTTTTATAATGACTATCCATACAAAAAACAAAGAATGTTTTCGTTGCAACAGAAAAGAGACAGAAAACAAAAATGAAGAAACGAGCGAATAATTACGTTCAAATTACAAATGTGGATGAATCTGCTGGTTGGAATATAAGGAAATTTGTACAGGTAAAAATCCTTAACAAAAATATTAGATTAAAATTGGATAGCAGGTCTGACTTAAGCATAATAAATGTATATACATGGAAAAAATCAGAAAACCAACGTTTATGGTTAACTAGAAAATAACTCGTAGTGTTACAGGTCAGAAAATGATATTCAAAAAAGAATTTAAAACAAATGTAACGTTGAACGAGAAACCGTTGAAATTAAGCCTGTTTGTAATGAAAAATACTCTTTATATGTAATGAAAAATACACTTTATACACTATGAAACAGTCCAATTAGTCCATTTTGCTAATAAATCAAAGTTTTTACCAAAGAGGCAGACAGTTTAAAGAAATAATTGAAAATTATATTTTCAGAGATATTTTTGGTGGTTTAGGCAGGTACAATAAAATGAAAGCTGAATTTTAGCTAAAGGAGAATATACAACCGGTTTTCAAAAATAAATGTAATGTATTCTTTTCATCATTAAAACAGATCTATGACGAACTTGACAGTTCATAAGTTTATTCTAGCGACTGGGCTTCCCAAACGGTATATATAAAAAAAAAAGTCTAAAGAGATATTTGTCTGAGTGCATTTTTCCACGGGCTTAAAAGATGCCCTCAAAAATTCTCATTACCCACTTCTGGGGCCGGAATACATTTTTGCTCAATTTACCGGGGTTCGGATACTTTCGAAAAATCGACCGACGCGACGCGTAACTACACGACAAATGTTCCAAATTACTAACTAGGAAAACCCATCGAGGAATTTTCAAATTCAATCGGTTGGCTTTTACAGGGACCCGACAATATTTTTCGGACACTTGGAAAAAGTACTTCAAGGGGGTCACTAGTGCCAAAAATTTTGAGGTTGTAAGTACGTAGTTGAGGAGTGAAAATCCACTACTAGTGTAATCATTTTTTTTAGTTTGGCTTTGATAATTTTATTTTTTTGTGATTTTTGCGAAAACTTGCGCGACACTATTTTTCGGACATGACAAAAAATCCTATTTTATTAAGAGCTATGTTCATGTATATGTTGTTGTATGCAAATTTTCTGCTTATACACTGTTCTGGGGCACTGGCGCCCCAACTACTATGTAAACATAGGACAATCTAACAGCATAAATAGTCCGGATATTTCTTGGGAAAACAATTAAGTTTAATGAGGTAAAATGCATTCAAAAGAAGTCGTTTGTTTGGCACGGAAGAAGCGGGAAGATGGCCTCAGAATCAGAAGGATCGCCATGGATTTGAAGCTGTCGAAACCAACGGTCGAATACACGCTGAAGACAAACTCCGAGCGGAAAAAGAAGAGAGGTCGGAAAAGATCAATTGGCAAGAGGACCGAAAGGAGAATGAAGAGGACTGTGACACGGCTTTTGAAATCTGGAGAAAAAGTTACAGCAAGAAAAGTGAAGGAGAAATGTGAATTGGATGTAAACGTCCGAACAGTACAAAGATCGCTGCAAAGGCTAAGAAAAAAATTACACTAACAAAGAAACACAAAGGAGCAAGACTGGAGTGTGCTAAAAGGTGGTTAACAAAGCATGTTGACTTTAAGAAGGTTATATTTACTGATGAGAAGCGTTTCAAGTTCGATGGGCCCGATGGATGGTGTACTTGGTCGAGAAGGGGCGAGCCTGTTGTACTGAACAAACGACAGATGGGAGGAGGAGGAGTTATGGTTTGGGGTACGATCTTTGCTAATGGAAATGTATGGTTGGAGTGGCTGAAAGGACGACAGAACAGCGAAAGCTGCAAACAGTTGCGGGACGAGAAAGCCCTACCAAGGATAAGAAGAGAGATGGGGAATGATTTTATTCTACAGCAAGACAAGTGCATCATCCATGTGTCAAAACCCATGAAAGAATGGGTGGCTAAAGTGAATATGACTACTTTGGAATGGCCTGCAAGAAGTCCAGATCTAAATTTAATAGAAAATGTTTGGGAAATGCTTGCGCAACTTGTCTATGATGGACCTGAAATAACGAAAGAGGCTCAACTATGGGAACGAATACAACGAGCCAAAAAACAACTAATAGAAACACGTAGAGATGTCATTGTGCATATGTTTGATCATTATGAAGAGAGATTGATAAAAGTTATTGAGAAGAAAGGTGATATTACAGACTATTAACAGTTTTTCAACTATGTCCGAAAAATAATGTCGCTTGTGTTTTGTAAAAAATGATGAAAATTAAATATTTTTCTTTACCTAATCGATTTTCTTCCATTTCTATTACAGGTATTGTCTTTATATGTTTATGCTATTCTATTGAAGGAATTTCGCCACTCTATGGTACTCGGAAAGTCGAATACTAAAGTGTCCGAAAAACATTGTCGGGCCCCTGTAGGATAAAGGTATCTCCAGCTATTTTTCGGCAAGTTATGGATACGATGTTTTGTGGACTTGAATTTGAAATCACTTATCTTGACGATATTTTGCTGAGGAGTGAAAACACAAAAGAGCACAAGAAAAATGTTTTCGAGGTTTTCAGAAGGATTCAGGAGTGCTGATTCAAGCTGAAAAAAAAAAGAGAATTTTTTGTAATAAAATCAAATATCTGGGACAAATAATTGATAAAAATGGTCGGAGACTAGCATGAGCTAGTGCTATAAGACATGCCTTCGCCTGAAAATATCAACTCCCTACTATGTTTTCTGAGTTTGGCAAATTATTACAACGTATTTGTGCCAAACATGCATTATTTGCAAGCTTCGTTAAACAAACTATTTAAAAAAGACGCTAAATGCGTTTGGAGGACGAAGTGCCAGAAAGCATTCGAAAAAATTTGAAGAATGTTAACGTCGGACTTGTTTTTGACACATAACGATCCAAGAAATAAAATAACTGTAACAAGTGACGGTAGTTCATATGGAATAGGAGCTTGCATTATGCATAAACTCAAAGACAGCTCGATTAAACATACTGCACACGCATCCAGGACGCTTCTTCCCACCCAAAAGAATAATTCTGTGATATGAAAGGAGAATTTAGAGATTTTGTTTGCCTATAAGAAATTTCATAGATTCCTCAACGGAAGAAGGTTTACCATACAAATGGATCAGGGAACCATTGCTTGCTATTTTGTGTCCAAAAAAGGCCTACTAAACTATACAACTAATAGGTTGCTGCGATGGGGAACCATCTTATTGAATTACGATTTCAGGATAGAATTCTTGCCATCAAGTAAATTGTGTCACGTGGACGGATTGTCGAAACTTATCCCAAAAAATCGTGAAACTTTATAAGACAGGGTTATTGCTTCGCTACGAGCAGAGGTAGAGATTTAAAAATACTATTCAATACAGTGCGGGAACTATAGGTGACGTTGGAAGAAATAAAAAAAAATAAAGTGATGGATGATACTTTTATTGTGGAAACTAAATGACAGAAGGTCAACAGAATCCGAGGTATATTCAATTTGTTCTCATGGACAGTGGAAGATTGATGGTACCTCGTTCACTACGGAAGCAAATTCTTAAAAAATTTCACACTGGATTTCCATTTATATCCAGAATGAAAAGTATGATGAGAAGTTATTAGTACTGGCGTAGAACAGATAGAGATGTCCAAAGTTTAGTAAAGCCATGCAAAGATTGTGCTTTGGCAGCTAAAGCATCACCAATAAAGTTCAACCCATGGTCAGAAACACACCGTCTATGGTCACGTCTGCATATTGACTTTGTTGGTCAACTGAATAGTTTATATTATTTGATCGTTGTAGAGAATTTTCCCTAGAGGTCGGATATATTGAGATGCAAGAAACCAACTACGAAAGTAGTAATTGGTTTTCTACGCAAGCTGTTTGCGAGGTTCGGGATTCCAAATTCTATTGTTTCTGACAAAGGCACTCACTTTACGTTCACATAATTCAAGGTGTTTTGTAAATTATTTGACGTTGAGCACATAACAATTGCCCCATTTACTGATACATGAATAAATGTATGCATGTATTATTTGTTCGGGTAGATGGTGCTCGTCAGTCCGAGAGGACAGACCATCTTGGAGAAGGATACTCTGATTATAAACCACCGCTGTGCGCCGGTACGTAGAAGATCCCTGGCTAGTGTTTGGGGGCGCATTTAAACCATTAGGAGTGATGGGCCCTTAAGTTACTGGTGTGACATCCATCTAGGAGATAGAACCTCTGATCCTAGCATTTACTAATCATCTTGCTTTTGCTTGTAATTTGGTTATATTTGCGAGGATTCAGTGAGTGGTATTGGTGTTGTACAAGCTTGTGCCTTTTAAATCCATCGAAGTACAGATATTTCAATAGTTCTGGATCATTCTAATCGAGCCACTTCCCAAAGACCTGTAGGGCCCACGGACGTGGTATGGGTGTCACTGACGATTCACCCAGCAACTGTGGTGAGGGTGGTGATGAGCATTGAGATGGCTGTCGTCTGTTAAGAAGAAGCAGTTTCCATGTATTATTTATATTGATTTACTAAGCTTTTTGCGTAGATGTGCAACAAGGACGAATGAATGGGGTAATTAGCGAGATTTGAATTCACCCGTGAAGGATTACTAGTCAAGCTTTTACTATTCCACCATCCAAGGCGCCAATGTATTTATGTAAGTACCAATGTACGTATGTTTGCATATATGTATATATAGATTGATGGATGTGTGCTTGGATGTTTTTTTGTCATGTATGTTTTTATATATGTATTTATGTATGTATGAACGTGTGTATGCATGTATGTTTATTCGTATATATATATATATATATGCATGTTCGTCTGTATTCATTCATGTTCACGAATGAATAAATATATTTATCTCGAGTGCTTTTGTGCAGTAACGCATAAAAAAGATAAAACTGAAGGAAAACGAACCGAATAGATGACAGATATAGAAGGGATTTCAACATGAATACAATGCACGCGGAACCACCATTCCTGTGTGATTACGCAAAATCAAGAAACAGTTGCTATGACATCAACGGTCAAAGGTAAACGCGTTTTTAAATCACAAACTGCACTAAAATGAAGATGAACGAACGTCCAATGTAATGTCTGCTTTTAGTTGATCTGGCGTGTATATAGATATATATTTCTTTTAAATACCCTGTCCGGTGGCAAAAGCTGTTTGATTGCGCCAGGAGTGGCAGTACAACCACGTTTGTCCTTTACTTTTGGACGTTCCAAATTCGAAAATAAATAAATGAATAATTGTTATAATTATTTTTCTATCCTTTGCAAATCATTCAAATTTTAGTATGTTATTATGGATCATAACGACTACCAGTTGTCAAAATCTCAGTTTTTCACAGTTGTTATTTCTACCAAATATTAGGTTTTAAAATTTTGTCACTTAGTTTTGGACGCTACTGTATATATATTAATCCGTGAAAAAAATTTAAAAAATAATAAAATTTTAAAAGTTTGAATTAAATGAATTTTGATTTTAAAGAATCCCACCCTTATAAAAACAAACACATTATTCGTCTCCTGAAAAGCACAACAAATGCCGAAACACGTATGGACCATCCTTATATGAAATAAAACCCTAAAGTGCAACGTCCTAATTAATTTGGGGACCTATTAATTTTAACATATACATATATATATATATATATATATATATATATATATATATATATATTAAGTTAATATACAAATGAAAAATGGTGATAATAAAGTAAAAAGACTAATGATTTTTTTAAAATGCTAAAACTCAGCACATAGAAGTTGTTTTTGAAAATTAAAAACAAATCATAATTTTTATGAATACGGAATGATATCAGAAAGATAAGAATTTTTTACGTCTCATTTTTCATTCGAAAATTACTTTTCATTAAGTATTATAACATTGCTTTCTATCATCGCACTGAAGATGGTCTAAAGAAAAGGCCGAAACGTTAAACGAGGAATATTATAATATGTAATTAAATACATACTCTGAATATTTTCTTTTTATATCTATCTATATGTATATAGTGTAATCGGATGGAAACTCAAACTTGGTTAAGTCGTCATTATAATTTTATTTCGACGGAGAATATTACTAACCTCTCCGTCTCGTCATATGATTTTTTACAATGCTTTTCTCCAAGTTGCAGAACAGCAAATGTGGAATTACAGTTCGTTTTTAAAAAATACAAAATTAAAAATTGAAAAAAATTTTAAAAAGATAAAAATAAAAGTTATCTAAATTCACAGGCGAAGGCAGAGGGAGGTCAAAATATTAGGTGTTAGAAGCATCAAGAGTGGGGTTTCTCCCTTGGTCAACCCATCCTAATTTACGTACTTGTCGGTGGTCCCGTAGCTGGTGCGATTTTCTAAACAATCTACGATCGTAGAAGGAATGACTATCCCCATATATATCTTAAATTTATTCCAAATACATCGGTTAATTATCTCAGCTGTTGTTATCCTAGATATTCCTCTTAATTTAATTAGGAACAAGATAGTTATATAAGATATGGACTAAAACTCGTTTCGTGTTGCTCGGTATTGAATAATACCCAAGGGGCCTTTTGTGTTGTAAGTCAACGGAACAATTGAACAAGATGCGTAATTTTTTGTGTTACGCAGAGCTGATTTTTTTGCCAAACTTTTCGTCTTCCAATCGGATGAAACAGCGGATTTACCTCCGACCCAGCCAAGCTGTCAAAATAGGAAATGCATCTGTATAAAAAACAGGTGCATCTGGTCGAGGAATATAAGGATATAACCTTGATTATGGATGGGTTGAATTGAGTGCGAAATTGTGACGCTCGCAGGAAGAAGGTAGACGTTGAACTATTATATAACTCGGTGCACAGGAAGTTCGAGTTAGTTGGAGATAAGATGCTGTAGAGAGAACCAGCATCCGGCAGAGGGGAGCCCTCAGGACCCCCGATTAAGCAGTTGCTGTTGGAGTTCAGAGCCTCAGATGAGTTAGAGAGAAGATGCTGGAATGAGGACCATGTCCCAGGGAGGCTGGGCCCTCAGGCCCCAGGTTGAGCAGCCCAGGAGAACGGGAAAGAAACGCTGTTATGGCCATAAGAGTGGGGGTAAATATGTTGCAGTTCTGTTCAGTCTCCTACTCCCTCTCACACACGAGCCTTTCAATAAAGCGAGAGGTATATTTTTCTAAAGACCTGTGTCCGCTCGTCTTCATTGCGTCGTTATGTTTCGGCATGCATATGTGTATGTATGGTGTTCATGGCTATACAACCCGATACACTCCAGTGAAGTTAGTCATTTTATTTAAGAATGCTTATATATTACATTATGTAGAATAGAACAAGGCTGCTGAAGGTGATTCCGAAATAGGTTTTCTCAAACATGTTTTGAAAAGTAGACTTTTTAAAAATATTAAGGGGTTGCCAAATTTTATTTTCTTTTGTTTCTTGCAGAATAAACATTTCACACACTCTTGGTTTATTTCTTTTTTTAATGGCATATCAACTCTTTTTAGGTTATTTAATGCCAAAGCCATTCTCCTAGAAGGACAGTAGTGGTACTATTTAACCCATAACTGGGAGGATAAGGGTGTTCATACCTTTCCCAAGGGTATTTATCCGAAAGTGAACGTAATAGTGCGACTGGAGTACGAACTCGCGTACTACGATTCCGCAGTCCATCGCTTTAACCATTACACCACGAGGTCACCCCCTCACACACTCTTCGAATCCGATTTGTCTGTATATTTTCCTGAGAGAACACTGAAAATTTCCCATGTAGATATTATGTATCATCAGTCAATATCCGTTTAGTATACAACAGTAGCTATGGCGCCAAAACTTAATGCCTTTTGGACGGCAAACAGATTTTTTTCCGGGACGATCTTTCTAAACGTCCTTGGAGTAAGTTACAGATAACAACAGATTCAAGAGAATTTGCAGTAAGAATTTTTGATGCAGTTAGGATCAAAAACGGACACCAAACAACGTGCGTAAACAAATTCTTAGTCTTATATTATGAAAGTAAATAAAGGATTGTAATCAGACAATATGTAGAAAAATTGATAACTAGGTAATCCAAGTGGAAGGAGAGCGTTATTGAGAAATAGTCGGTATAGCGTTTCGTGTCAACTAAACCATCCTCAGGTCTATGAGGGGGGATATTTGTGATGTTAAGTCAACGATGGATGTTTAAAAGTGCAAAATATAAAAACCTAGGGGAAAATTTGTATAATAAAAAAAGTTGGCTTTATTCACTTATTTTTACAATAAAGAAGGCACAAAGCCTTGAAGTTTTATGGGAGAGGGGAAAGAGCGCAGTCATGCTGTTTCTATATATACTAAGGGAACCTAGACAGCCACTTTCACCGACCCATTCAACAATACAATATATAGACAATCATACATCACCATGCACGCTGCAAGCACCAAAATACCACATTGCTCTGTGAAAAGACCTACTTAAAACCTCGAATATAAGGTATGATTTTATTTACAATTGATTATTTATTTGCAAAATATGTTATATGATGGGGATAGGAGAAAAAAACCGGAAATACAAAAACCTAAACAAGAAAAAAATCCCCCGTTTGGTTAATCTCCCACCCACCCCCGTCTACAAAATGGAAGCCGACTGTTTTCCGGTGCCCGAAAACACCGCAAACAAGCCGGACCTACCCTAAGTGAGTAGGGTTTCCTAATCTAATGGAGAGAAAAAAAGACAGTTGGCTGTTTAATTAATGAATCAGCGTTTTTTGTTTCATATTACGTCATTTGACTTATTAGGAATATTGTATAGATTTTTTTTACGTTTGTTTTGTAACACTATGTAGGTGGTCCGCCAAGCAGACGATTCCTTTGTCTGTTTTGGCGCGAAACCAGGCAAAGGGTTTTGGACCCGCGATCTCAACGTGACCGGAAGTGGTGAGGGAACGCCAGTCAGAGAGTGAGACAAAGGGACTGAGAAGTTGGCAGTTGGCGAGGGACGACGGAGAGAAGCAGTCGACACTGGACACCGGAGCAGAGAGGCGAGTCAGCATGAGAGAGGGTCCAGACCAGTGAAAGAAGATCGAGTCGGCATTCCAGTAGCTTTGTTGAAGTTTCGCTTGAGTCCACATTAGCGTTAGTCTGCACATGCATAATGTTACATAACTCTCCTTCTGCACTTGAGTTAACCCCCAGCACTTGTTCGTTTGTTCTTTGTTCTTTTTTCTCCTGCTCCCTCGATTGTATTTGATGTAGCGGTAAAGAAATGTGCGTTACCCCTATCGGAACCACTAGTTGATCACCGGCCTTAAAGTGGAATGGTTAGAAGAAGTTGATGTAATGTTGGGGACGAAGGGGAACGTCACAGTTTATCGAGAAAGATTTTGAGTTAAAAGGAAGGAAAAAGAAGAGAAACAAAAATAAAAATAGAAAGCATAAAAATAATATTATGAATTGAAAATCTCTTTAAAAATACTCGTAGTCTTAAATATCATTTCTTTAAAAAAAAACAACATGATTTTTTGCTATAGAAATTATTTAAGAAATGAAGTGTTCTAAAAAACAGAAAATCATTTCTTAGTCTAATTTAGAAAGTGAAACACCTGAGAATTGGTGTAGTTTTATAGAATATAACTTACAGTAAACAGTTAAGAAGAGCTTCATAAATATCTTTATTGAGTTAAGTATTGCTTTCATGTGATTTATTGAATGAATGCAGCTGTTCTTTGCGACTAAGACAAGTTGGAGAAAATTACCCCAAAATAACATTACAAACGGAGAAAAATTTCTGTAAAAGCAAATCTTAATAAATACATACGCAACTAGCCCAACCAAAACGACACTCAACATACATTAAATATCTTGTCGTCGATGGCTACAACTGCTAATCAATTATTTACAAATGTTTTCCTTTGATGAACATTATAGCTAGATGTAGACATAGGAATAAATTTAAACGATTGACAAATATCGTAGATAAAGTTTAATTAACTATAGAAATAGGATTATATTGAGATTTGAGGTGAAATGAATGAAATAAAATCGGAACCCACCACGTGAGGTGGACGTATCTTCGTTTCAGTGAAAAGGTGTCTGAATAAACGGGAACGAAGATAAATGTTGAATTTAAGATAAGTATTACAATAATCTTTGTTCATGGTTAATAGGAATTGTTGTAATTCCTTAAATTATGGTTAAATCTGAAGAATTATATTAAAATCCAAGTTAAAATTTAAGTTAATTTACTGTGGAAAGTGAATTAAAACATACGTCTAGTTACTTTATTACGATTCCGACCGGTAATAAAAGAAAAACTGGAAGTGGGCAAAATACGGAGGAAAAACTTCTTCAACCCACTCGCACCCTTCCCTCCTGTGTCCATTCTTGCTGTATTAATTATGTCCATTGGATCTAAAGAAGTCCCGTTAAATTTGGTGTTATTGATTCATATCAATACCCATAGCAGGATGAAAATAAATCTATAATACTAATGTGACAAGTTTTTTTTTTTTCTTAAAGGAATTGTTGTTCTGTGATGTCAGTTACATTGAGCTCTTTACCAGAAAGAGTTAAATGTTCATAGTTGAATAATTTAATCATATTTACCAACCCCTTCGCTCGGACAGGATATGACACAAGGTCAATTTTTAAGCAGAGTTTAACAGGTTTCAATTCAGAGTTTTCCTTCTCCTAGAATAGTTGCCTCAGCAAAGCTGAAGAAACCAGTCTGCCCTATTATTTACCCATAGCTGGAGGGAGAATAATTGGATTCATACCTTTCTTAAGGATATTAGTGCTATGGGAAATGCAATCAGTCTCTTCCCAGATTTGAACTCGTGTCACCGTGTCCATTTTCTGCGACGATAACCATTACACCACGGGCGCCTATTTGAATAAAAAATTGTCCTGACAGAATTATTCCCGACTCCGGTTTAATAAAAAATTGTCCTGACAGAATTATTCCCGACTCCGGTTTAACTGGACTGAATGATACAATATATATATATATATATATATATATATATATATATATATATATATAAGGTTTCTTTCTTTAATGCCATATCAAGCTTATAGTGTTACTTAATGCCAAAGCCATTCATAGTGGTAGAAATTAACATATAACTGCTTGGTTTAAAATGTATTTCATAACTTTATCTAGGATATTTGTCTAAGAATGAATATTATGGAGCGAGTAGAGTTCAAACCCGCTCACTAATATATATATATATATATATATATATTTGTACGTTGGATGGAAATCAAACCTGACCGATAAAATGAAACGCAGTTTCTTCCAGGCAGTGGTCGTGTCGATACAGCTGTATGGATGTACCACTTGGACACTAACAAAACGGCTGGAGAAGAAGCTAGACGGCAATTACACAAGAATTTTGAGAGCAATATTGAATAAGTCCTGGTGGCAATACCCCACAAAACACCAATTATACGGCCACCTGCCTCCCATCACAAAATCTATCCAAGTTAGACGAACCAGACACGCAGGACAGTGCTGGAGAACTGATGTACTCCTATGGACCCCCACATATGGCCAAGCAAAAGCAGGACGACCAGCTCGAACATACATACAGCAGCTACGTGAGGATACGGGATGTAGCCCTGAAGACCAGCCTGATAGGGCAAAGCGACAGAACATGATGATGATGATGATGATATATATATAATCTATGACCAAAAATGATCTCTTGCTCTAATACAATACTTTAAAAGCTCCACCAAATTTGGCTTATCATTGGATTTTATAAAATTTTCGGTACGTAAAACTATCAAAGGAATGGTGTCTTTTAAAAGTTATCCATCTCCAAAATTCTCAATACACGTTTTTTAATTCTTTCGTTGTACTGCATCCCTCCTGAAAATCAATTTTGAAAATTTCAGATAATGAATATGCTTGTGAATAATTTTTCATGTTTTACAGATAATTCTATGGAAAAATTACCTTTTGTTTCCATTTGTAAAATAGATTGTCTACTTTTGTTCGTACGGATGCCTTATTTTTAAACTAAAGAATAATGAAATAAGATTCAATCGCTCTTCAATACATTTTTAATTCGTGGTTTAATATTCTAAATATGTGCTTAATAAAAGGGAAAATGTTCGGTATAAAAGTTTTAATTTTGTCGGCTTAAAATTGTCCTCCTTTGACTAAACTCTTCCAATCAGTGCAGATGACTGGTATTTTGTTAATTAATGAAAAAATACTGAATATATAAACTTAGCTGATTTGATAAAATGATTTTTTTATCTAAATAAAACGTTATGAGTCTTTCTTTTACTTTTAAGTACAGTTTTTCATCGTATGGTATATTTTCCATACCAGACAACGAATATAAAGAGGAAAGAATATTTATTAACATAACATTTATTTACATGAAAGCAGAAAATTATTACATATTTGATCTTCCATATTTTAGATAAAAATGCACTGCGTGTCGTTTTTCGAAACTTTCAGTTAAAATATACGTGTTTTGCAAATGCCGTATATATATAATATATAAATTATAATATTTAAACACATATCTTAAGAAAACAAAATAAAACAGAGCAACGAAAGTTTGTGAGTTATTGACGTTGGTTCGAAGTAAAGATGAATTGTTCTGAGAGAACGTTATTGCTTCGAAATAGAGTAGAGAGCCCGGAAAACTGCATCCGAAGTGACGCAACTTTTATATATATATATATATATATATATACGTGTGTGTGTGTGTGTGTGTGTGTGTGTGAGGCATATACAAAAACACGCTCTCTCTCTCTCTCTCTATATATATATATATATATATAACAGTTTAACTAGATTACACACACACATATATATATATATATTCATGTGTGTGTGTGTGTGTGTGTGCGGCATATACAAAACATGCTCTTTATATATATATATATATATATATATATGTATCTTTATATATAACAGTTTAACTAGATTGTGTGTGTGTGTGTGTGTGTGTGTGTGTGTGTGTGTGTGTGTGTGTGTGTGTGTGTGTGTGTGATCAAGTTAAACCGACAGAACACTATTTCTTGACGATCTGTCGCTCTCGATCCTTATCGTCCTTTTTTACAGGCAGGTTTCCTAGGCGGCACCTCGTGTCAATACAGTGGTGAGGTAAGTAAGTATTTGCTACTCGGCTAACACTGGGACATCTGTGTACAGGAATTTAGTGTTTCGGCATGAAAGTTCTCCATGGAAAGTCAGTTATATACTTGTCAAGTTATCAAAGGTAAATTTATAATTTTTATCTTTGCCTATTTGTGCATTTATGTCTCAACCAATGATTAGAACTTAATGTTTGGGAATGTGTCAAGCAAGAGAAGATAATCCGTCGTAGGTGGGATATCCATTTCATCACAGGCATTGATGGGATTGTTGCAAGAGACGATTTTTGTGCAGGGGTTGCGGTTAAATGAAGCACACATAATTCTTGCTTGAGTTTTCTTTATACTTTTTAGTCCTTTTAAGAAAGCATTCTTACACGTTCTAACGCTGACATTGTCAAAGTTTTTTTCGCGCTAATGCCAAGACAAATGTCCACCCATTAGCGATATCATGGTATTTTAAATCTAGTTACTATAGTAATATAATCGTTCTTTCATACTTATAATGTCTATATTATGTTCGACTGCAGACGATGTGAGCTCTGGTGGTGGTTTATTAAATTTATATACACACACACACACACACACACATATATATATATATATATATATATATATATATATATATGTATTATACATAAATTTGACGAAAAATCTTCAATTTAGTGTTTCCATTATAAGTCTTTTTCAGATCGTTGTAACCCTCTTCCGATGGACTTTAAAGCATTAGTGGTATAGACTTCCCTACCTTTTTTCTGCTAGAACAAACTTTTATTTATTTGCTCATTAAATATCTTCGTATATATATATATATATATATATATATATAGATATATAGATATTGTTACTCACTATCAGCAATGTTAATCGGGTTTATATTTTTATTAGGTTGGTTGGTTGGTTGGCTTGTGTTTTTATAGCATATCAAATCTTGTGGGGGATTTAATGCTAAAATCCTGCCTCATAGGATTTGTAAGAGAGTATTATGTCAGTAACTTTATAGTTAAAGGAGTTGTTAGAGTGAATTTGTTCGCACCGAGTTAAATGGCTTTAAGTATTTCTATATTACAGTAATGATTCTATTTATTAATGATTATTTGTTTATATTGTTATCTAATTGCATCTGATATTAACAATTTCTTTATACACTGTGAAACTGTTTCAAGTATTTCAATCTAACATTAATAATTCTATTTAATAGTAATCATTTTTTTGTAAACTGTTAAACTGTTCATGTATCTAAAATAACAATTCTATTTAATATCCAAAAGCCGTTTGCACACAGTTTAATGGTTTCCAATATTTCTACTCAGCATTAGTAAATTCATTCATCAGATAATTTTATATAATATAAATATTTTACCATCAGATATATGGTTTCAAATAACTAGTAATTATCATCCTTTGTAAATTACTGAACAATTTTATTTGACTCATTACGGAAACCTAACAGGCACTACCAATCTAGGTCAGAGTGGACCAGAGAGTATTGACAATGAAGGAGTATTATATATTCCCCGAGGCTCCAGGACTGTAGCCTCACCATCTGTTGCAGTTTAGTATCTCTTTTAATGTTAGATTTCGCCGTAATTGAAGAAAAAGGATCTCAGTTAAAGAATAAAGAATAGCTTTATTTAGCGAACGAGTGATCTTATTGCGTATCGTTCTTCTGAAGTGTCAGATTGAATTTTTGAAATTCAGCAGCTGTGACAATCAGGCTGTATTCTAATTGCTGCTGTAGCTATTCCTTTGAACCGGAAATCATAAAAATTGGTCAGTCATCTCATAAGACGTATAGCAATAACATACTGAATGTTGAAGAGTCTACGACAATTTTAAATGCCCATACAAAAAATTGCAGTTTAGTATCTCTTTTAATGTTAGATTTCGCCGTGTAATATATGTACTAGGGTTATGTTATTTGAGATAATAAATGAGTGAGAGGCGATGGATTCTGGGATAGCATTCCTTGGCCGAGGTGGAAGTAAGGACCAAGATTTCTGTTAAGGTAGTATTTACTGCCCATTTACTGACCTTAGTAAGGGAGGTGATACTACAATACTCCCCTACCAGTAAACGGAGTTTTTGTTTGGTTTTGTTTGTTTTTTGTTTTTTGTTTTTTTTTTTGTTTTTTTTTTGCTTTTGTTTTTATTTTAATAATAAATATACTCGTTATCCTTTTTCCATGTAACCGTTGTACCTGAAGTTCTTGTTTTCATTTTATGTTCCTGCACTTTTTCAGGAGGTAAACTTTCAGACTTTTTATTTGTATTGGTAGTTGCATTTTGTGTACATTTTTGTTTGTTTTCAATGTAAGATTTTAAACGGTCTATTGAAACGTGTGTATGTGTATTTGAGTTAGTTTCTATTAGGAAATATTTTGGTGTTCGTTCGAGTACCATGTAAGGACCTGAATAGGGTGCTTCTAGCGGTTTTCGAACGCGGTCTATCCTAATCCAAACTTTATCACAAGTTTGAAGTTGATCTGGCACGTATGATGTTTTTGTTGATTTTTCTCTGTTTGAAAAGTCTGTCAGATGGAATTTTGCCATAGTTTTGTGCAGTTCTCTTGTAAAATTTTGTGTAAATGTTTCTGTATTTTCCGTATTCATCATTAGTTGTGGCAATAACATTTGTGCACCTGTGACCGCATAAAAAGGGGAAAAATTGGAGCAATTGGGCATACTTCGAATTCCCATGAGAACTATTGGTAGGGCTGAAATCCAAGATTCCTTTCGGGCCATAATAGCTGCTTTTAAGGTTCTGTGGGCTCTTTCTATAAGTCCATTGCATTGTGGATGATAGGATGTTGTACGTAGCCTATAGAATCCAATAATTTTTGATAGTTCAAGGAATAGTTCGCTCTCAAACTGTTTTCCTTTGTCTGATATGACATGGAGTGGAACACCAAAGCGCGTAATCCACGTGTTTACAAAAGCTTCTGCTACGGTTTGTGCTGTAATATCTTATATAGGTTGTGCTTCTATCCATCGACTGGTTCGATCTATACATGTTAAAACATACCGACATGGATTGATGTAAGGATTGTTGGAGCATTTCGTGGGTGGTAGTGGTCCAATTATATCAATGTGTACAGTATAGAATCTTGATGATGGTATTTCCAACGTTTGTACAGGCGATTTGGTATGTCTGTATATTTTTGCTTGTTGACCAGACGTGCATGATGCACATAGTTCTTTGATGGTTTTATCCATATGGGGCCAGTAAAATCTAGCCTTAATCATTTTGATATATGATTTTTATACCAGGGTGTGATATTGCACGCAAGCTGTCAAAGATAGATTTTCGTAGTGTGCACGGTACAAAAGGTCTGGGGTATGACGTTGATGTATCACATAACACAAATTGATCTTTTCCAGATAATGTGAATTTCTTTAAATCTGGAAAGGACTGTATTTCGGTGTCTGCTTTTTGTGCATCTGCAAGTGCTGGCAGATCGTATATATCTATTTGTACAGCAACAGTTGGGCGAGACAGACAATCTGCAACTACATTTTGGTTACCCTTCAAATGGGCTATATCTGAAATTAATTCTGTAATAATTGCTAGCTGTCTTTGTTGTCTATCTGATTTGGCAGGTTTTAGACTGTGGAATGCACCGCATATTGGTTTGTGATCTGTCAGAAGTAATACTTCACGACCTTCTATGAGGTGGCGAAAATGTAACACTGACAAATATGCTGCTAAAAGTTCACGGTCAAAAGTGGAATATCTCGTCTGTGTTGTCGTCAGTTTCTTTGAGAAGAATCCTATTGGTATTGGATTTCCATTTATGACCTGATGTAAGGCAGCACCTACTGCATATTTGCTGCTGTCCGTGACTAGTTGATACTGTGTACAAGTTGGTTGAGGATGATATAATTCTGTTAGCTCACCAAGTATTTTTATAATGTTAGAAAAGGATTGTTTTTCCAAATTATTCAAGGTAATTAATCCTTTAGGTGTTAATCTCATTCTTTCGGATAAAGGTAAGACTAAGTTCACAAATCCTGGTATTAACTTCCTGTAAAATCCTACCATACCAAGAAATCTGCGTAAGCTTTTAGCATCTGTAGGACACGGAAAAGATTCTATTTCTTTTACTTTGTTAGCAGTTGGTGTGATTCCATTTGAATTAATTCTAAAACCTTGGAAATCTAGCGATGTTACATTGAAAATAGATTTCGATACTGATATTTTCAGGTTATTTTCTTGTAAAATCCTAAAAACTGTGTCTATATCTTTCTTGTGGGAAGGCTCGTCGTCGCTGAAGATTAAGATGTCATCTAAATATATAAAGACACAGTCTATCTGTCGAAAGATTCTGTCCATGTACCTTTGAAATGTTCCCGACGAATTTTTTAACCCAAACAGCATAAATTCGTAATGAAAAAGACCCAGCAGACAGATAATTGCCGTTTTAGGAATATCATCTGGGTGCATTTTAATTTGATGGTACGCTGAAATCAGACCAATTTTTGTAAATCGATTTTTATTAGCGAGTTTTGTTGTAAATGAATTTATATTGGGAATGGGGTATCTATCACTTTTAGTGATGCTGTTTAATGCACGGTAATCTCCGAAGCAGCGGTATCCTCCACTTTGTTTAGGTACAAGATGTAGTGGGTTTGACCATTCGCTGTCTGAAGGAGTTATCACGCCTTCATTTATGAGTCTTTTAAACTCTTCTTTAGTCGCCGATAGTTTTTCCGCTGATAGCTGTCTGGATTTTGCCAAAATCGGTAAGTGGCTACCTGTATCAATTCTGTGATAAACACCGCAGTAGTTATTTTTGTTTATATGAGGAGAAATGATTTCTGGGTATTTATCCAGACTGGTTTGAATAAATGATGGTAGTTCTACTTTGTTAATGACCACGTTTAATGGAGATGTCGTGTTTAGTATTAATTCCTTTTTGGTAGCTGTTAACGGGTCGTAAATTGTTTTATTTTTGCAGTCGATTATGAGACCAAATTCATTTAAAAAGTAAAATCCAAGGAGAGTATTGGTGATATCTGTGACCACAAATGTCCAGGAAAATGACCTTTTCAAACTTGGTATCCCAATCTCTAGGTTTGCTTGTCCGTGGCATATTATTTCCTCTCCATTAGCGGTGGTGAGTGATACTGGTGTTGGATTTAACGTGACGCCGTTTAACCTAGACGCTGGTATTATTGAGATACTTGCACCAGTATCCACTATAAATTTTAATGTCATCATCATCATCATCATATCGTGCTGGCAGCACGGATATCCCTGACCCTCTCTCGCCACTCCTCCCTATCGTTCATCGCCCTAGGCAGGTCTTCAGGACAACAACCTGTATCCTCACATAGCTGCTGAATGTACGTTCGTGCTGGTCGTCCTGCTTTTGCGCGGCCGTGTGTGGGGATCCATAAGAGTACATCTCTTATGAGTTCATCTCTGCTTCTCCAGCAATGTCCTGCATGTCTGGTTCGCCTAACTTGAATAGTTTTCGTGATAGGGGGCAGGTGGCCGTACAGTTGGAGTCTTGTGGGGTGTTGCTGCCAGGACTTGTTCAGGATTGCACGCAGCATTCTTGTGTAATTGCCGTCTAGTTTCTTCTCCAGCCGTTTTGTTAGCGTCCATGTAGTGCATCCATGTAGCAGTATCGATGTGACCGCTGCCTGGAAGAAACTGCGTTTCATTTTATCGGTTAGGTCTGATTTCCATATAGTCGATAGCCTATTGATAGCTGTCCATGCTTTCGTTAACCTCGTTTCGATGTCCTTTTCGGTTGATTCGACGCTGCTTCCTAGGTACGTGAATTTGTCTACTAGTTTAAGAGGGGTTCCTTCTAGAGTGGAGATGTCCCCCGTTTGGTTATAGCACATATATTCCGTTTTGTGTGCATTAACATGGAGGCCTATGCTTGCTGCTGCTCGTTCCAAACTATGCAGAAGTGTTTCGGCTTGGTCAGGTGTATTTGCCAATATCGCTATGTCATCGGCGTAGTCGGCGTCGGTAATTGTTGTTGCGGGGTATCTTCTGCTTCTTTTCTTCGTCAGTTCGAAGCCATTCTCTTTGATTTTGTCAATCGATGTTCTAAGTACGTAGTCTAGACAAATGATAAAGAGATACGGAGCCAGCGTGTCCCCTTGTAGTACTCCTGCTACAATGTCGAAGTATTCTGTGTCTCCATCTGGTGATCGTACTTTTACTTTAGTGTTTCTATAGAGAATCGTTATTACCGCTACGGTTTCTTTAGGTATGCCGTACGCTAGTAGGATTGTAGTTGTCCCTAATCGTGTATTGATTTGTAATAGCGGCGAAATCAGGGGGACAGACATGGTTCGCGCCGTTAGTTTTCCGAGTCTGTAGGAGTTGGTGTAGGTGGACGCGAGCTTGGTAGTATTTTTGTGTTTTGCTTCTTCGGCCATCTACACCAAGGTTTGCAAGTTCTTGCTTGCTCGGCAAAGTAGAGGTGTGCTCTACATATTTTGGCTTTTTGTTCCGGGAAGAAAAGTTTAATACCTGTCGGTAAAATAATATTGTCTTTGCTTTTCTCAGTTTTTTGTGTCCTATGCTGAGCGGTGAACGCTGTCGCGTTGATATTGTTAAGCAGAGGCATAAGCTCATCCGCTAGCTTTCCAAGTTGAGTTGGACTTAATTCCTTTTGTGAAGCAATGACGGGGGAAATTGTCGCTGGTAGGGCCTGAAGAAATTTGTGTATTACTATTTCTTCTCCGATACCTATCCGTTTTGCTATCGATAGCATTTCTTGCGGGTATATTGAACGACGGCCTGTAATAGTTGTTGTTGACATTAATTTGTCCAGCAATTCCGGCTTTGTCCTTTCGTGGGCCTGAATTAATGACTGTTTTATTTCCTCGTATTTTTTTTATTCTAAAATTGTTATCGGTATTTTAGCTACCACCTCTGCAGGCAGAGATTATATTACCGTGTAGAATTTTGTTGTAGATGCCGTTATATTGCACAGGTGGAATTGTGCCTCCACAATGGAAAACCAGCCATTCACTGTCGTTTCCATGAATTCTGGTGTCTTTATGTTAATTTGCTGTAGAGAAGCTTCTTCCATTTTTATTTATTTATTTATTTATTTTAATTGTTTTTTTTTTTGTGTGTGTGTATATATATTTTTATATGTGTATATATATATATTTGTTGTTGTTGTAGACGAAGAAATAAGGAAAAGAATTTTTTTTATTTACTTACGTCGAAGGTTCTCTCTTGAAACGTTTGCGACATGAAGTTGAAAAATTGGTTGAATTTATCCTGGAATTTTCAAAAGTTGCGTCTTATATCCTTTTAGTTGGAGACACCATTGTAATATATGTACTTGGGTTATGTTATTTGATATAATAAATGAGAAGTACAAATATTAACTTTAAAAGAGGAATTTTATTCTTCGTATACAACGCCACGTGTTGGCTAGAAAATGTCCGGCGGTGAACACGTGTGTTTAGTGTTTGGAATCTCTTCAGCAACTGCCTCCTCTTCTGTCTTGGGTCGTCTTCGGCAACTGCTACTATCTCCGCTGATTGGCCAGAGGGAGAGGGAGAGCGAGAGAGAAAAGGAGAGAGAAGGGAAGAGAGAAGAGTGAGAGGTGATGGATTCTTGGATAGCATTCCTTGGCCGAGGTGGAAGTAAGGACCAAGATTTCTGTTAAGGTAGTATTGACTGCCCATTTACTGACCTTAGTAAGGGAGGTGATTCTACAATTCTATTTGATATCAATTCTTTGTCTGCACACGGAAAAAAGCCATGCATAAACGATATGTGAATACTTTGTTAATAGTTTTAATTCTTTTTTAAATGTTAAGGGTAATTTGTTTGCACACAACTGAATATTGCTATTGATTTTACAGTTAAATCGTTTTATGTACAGCAATCTGACTCTAATACTTCTATTCCACACGATTCATTCATTCGTACAGGTAAGTGTTTTCAATTCAATTATTTAACATTTAATTTGATTATTTAACAAAAATAATGAAACGTAACTCTAGTCATCCGTATTCACACTGTTAAAATGCCAAACAGTTCTATTCGACCTATACGTAGACACCTAACAGGTACTACCATTTAGGGTGAGAGAGGACCCGAGAATAATAACAATGGAAGGGTACTTCACATTCCCTAGAACTGGAACCTAACTATCAAATCGTTTAATGCCATATCCTAATCACTCGTTGCGTGGGCCCCTACCCAATCTGCAGAGATGCTGTCGGTGTATTCTATAGTCCAAGCCGACTGGGAAACAATTTGTAAATGCTTCCTTATTCGTTAATTGACATATTGACCCTTTCGGTAAATATCAAAACGCCTGATATATGAATTTACTCGTCGAAGCGCTTCTTATTTTTTCGAATCTGCGTATGTCTGTTCTTAGTTGAGAGTCATTATTTACTGTCATTTGTAGAGGTTTAACGTCTGTCCCAGTCTTCATTAGAATCTTCAATGCTAACAGCTCAATGTCTGGGTCAGTAAAGCTGATCACAGACCGACTTGCGAACGCAGACTCAAATAAAATATACATGGACACCGAAGCATGCACAGAATTTAGATAAAGTTCGGATCTATTAGACTCGATGCGTCTTATTGAATTCCTTTCATATAATATTATAATAAACAGATAAGTACTCTCAAAGTTGAGCTGTTAAGTTGAAAGAAAAATGTATCTTCTAAAAAAAAAGGAAAAAAAAAGTATTTTTATTATTTCAACCAGAAATCGATTCATTTGAATACTGTTATTAAAAGGATTTTGGTATCGATCTTCACGTGCCTGAAATAACTAGCCATGTCTTTTTTCATGTTAAATTAAAATGATTTTTGTCAGAAAATGTATTTAAACAAATACTTAAACAAATATTTTAAGAAAATAAAATAAAACAAAGTAACAAAAGTCTGTGAGTTATTCACGTTGGCTCAAAGCAAAGATGAATTGTTCTGAGAGAACGTAATTGCTTCGAAATAGACTAGAGAGCCCGAAAAGCTGTATCCGAGGAGACGCATCTTATATATATATATATATATATATATATGTGTGTGTGTGTGTGTGTGCGTGTGAATTTATGTATGTAATTATGTATATATGATGGACTTTGCCAGCCCAGTTTGCTGGGGGAGGAGATGACACCGACTGCATCTCGGTAAAAAACTAAGACTACTCCAACATGTGTTTCAGGCTCGACACAAAAAAAATCTGATGGTGATGCTTCGTGGTGTAATGGTTATCGTCGTAGAAAATAGGAACGACGACACGAGTTCAAATCTTGGGCGAGGCTGATTGCATTTCATATAGCACTAATACCCTTAGGAAAGATATGAATCCAATTATTCTCCCTCTAGCTATGGGTAAATAGTAGGACAGACGGGATTCTTTGGCCTTGGTGAGGTAACAAGTTTAAGAGAAGGAAAATTCTGAATTCAAACTCCACTTAAAAATTGACCTTGTGTCTTATCCTACCCGAGCGGAGGGGTTGATAAATATGAACGTTTCAGATTTGAATCTTTTGGCACTGTGGAGTATCCCATTATTGCCATTGCTCCCAGGTTCACACTGACTCGTTGTGGTAATACGTGATAACATCTAAACAACGGCTTAAGAGAACTGTTTGACTATTTAAACTGTGTGCAAATAAATAACATATGCAAAATTGAATTGTTAGAAGTGGAATTCTAGGACAATTTAACTGTGTAAACAAATGACTGAGGCTTAATTGAATTGGTAGCAATACATAGCAGTAGTTTAATTAACTTATCTGTGTGCAAATCATATTTACCAACCCCTCCACTCGGGCAGGATATGACACAAGGTCAATTTTTAAGCGGAGTTTAACAGGTTTCAATTTAGAATTTTCCTTCTCCTAGACTAGTTGCCTAACCAAGGCTGAAGAAATCAGTCTGTCCTACTATTTACCCATAGCTGGAGGGAGAATAATTGGATTCATACCTTTCCCAAGGGTATTAGTGCTATGTGAAATGCAATCAGCCTCGCCCAAGATTTGAACTCGTGTCGTCGTTCCTACTTTCTACGATGATAACCATTACTTATCTGTGTGCAAATGAATGATAGAATTATTCGTGTTAAATAGCAGTATTTGAAACCATTTCACTGTCTGCTGACAATTGATTTATATTAAATAGAAACATTTTTCTAGATCGCACTAATTTAAATCATTTAACTGAGTATAAACTCTAGTAATACTTGTGTAAAAACAAATTAGTTCTAATTTTTATAAAAATGAAATTACGTACTAACTGTTCACAAGTAAATCATGCGTAGTTATTGATGACTGTAGTCGAGGTCGACCAGAAGGCTACCTTTTCAATAGCTACAACAGCGAGGTATAGGAGAGGGCGCTACTTCTTTCCCTGGATTGCTCCACTTTACCCTTGATATGTACCTTATATTGCTGAGTGTTAAGCAAGGATGTATCAAGTACCACTTTAAAAATTTTTGGTATGACGCGGCCTGGGATTGAAGCCAGGTCTCCTGGACCATTAACGAACACTCTACCTTCTGGGCCAATGAGCCGGGTTATAACATCATATGTATATCTAACTAAATATGTACAAATAAATGCCCATTTCACCAAGTGTAAAAAAAAGAGTTCAAGCTCGTTAAAAAATGTTATCTAAATGTGATTACAAACCATATTAATATACGTATAAAGATGGTTCGTCATAAATAACCAATAAAGATTGATGTGCCATAAAACTAAACCAAACCAAGTCATATATGTTTCATTAGTAGGCATAAAGATTATTTGGCATTAAACAGCCAATAACAGTTGATATGCCACGAAACAAAACCAAACAGAACGGAATCATGTATAAGAAACGTGTATATATAAAGTGGATTGGCATTAAATAGCCCACGATAGTTGATATGCCATAAAATGAAACCAAGTGAAATTATTTATAATTAATATGTATGAATAAAGAAGATTTGGCATTAAATTGTCTACTATAGTTGATATGCCATAAAATGAAACCAAGGGAAATCATATATAATTAATATATAGGCATAAAGCGGATTTAGCATTAAATACCCTAAAATAGTTGATATGCCATAAAATGAAACCAAGTGAAATAATATATTATTAATATGTATGAATAAGGAGGATTTGGTTGCTATACAGAAGTTTTGGGAATGTGTTCGAACTCTAGTCATCATCATCATCATCATCTTGTCGTGCCAACAGCACGGATATAACGTAAAATTAAATGTCTATAAGGTTGCTAAGAAACATAAAAAAGTACTTTAATGAATAAAAAAAAGGACGTAGACTTTAACTAAGTTAAAACCTATTAATAAAATTCAGACCCCTCTTTAAACGCTTCTAATCTCCTCCACCTCCACCTCCCCCACTAAAAATTTCACGGAATCCATGGGAAGCAGCATGGTGGATGTAAAGGCAAGCGCTGAACCCTATGACGGCTCAACGCAGTGCTTAACATGGTCCTGGGCGTATGAATCCTATGGTTCATCGGACAGGATCGATTAGTTCGATCGGGGAACTACTGCTGCTCATCTATAAGTGTCGCATAGCCATGACCAACTATACAAACACATATGCATGCAGAATCATAACAACGACACAATAAAGTCGAGCGACACAGTTCTTTAGAAAAATATACCTCTTGCTTTATTTGAAAGTTGTTCGAAAAGGTTACTAAAGGTTTTACTGTGTGAGAGGTGAGTTGGAGGCTGAACAGAACTGCAACATATTGAACCCCACTCTTATGGCCAAAACAGCGTTTCTTTTCCCGTTCTCCTGGGTTGCTCAACCGGGGTCCTGGGGGCCCAGCCTCTCTAGGTGCTGGTTCTCTCTACCGCATCTTATCTCCAACTGCCTGACTTCCTGTCTTCACCTGGGTTATATAATTATTTGACACTCACCTTCTTGTGGGCGTCACAAATCGCACTCAATTCAACCCGTCCACGGTCAAGGTTATATCCTGATATTCCTCGACCGGATGCACCTGTTATTTACACAGGTGCATTTGCTATTTTGACAGCTTGGCCGGGGTCAATATGTTACATAAGGGTGGCTTCTGTAGATGAGAATAAAAACAGCCATCGAAAGATAACCATGACCCACTCTAGTCATACTATTGTGTTATTTTGGACTAATACCCTTGGAAATATATGAACCTCCTTATTAAACTTCCAGCCATTGGTTAACGAGTACCATGAGTATTTTACAAGAATGGTTTTGGCATTAAATAACCAGCAAAGGTTAATATGCCATTAAAAAGAAACTAAGTATTTCATGATCCTTGATAATAATTGCTGAATTTCATTCTCCATGAGAGTTTTAACTTGTAAACTATGGAGACGATGCAAATTCATAGAAAATAATATTTCAACAAAATAAAGAAGTCTCAAGGAATCCTCAATATTCATCATTTACGATTTTAGTGATAATATTGGATAATGAATACTTACTTTTAATCATTAATAAGGATATTTAAGATGCTCTCAGAGGTATAAAAAAAACCCCAGCTATATGGGAAATGATTTAATTTTTGTAAACGTTCCATTACATCTTTGAACATTTTTATTTACAAACATTTGGGTAGATATTTTCAAAATCCGTACATACTAATGTCTATGATGTCAGACGAATAAAACTAAAATAATGGCGACAAAAACAAAATACCTTTTCATTAATCAGTTTTAATTAATTTCTTTATTAGTCAGATACTCAACTGGGTTTTTCTTCAGAAAATATTTATTTGATATAATTCTTAAAACAAATGTATTATCAAGTGCCGTTTTACAGAGATAAGAGATGATACAATTGAGTTAAATAAAGATATTTAAAAAAAAAACTCCTCCTACTCCTCTCTCTCTCTCTCTCTCTCTCTCTCTCTCTCTCTCTCTCTTAAAAATAATTAATGAATAAGTTCAATTATTTACATCGGAACAGCAGAAAATTTTACGAAATTTTGATAATCAGTTTAATTTTCAGAGATTATTAAATTCTCGATTTATCAGACGTTCTGTGTTTTTTCTGCATTATAATCTAATTTTCATCGAAATATTTTGAGAAGTGAAAATCGAATCAATCTGAAATATCGCTGTATTTAACAGAAATAAATTCACACTCAGAGTATGCTATTACAGTAGAAAATTTGTGAAAATTAAGTTGATATTTTCATATCATTTAAACGGTTATTTTTTTAATCGCAAGTGTCGTCTGATACACGTGAGCCCCGGAGGTTGTCTAGCAAGGTTTCCAGTCTTGTAAGCTCATTGATGAAACTAGTCTAGTCTAAGTTTAATAAATAAGATGATGCAATTATGAGAATTTGTCGTGCCTTAAAATAAGAAAAACAATGAAATTGAACCTTCAACTAAGTCTTGAAGCAAATATATAACGATCTCAATCGTAACTGTAAACAAACTAGATGATTCCGAAAACAACTTACAACTAATTGCTATAAAAGACCTGGAATTCTAGAATTCTTATCGGAGACCCTGTGGATTAATAAGAAAACAGTCCATAAATTCTTGAACACTATAGAACAGCTACATGAGGCACGACTGACACAGTATTCGGCACTCAAGCCTGACGCGGGATTTCAACAACGTATCAATGTAGCAGGCGAGTCAACATCAGTTCACTTCTACACACGAGAACATTGTCAAAAACAAATTTTCCGTAGACAAGCCACATTGCAATACTAACAAAGCACACGCTTCACCAGGTAAGTAACTCTATATCAGCCGAAGAACGCGCCTGTATTTTCCTATGGCTCCCACCAGACAAGGCTTGACACAAGGTCAAAAGCCCGAAAGCCGATTAAAGTGAGGATAAAGGGAAGGGTGAGGTCGGGAACGAGCCGAGGCTCGAACCCTGCTGATCTATGTGGCTCACCAACTCACTTAGTGCAATGTGAGCCTGATGAGCCAGGTGGTTTCACGGGCCCAAGGATGGGTCCGGGTACGTATGCCAGTTTACGGCTTAAACTAGACGCGAGTTCTAGTGCCATACAAGGTGTTCCAAAGGAGACAAAAATGCAGCTTGCCCAGCCGGAGGTAACATAGTCGAAACTTGGAGCCTTAAAGGTCTCAAGTCTACCATTGTTCCTTTTGCGGGGCCACGCTCCAGACCAAAGTCCAGAACAAGCTCCCGGGTGTTCTTCGCAAAGAACGCGCCATCTGTTCACACACAAGATCTATCAAAGATTTTTCCATTGCAGTGATATTCTCGCTCGTATTCTCTTAGATACAAAGGACTGATTTTTTTCTTTTCTGTTTAACATCTAATACATTTCCTCTGATATTGTCATCAATTAAAGATAATATATTTCAGTTTTTTTAGTATTGCAGGTAGTTTATTTTCAACTTTTATTTAAGAAATTTTAAAGGATAAAATTTGGAATGTAATAGAATTTTAGGGACTATAATTTGATATGAAGTGAATGACACTAAAGCCAAGTTTAGTATTTAACTGTGTACTGTTTTTAGGGAGCTTTAGTACGTAATATTAAACTGTAAATTTAAACAGTAAGTTCAAACGGTAAGTTCCGCGGCTTTATAGTTTAGATACAGATTCGAAAAGATAACACAGACAATAAAGTTTTTAAAAAGGAATTTTATGCAAAAAAAAAAAAACAAGAAAGAAAGGGATAGAAAAGATAAAGTGTTGCAAAATTTACTGCAATTTGCTGGAACTTACCTGAGAGAGTGTCCGGGAAAAAAGTTCTTTGAATTTGAGTATTTTTCTTTTCTTTTTTTGTTTTTGTAGAAATTTTTCAGAGTTCATTAAATTGTGACTCTTACTTAAAGCTCTTTTTTTAGCAGAATTCTCGACTGAATTTTCTTTCAGTTGTTTAACTCGGTAGAATTTCAGCAGTCGACTTTCGTTTAATTTTACTTTTATTTCTTGGAAAGCTCCATTCAAGAAGCGAGTGACGAAACCTTTCTGCTGGCTTAAGATTTTCATGCCTCAGTTTGGTGCTTAATTCGTACTGAGGGTTCAATAGTAGTTCTCGACAAAAAAGTGAAGTAGTTTTCTGGTACCGCACTGTCTGGGATTACATCTCCCTTCTCCACTCCGACCAAACCAAGAGCCGCATGTGGTCAGCTAGGTTTTTTCTTTGAAATAAATGTCTATATAGTTGTTTTATCGCACACTCTTTAGTATTTGTTTCCATATTCGTTCAATTATACATATACATTATATATATATATATATATATATATGCGTGTGCGTGTCTGCATGTTGGTATTAACCTAACACTGGTGTCAATGAGTAAAGTAACCAGGTTAGTTCCACAAGATTTACTCACTATTTCGACTAAAAGGTTCACAGTTGGTTTTATTTGTCGTGACGTGATGCACCTATGCAGGAGAGGCGATAAAACTAAACATTAGCTCTTTTCGGTGAATATTTGATTCTTGCAGGGCACCCCCTTATTCCACCGCTCTTGTGTCAAGCATTGCTCTTCTAAGAAGTCAAATAAATAACAAGGAATCTCCTTCAGCGTTAAGTGAACGATCGAATCCTACCCAACCTGATAACAGGTGTAGAGTCGTTGTGGCTTTGTGGCAAATGTATTGGACAGTGATATCATAGTAAAAGAGTTTGAACTCTAGTCTGATATTCTCTATCGCCTAATGCCATATGCAATGGTTAGAATTCCGTTATCCACCCAGCTATTGATTAAATAATACCAATATCTACGGGGATGAATTTGGAATTAGATAACACACAAATGTTGATATGCCATTTAACAAAGAAACAGAAATATACGAGTTGCATACGATATGTTTCCAGACGTTTTTTGTATGGGCATTTAAAATTGTCTTAGTCGCTTGTGAATTCAGTATGTTATTGCAATACATCTTATGAGATGACTGACCGATTTTTTGATTTCAGGTTCAAAGGAACAGCTACAGCAGCAATTAGAGTACACCCTACTAAAGCCGGATTGTCACAGCTGGTGATTTTCAAAAATGCAATCTGACACTTTAGAAGAAATATATGCAATAAAATTGCGTTTTAAACTTGGAAAAAAGGCCACAGAAACGTATGGAATGCTACAGACTGCTTTTGGACAATCTTGCATGAATCGAGCATCAGTTTTCGAGTGGCATAAGAGATTCAAGGAAGGCAGGCAGTCTGTGAGGGATGATGAGACGTGTGGGAAAAGTAAGGAAGTCAATACACCAGAGCTGATTGGCCAAAGGGTTATAGTTAGGGTTAGGGTTACTATGTTGAGGTTTTAAGGGAGTTCAGGAAGAGATTCCTAGGAAAGAGGCCAGCACTCTTCAAATCAGGTCAGTGGCATTTACACCAGGATAATGCAGCAGTCCACAACTACATCCTTGTCACAGATAATTTGACCAAGATAGGCATCAAGACAGTTCCTCAGCCTCCCTAAAGTCCAGACCTTGCTTCCTGTGACTTTTGGTTATTCCCTAAGCTCAGAGGCTGTCGTACTGAGAGGATTTAGGAGATGAAAGAGGCTGTGATGAAGGCCATTGATACGCTCACACAAGAGGACTTCTATGGGGTCTTTCAGAAGCTGTTGGAATAGTAAAACAAGTGCATTGCAGTCGGGGGAGATTACTTCGAAGGAGACTAGTGTTTCATGAGTGTACAATCAATAAAAGTGCCCATATGAAAAAAAGTCTGGAAACTTATCGTATGTACCTCGTATATTTTCAATGTAAACATTTACTTCCGGACTAATACTCTTAGGAAAGGTAGGAAACCCCTTATACTCGCAGTAGCTATGCGATGAATAGTGCCACCACTTTTTCCCTACAAGGATGGTTTTGGCATTACATAACTCCCGACAGTTGATATATAATTAAAGTAAGCAGACCTGAAGAATGTTGCGAGCAATATTGAACAAGCCCTGGAGGCAACACCCCACAAGGCACCAACTATACGGCCACAAACCTCCCATCACGAAAACTATCCAAGTTAGGCGAACCAGACATGCAGGACACTGCTGGAGAAGCAGGAACGAGCTCATAAGTGATTACTCCTATGGACCCCCACATATGGCCGAGCAAAAGCAGGACGACCAGCTCGAACATACATACAGCAGCTATGTGAGGATACGGGATGTATCCCTGAAGACCTGTCAGAGGCGATGAATGATAGGGAGAAGTGATGAGAGAAGGTCAGGGATATCCATGCTAGCGGCACGACATGATGATGATGATGATGAAGAAACCACACCAACCACTCTCACTATTGAAAAGCCTGATTCAATTCAACAATTATATTCCTAACTGTGTAAGAAGTATATATGAATAATGTGTTTAATAAATCTTATTAACATAAAAACGTTTTGTATCATCATTATCATGAGTAATTCAATATTTCCCTGTATCCTCTGAAAGTATAAATAATGATCGTATCATCTCTCCGTTTAGCACCAGCAGCGCGGAAATAATCATCATCATCATCATATCGTGCTGGCAGCAAGGATATCCCTGACCCTCTTTCGCCACTCCTCCCTATCGTTCATCGCCCTAGGCAGGTCTTCAGGACAACAACCTGTATCCTCACATAGCTGCTGAATGTACGTTCGTGCTGGTCGTCCTGCTTTTGCGCGGCCGTGTGTGGGGATCCATAAGAGTACATCTCTTATGAGTTCATCTCTGCTTCTCCTGCAATGTCCTGCATGTCTGGTTCGCCTAACTTGAATAGTTTTCGTGATAGGGGGCAAAACCAAATATACAAAGAAAGCAATGATTTTTGTGAGGGAAATGCTTTTGGGCCGAAAATGCGTGAAAAGAAATTCAATAAAAAATTAGAAGCAATAAATTATATTAGTTACTCGGACTAGAATTTATGAGGAAAATTTTGAGGTTCTCATTATTCTTTGAGTGCAAAATGCCTTTTTTTTTTTTTTCGTTAAATCTATTTTATTGCACAATAAGAATGACGAGTCATGTGTCGCCATACAAGAAAAGATCTATGATCACAGTCGTCTATGGGCGAATAAATTATACAAAGATTATTTACATCTCAGAAACCAAAGAGTCCTCGTAATGTAGGGGCTAACGCGCTGGACTATGAAATTGTAGTAAACGAGTTCGAGTCCCAGTCGGGCTCTCGTGTTTGTTTGGTTGGGTTTTATGGCATATAAATCTTTATGGGTTATTTAAAGCAAAATCCATTTTTAAACAGTTCTATTTCAATCAATTCAGTTAAGCATATATACACAGTTCAATCGTCAAAAACATTTCAATTTTAAGCTATTCAATTTAATCAAATAATTCTCTTTCAACCAATTCAATTTCATTAAGTATAGTTTTTATTTACACATCGTTAAATGTCAAAACTGTTTTATTTCAAACGGTTCAGTAGTTTTAATGTCAAAAACAATACTATTTCAAACGATTCAGTTTCGGATACAAAATAGTTTCATTTTAAAACATTCAGTTTGGCATAAGAAAACAGTTTAAATGTCAAAACAGTCCTATTTCAAATAATTCAGTTTAGCATTAGTACGCAGTTTAAGTATCAAAACAGTTCCATTTCAAGCACTTCAGTTTACTATAAGCACACTGGTTCGAATTGACCCAAAGATAGGACCCTATCAGGTGTAACCACTCCGGACCAGAGTGGATCTGGGAGCAATGGCAACGAAGGGATACTCCCGATTCCCCAAAGATAAAAAATTACTTGAACATCAGCCTCAGATTGTTTAGTGTTGTATCTTGGATAATCGTTGTGGCGGGGATTCTTACCCCTCTGCAGAGATGCAGTCGGTGTATTCTACAGCCCCAATCGATTGGGCAAGTGCTCTTATGTTCACTTCCGGATTAAGATCTTTGAAAAACGTCTGAACCCCCCTTATCCCCCAAGTCATGATTGAAATAGCATCATCGTTGTTCTTCTATAAAAATTGTTTGGCATAAAATAACCCTCAAAAGCTGGTATGCTTTGAAACAAAGGAACCCTATGAAAACATCTAAATCCAAAGGCTTCTACATTTTTTGATAAATAGATATGTTTATTTACGCAGGTAATACTGATCCCATCAATATTTTAATAGATGTATTACCGTACCTTTGCATCCACATTAAACCTTAGGTCTTTACCGTCTTGAGCCTCGGATGGTGAAATGGTAAGCAAACTAGACCAGTGATTTCGAGTTCCATTGGTTTTGTTTGGTTTGGTTTGGTTTTATGAAATATAAAATATTGAAGGTTATTTAATACCAAATCCATTTTTATAAATATAAACAATTCTATTTCAAACAATTCAGCTTAGCATAAGTACGAGGTCTAGTTCCATTTAACCCATAGATATGACACTATTAGGTGCTACTACTCCGGGTTTACGTGTACCTAGGAGCGATGGCAATAAAAGAGTTCTCTGCATTCCCTAAATCTCCACCATTAATGGAGTCAGATTATCATATTTACCAACCCCTCCGCTCGGGCAGGATATGACACAAGGTCAACTTTTAAGCGGAGTTTAACAGGTTTGAATTCAGAGTTTTCCTTCTCCTAGACTAGTTGCCTCAGCAAGGCTGAAGAACACAGTCTGTCCTACTATTTACCCATATATGGAGGGATAATAATTGGATGCAAGGGTATTAGTGCTATGAGAAATGCAATTAGGATTTGAACTCGTGTCACCGTGTCCATTTCCTACGACGATAACCATGATACCACGGGCACGTCCATTATCTTATCATCAGATTATTGAGTGTCATGTCCAGGACACTCGTTGGGGAGGGAGGTCTTACACCTATGCAGAGATGCAGTGGGTATATTCTACAGCCCTAGACATCTGGGCAAGAACTTTTATTTTCCCTTTCAGACTAATACCACTGAAAAACATATGAATCTCATCCTCCAGCTACGATTTAATTAGCACTCCGATTCGAAGAGCACTAGGGTTGTTCTTCTTTAAGAATGGCTTTTGCATAACATAACCCTTAAAGGTTGGTATGCTATTAAGCAAAGGAATCCAGTCAAAACATCCGAAGCTTAAGGCCTCAACATTTTTGGATAAACAAATACGTTTACACATCTAAGTACTCCACCTCAAGACTTTTATACTTTCCTCGTTTTATACTTTCCTCTTTGATCATCTCTTTGAGATCCGATGAAAGAAAAAGGGCACACAGGGCAATATCAGATGAATAAGGAGGTTGTCACTGTATGGCGATGATCCTAACAGCCAATAACTGCCGAATGCTTAGTAAAACCAGTTACTTGTTACTTTTTTCAGAGATGCCATAATCTTGTACGATAATCTTCCGAACCCTTTCCTTTTTTATGTCCAGCTGACTTGTGATAATTTACTAAGCTTTTTGCTTAGAAGTGGTACAAGGCTATATGAAAGGGGTATCCAGTGAGACTCTAACTCACTCGTGGAAGTTTACTTATCGAGCTTGTTAACCGTTACACCTCCAGAGACAGCCCGTCCAAATGACTTGTGATCATTCAGTCAACCGATGACCACTACACACCACCGGTTTTACCTGCATGGCATTAACTGCAATCAAGCTTGCTGAAGCCCTCACGCACCTGGAGTCAGCCCCCACCTCATGCGATACTCTTAAGACCTCTTGTGCCTCTCGAAAACATGTTTGCGTGACATGGTGTTATTTCTATACACTTGTTGAAGCATTTCAAGCGTTCATGAAGGAGGTTTCTTCAATCGGACCAAAAAATTCAGCTTTCGTTATTGCTCAATGCTCATACTTACAGGAAATATCGATAAGATGTGTTTAAATGTGAGATTGAAGAATGACAGCGTTGATAGAACTTTTTATAAAAAGAGGGTTGCTTCCATAAAACTAAAGTATCAAAAGTGACTATGAAAAAAATAAAATAGAAAGCGAATCACAAATGATTTCAGATCAAGATCCATTTTCTCCTTTTTTACTTTGTTTGGTCTCTTTTTTTACCACCAACTACGCTCAAGGAACGTTAGTTTTCTCGGCGGCTCCAAGAACCCAGAGATATTGAAGTAGTACGCAATCACCCAAACTCAATGACTGTGTAACTTGGTCAGGCGTTTAACCTTCAATATTTTAACCCTTCACTCAAAAGAAACCATAAGTTTAAAACCAGGAGGGCATTTTTCCAATCGATACTCGAACAGTGTTTCAGATGCTATTTTGTGAATTTTTTTTATTTTACCAGCTCGTGGAACACTTACTCGCAATAAATAGATATAACCCGTGAGAAAGTGATAAATTTTTGAAGCAAGAGGAAGAAATAGAGAGAGAAAGAGAGAGAGAGAGAAAGAGAGAGACAGAGACAGAGAGTAGGAGGCTGTCAAGAAGGTATTTTTGTGGTTCATATCTATTGTGAAGAGATCAGAACATTCTGACTGCCGGAAGTGACACTTTGGTTCACTCCAACTTGGATCAAACGCTCTTTGTACACCTTATCTTACTGTAGAATACTCCATGACCTCTGTTGTGAGAAATATTTCTTTACTATAAAAACTCCTTTGCCTCGATTCAACCAGATCCCCAAGCATCAAATTCATTGAATGGCTGCAACTAGGTCAGGGATTTATTGTTTATTTGGTCAGTGTGAGTAGTAATTTACTAAACTTTTTGCTTAGATGTATCACAAGACCGCAGGAATGGGACACCTAATAAGAACTGAACTCACTCGTGAAGGCTTGCTAGTCTATCTTGCTAACTGTTGTGGGAGCCTTGCCCATATCACCATAATGGACTCTTCTCACCGTTATTAGTACTAGAGATTCGCTGCCAGAGAGGCAGATCACTATCGGTGTTATACGAACAGTATGAGAGTTCTTACCTTTTCTATGTAACTATCTTTCTTGTGTAATATAATCTGTTATCTAATATCCGTATTTGTGTTTTCATTAGTGGCCCCGGAATAGGTCACTAACCATTACACCACCCGATGTGCCCTTGGTGTGTGTGAGTAGACCAGCCGGTGATTTAGTTTATTTATTAACTTCTTTTTTATTCCTTTCGGTATGGCTTGGTCATCTTTTTATTCATCTTTTCATCTAAAACCAATCATAAACTAAGAAGAAGAAAGCAGTATAATGAATATGACATCAAGTGTTCTTATCGAATTGGAAAAATGTGTAAAGACATCAATTTAACCCCTATAGATATACTGCCCCACCGGATTTAAATGGCAACCGGAAGTTACGGAGTTAAGGGCTACTCCAAACTCCCCATGTTTCTAAATCTAAAACAAAATCGCCGGGTTATCAAATTGTTGCGAAATAACAATAATTTAGTTATTTCTAAACCGGATAAAGGTGCTGGTGTTGTATTATTGGATCATGCTGATTATGTCAATAAAATGTCACTGATCCAGAATGACGACACAAAATTTAAAAAATTAGGTCCGGTCGAAACTTGTGACCACACCACTTCCATAGAAGCAAAATTTCAAAAGCATCTTAATAAGCGGGTAAAAAGTGGTCTTCTTTCCCCCGAGATTTCTGACTCCATTCGACCTTTTGGATCTATTCGTCCCCGTCTTTATGGTCTACTTAAGATCCATAAAGATGGTGTTCCTTTCCGACCTATCCTTTCTATGGTGGGTTCTGCCCAACAAAAGGTTGCCATTTGGCTGTCATCAGTGCTTCAACCTGTGTTGGAGCCCTTTAGTTGTTTCTGTATCAAAGATTTTTTTCATTTTCCAAGATTATCAGAAACTTCAGCCCAACTGATATGTTTATGTGCTCCTTTATTATCTTTATACAAACGTTCCTCTTGAAGAAACGATTGAGATTTGTTGTGATGTCTTATTTCGTTGTTCTCTTCCTAAACCTACCTTTCCAGAAAGTGTTTTCAAACATCTTATTAATTTTGCTACCTCCTCTATCGAGTTTAGTTTCAATAACATCATGTATCGGCAGATAGATGGTGTGGCGATGGGGTTAAGTCTGGGTCCCACGCTGGCAAATATTTTTGTTGGGTTGATTTATTTAATAAAGTAGACCGCCCCTCCATGTATTATCGTTATGTTGACGACACTTTCTGCCTATTTAATTGTGAAAAGGATGCAGTCTTATTTCTCGCTTAATTAAATTCTATGCATCCCTCTTTGAAGTTCACCGTGGAAAGGGAGTCTAATCACCGACTTCCGTTTCTTGATGTATTTGTGCATAAAACTCCTACAGCTTTTCTCACCACTGTATACATGAAGCCCACACTTTCTGGCCTATATACAAGATGGGATTCATTTTGCCCACAGCAGCACAAAATTAATTTGATTAAGAATCTTGTCCACCGTGCCCTTATGATTTCATCCAAGTGTTATCTTGGTGATGAAATCAAGTTCATCCAGTCAACCCTGTCTAAGAATGGGTATCCATTATCCGTTTTGGATGGTGTAGTCAATGATGTTATGATTAAGTTTGATAGGGCTAGCAGGTACACTGTTAATAGGTGGCTTGTTTATTTGCGCTTGCTGTACATAGGCACCAGAGGTGAGAGATTGGCCAAATCCATCACCACGGCGTTTGGTAGATGTTATTTTTCAGCTGCTGTGCGAGTGATTTTTAAGACTCGCACTGCATTCGTTTCAATGCGTAAAGATGTTTTGCCTCCCCAACATATTAATTCAGTTATATATAAATATAAATGTAGTTGTGGCAGTGACTACGTAGGCAGGACTTCTAATCGTTTAGATCTCCGTATAAGACGATATCTCCCAGGTCGAATTTTAAATCTTAGGCTTATAAGAGTTCAGCTTGCAAATACATCCGGGTCCTCTATAGCGTAGCACATGATAAATAGTAGGGAATGTGCTGCAGACTTCAATGTTGACCGATTCAGTATTCTGAGTCGGTCACATTCGCTTTTTCCTCTCAAAGTGTTAGAGACTGTTTACGTTCGATACCTTCAACCTTCCCTCTGTAAGCAAAGGGATTGTTTGATGGGATTGAATGTAATTAGTCTCTAGCCATCTGTTCTTTGCTACTACTACCCTCTCTTAGTGTTTTTTCTTCTCCCCTTTTCTCCATTCCTCTACTTTTTTCCATTTACATTCCCTCTTTTAAATATTTTTCTAGCGTTAAGATCTTGACAAGAGCCCGACGAAACCAGTCGTTCAAATATATTCCTTTTTTTAAATAATAAACGTTCCCACGCATTCACAAGGCCTATATGTTTTCCTTGCAATCAATCAATATATATATATATCATCATCATCATATCGTGCTAGCAGCACGGATATTCCTGACCCTCTCTCGCCACTCCTCCCTATCGTTCATCGCCCTAGGTAGGTCTTCAGGACAGCAACCTGTATCCTCACATAGCTGCTGAATGTACGTTCGTGCTGGTCGTCCTGCTTTTGCGCGGCCATGTGTGGGGATCCATAAGAGTACATCTCTTATGAGTTCATCTCTGCTTCTCCAGCAATGTCCTGCATGTCTGGTTCGCCTAACTTGAATAGTTTTCGTGATAGGTGGCAGGTGGCCGTACAGTTGGTGTCTTGTGGGGTGTTGCTGCCAGGACTTGTTCAGGATTGCACGCAGCATTCTTGTGTAATTGCCATCTAGTTTCTTCTCCAGCCGTTTTGTTAGCGTCCATGTAGTGCATCCATGTAGCAGTATCGATGTGACCGCTGCCTGGAAGAAACTGCGTTTCATTTTATCGGTTAGGTTGGTCTGCAAATGTATTTCAGTGGTATTTTAGGGTTTAAACACGTGTTTCGGACTTTGTTGTCCTTTTTAAGAGACTAAGTTTTTGTTTTGACTAGGGTGTGATGCTTTTTAATTCAAATTCACTTATTTATTTTTAACCAGAAGAAACTTTGTGTGTTAGTGCATGTATATATTAGTTTATATGCATAAACATCCAGTTGTGTTTTATTTCATTTTCTCTTTCTTACAGATGAATACGTGTGAATATGTCATAGATATATTTTGAGACAATTTGTATTCGTATTTTTAAGTGAATATGTTTATGATCATGTGTCCATGATGTTCAATTTTCTCAGTGTCTGTGTGTGTGTGTGGGAGTGTTAAGTTAGGTTATGGTTTGGTTTCTTTGTTCAATGACATATCAACCTCAGTAGGTTATTTAATGCCAAAGACATCCTTCAAGAAGAATGAGTAGTGGTACTATTCAACCCATAGCTGGTGGGGGATAAAGGGGTTCATACCTTTCCCAAGGGTATTTACCCGAAAGTGAACGTAATAGCGTGACTGAAGTACGAACTCGTTTACTACGATTTCGCAGACCATCAATCTAACTAATACACCATGAGGACACCCCTATTAGGTTCTGTTTAATGTAGGTTTAAATTTATCGATGATTTTTTCCCTTCATTTGGAATAATGAGTAGCTTTCAGTTTGGTATATTGGAATTATTTTTAAAATCCCATTACTACATTCGTAAAGGACATTTGAAACCTAGTTTTCTATTTTCTTAAAATTTAAATTACATTTATGGAGGGAGAACGTATTGTTAAGAGCCTGAGAAGATTCTATGTATACTTTTTTATTGTTGCAACACTAGAAAGTGTGTGTGGAGGAATCCATAACAGAACGTCATTTATGAATTGGTTGTTGATTCTCTAATAGTACACACACACACACACACACACACACACACACACACACATATATATATATATATATATATATATATATGCAAATTTCTTACAATGCACCTTTCTGACACAAGTTCAATAGCTCAGCATTTGAAAAAACATTCATGCCCAACAACACAACTACGAAAAATTCTCACCGACAACACAACAATACTCGAACATCAAAATAATAAACAAAAACTTCAGATTCCCGAAGCACTATATATTAGAAACATGCAACCAGCACTTAATAGAATTAATTTTCAAACCAGTGCTAATGTACTTAAATTTCTTTAGCTACTGGCACTATTTACAGAATTACATTTAAAAGCAAATGCCATAATCTTCAACGGCAAAGACGTCCTTACACAGTAGTAATTTGCTAAAACAAAAGTTACATCACTTTCGTAATATATTCTCCCCTGATGATGGCCCAAAGTCGGGCAGAAAGTACTAGGGATACATACAACTATGGACAATACCTAAATCAATTCCCTCCGAATACGATAAAAGTAATACGGGAATTCGAACGGATCCAGAAGAAAATAGGTAGACATAAAATGTCTATTATGTTTAATGAAATTTGCATTAACGAAGCAATGCTGCCCATATATATCATCATCATCATCATATCGTGCTGGCAGCACGGATATCCCTGACCCTCTTTCTCCACTCTTCCCTATCGTTCATCGCCCTAGGCAGGTCTTCAGGACAACAACCTGTATCCTCACATAGCTGCTGAATGTACGTTCGTGCTGGTCGTCCTGCTTTTGCGCGGCCGTGTGTGGGGATCCATAAGAGTACATCTCTTATGAGTTCATCTCTGCTTCTCCAGCAATGTCCTGCATGTCTGGTTCGCCTAACTTGAATAGTTTTCGTGATAGGGGGCAGGTGGCCGTACAGTTGGTGTCTTGTTGGGTGTTGCCGCCAGGACTTGTTGAGGATTGCACGCAGCATTCTTGTGTAATTGCCATCTAGTTTCTTCTCCAGCCGTTTTGTTAGCGTCCATGTAGTGCATCCATATAGCAGTATCGATGTGACCGCTGCCTGGAAGAAACTGCTTTTCATTTTATCGGTTAGGTCTGATTTCCATATAGTCGATAGCCTATTGATAGCTGTCCAGGCTTTCGTTAACCTCGTTTCGATGTCCTTTTCGGTTGATTCGACGCTGCTTCCTAGGTACGTGAATTTGTCTACTAGTTTAAGAGGGGTTCCTTCTAGAGTGGAGATGTCCCCCGTTTGGTTATAGCCATATATATATATATATATATATATATATATATATATATATACTGTCACCCCCAAAATAATGTAGCTCAAACATTTTTTTCATTAAAATGTTGTTTTCTTCTAAACTAATGATATCTAGATATTATTCTTCGACATTATTAGACATGAATTGATACTGAATTCTACCACACTGAAACTCTGCAAACAAAAATATATGTATCAAAGCAAGAATGAATATATATATATATATATATATATATATATATATATATATATATATATATTTAGTAAATAAGTAAAGTTGGCGACCGTAGTCAAGGGCAACCCAAAGGGTCGTATTTCAATACCTACTCCAGCAAGGTGTAAGGGAACGTGCTACTCAGAGTGTCTGCCAATGGTCCCGGAAACCTGGGTTCAATCCTAGGTCGCATCATAACAAAGAATCAAAAAATATTACTTGATGCATCCTTGCTTAACACTCAGAATTATAAGATACGTATCAAAGAGTAAAGAGGAGCAATATAGGGAATGAAGTAGTGCCCTCCTCAACTTCTAGGTGTTGTAGCTATTGAAAAGGGAGTCTTCAGGTCGTTCTTGACTACGGCCGTCAACAATCTTTAGTAATTTAGTAAGCTTTTGTTTTAGATGTGGTTCGAGGCCGTATTTTATTTTTGATATCAATGTTTCAATCTTGTAGAGTTCGCTTATACTTTGCTTGTAAAAATAAACCCCTGGCATCTTTATTTAAAATTTCTGCTTCTATTAACATCTTTTCATAAACTGAGAGAGATAAAGACAAAGGAATAAAAAAAAAACAAGAATGCAAGACGGAAAGAATGAGAAAAAGCTAACAAAGGATTTTACTTGGATAATGCAGTTGAATTTTGAGATATCAAATTCTGTTTGCGTTATTTTGGAGATTATATGAACTTAGTGAATACTTCATGAGTTGTAATAAATGTTATTATAAAACCTGAATTCAAAAGCCTAATAAAGAGGTAAAAGAATACGGGAAACAACAAGAATAAAAGAAAGAAAGAAAGAAAGAAAGAAAGGAGATTAAAAAAACGGCAGGAAGGCATAATCCTCAAACAACACGAATTGTCTGAGGAATCAAACATAAAAGACAACTCTCACTCTCTCTCTCTCTCTCTCTCTCTCTCTCACACATACACACACACACACACACATACACAAATACACGTATACAGATAGACATGCACGCAAACACACACACTACACACACTACTTAGAAAACCAAAATCACATACAATAACGTTTCCCTGTTAATAGAATAATATATATTTTTTGTAATCATTAAAACCCTATGTCTCAATACGTAAAAAGCGTTGGTGACTCACAATAATGGGAGGAGTTCCGGTGGTGTTGTGGCTAACGTACTGGACTCAAACATCCTAGCTAGTGAGTTCGAACTCCAGTAGCGCTATTACATTCACTTTTTGACTAATACCATCGGGAAAGATATAAAATCCCTTCACCCTAACTATGCTTTAAACACTAAACACAACTGTTCTTGTACAAAGATGTCTTTGGCATTAAATAACCCAGTAAGGCTGATATGCCACTAAAAAAGACCCAATCTAAACCACACACACACACATGTATGCACACATACACATATCCTCACACATACACATATACGCACAATGTGGCGCTTATAAGGTTTACCGTCGGAGGAAATAAAAGAGCCAAGTTCCAAACATCGACATGAATATTTGCATTTTGATTCACCCTACTGGCCTTGCAAAAGACATGAACCTATATGTTAATAGTAGGACAGGCTGTGTTATTTAGCCTTGGTCACGCAACTGCAGTAAGATTAGGGAAAATCTTAATTCAAACATCTGAATTCAGCTTAAAAATTATATACATGCATATTTCGTTATATGCAGGGTGGAACGATAAAATTGTCTTAAAGAAAACAAAACTACTGCTTTATTTCAAAACTTTTATTGAAAAATCAATTCAGGTAACTTGATTATGTAGTAGAGCTGACATCTAATCAATGTAACCGCCTTCAGCCTCAATCACCACCTCGATACGGATCCGGAACTAGGAGGATGCCTATATATATATAGGATATTTGGTTTACAGGCATATCAACGTGAGGGTTATTTAATGCCAAATCCTGTTTATACATATATATTGACATCCACAGACAGACTGTTTCTTTCTATCAGACCTCTTCAGTGCGGCTAGACACGTAGGACGCTCGGAGCCGGGATCGAAACCCATCCAACTTTACGTTAGACTAAGTCTCAGACCGCTCGGCCAACAAGCATACCGCATTTGGCTAAGGAATCAAACAGTATGGTTGATTAGATCCGTAGGCTTTATAGCATGTCAACTTTTGTAGGTTATTTAATGCCAAATTTTTTGCATACATTAAATTTTATTTCATTTATTTTCCCACGATTAAATAGTTTCAAGTATTGCTATCTAACACTAACAATTCAATTTAAAATTAGTCATTTCTTTTCAGACAGTTAATTGATTATTGTTCGTAAGTATATCTATTTTTATGTCATATCAAACATTGTAAATTGATCAATACAAAATCCTGTTTAGACTTAGATATTAGATACATATGGTCTTTGAACATTTTGCTAATAAACAAGCTTAATCTCGTTTTTTCTTCAGTTAAATGATTTCAAGTATTTCTATCTAATACGAATCATTCTATTCACTTTTAATCATTTGTTTGCATAAAGTTAAAGGTCTTCAAGAGTTGCTATCAAACTATAACGATTTAACATCAGTCATTTGTTTGCACACATTTAAATATATATATATATATATATATATATATATATATATATATATATATATATATATATATATATATGTGTGTAAGAGATTACCATTTTAAAAGGTGAGTGAGCGTATCAGTTTTCCTATAATTGCTTAGTTTCAAGTATCGTAGTTATTTAATACCTCTGCTATATTAAAGCTGGCAACTATGCAGCCTGTGTCACAATCCATACATTCTATACTCTAGGTTCTTTGTAGGGGTTTTTGTCGATCCTTGAGCATTGAACTGTTTATTAATTCTTATAGGTGACTTTGTTCTTGATCTTGAGGGGAATGTATTAGATTTGGTTGAGGGCAGTTTGAATACGTTTCCTTGTCTTTCATTATTCACTTTGGTGTTCATCAGTATTTTCCCAGCTTGGCCAACGGGAGCTTGTGGTTTTTGTTTAAGTTGTTCAGATTTTTTGGGAGACATTTTTTAGTCTGTCTTTGACGCTTTTTGGTGGATGGATTGGTGACTTATATAACAGCTGTTTTATTGTAAGAGATTTTTCACTATTAGGAGTAGTAGAATGGAAGATCCTATCTGTGTTTTTGCTTTGACTACCTCATTGGGTTCCTCTTTGTTTTTAACTTGTCGAGTTGGTATTTGGTAAAATTCCGCCAGGTGTAGTTTTTTGCAGGTGTTTCTGAGTTTTTGACCAATCATTCGCTTCCAGCTGGATCCCATTTTGCCAAGAGAACCCTGCATATGTTCACCCATGTATGTCCTAAGTAAGTCCCAACTATATTCCTTGCTTCCCGGGAAGACACATTCCTCTTGCGTTTCGCCTCAAGTATTTCCTTTTCTTTTAAGTAAACATCGCAAGATCTAGCTTAAGCCGGATGATCTTGTCGGCAGTTTGCACATCTAATTTCTTTCGCGGAATCTTCCTCCATATGGTCTGGGTCATTTTTCCCGCATTTGTTGTCCTCTACAGGCTTACCTGTGGTGTCCAAATTTTTGGTTTTTGAAGCACCTTAGGGCTACTGTGACATACTGCTCAACTCTCTCAAAACAATACCGATCTTCACCTCCTTGGGAGTATGGGGTTGGTTGAATGTCAGGATATAAGTGTTGGTCTGTATTCGTTCGTTGCTTTTTCTAATGGAGATTCTTCTTCTGTTTTTAACTCCCTGTTTTCTCAAGGCTGATGCTATCTCCTCTTCTGTATCAAGTTTAAACTCCCTTCTTTTGATAACTACTTTAGAATTGTTGAGTTTTTCATGTGGGCAGGCTCTGCATTTCGTCGTATGAAAGGTTTTAATCTTTAATGTTTTCTGCCTGTTTCGGCTGTCCACCTCATCAAGTAGGTTTCCGTTCCTTGTTTTTCTAACGCTTTCCGGGTTACATCTTATTTTTAGAACTTTTTCTACGGGGAAAGGGGATAACTTAGCAAGGCAGACCTCCTCCAAAGATTTAGTGAAAATGAATCTGGGGAAGTCCGCTTCCAAGTCTGATTCAGAGAGATTTTGTTTTGACTTTTTATTTGAAGACGCCATGAGTACCATTTAGTCTTTGTGGACCCTGAGTTCAACCACCCACCACAGAGTACAACTTGAGTTGGAAATGAACCCAGGGGTAAACCATTCGCCTTGATTGTGACAGGCATATACGATGAGTATATACGAGCTGGGTGTTGGTTTTCCAGCCTTTGCCAATTTCAGGATTTCAGCAATGGTCAAATTCCTATTCTCACAACGTAATTGACCCCCAGCCAACGCCTCCTAACTCCTAGAGATAAGGGTTGAGAATTTGCTGAAAGTGCAGATTTCAAAGTACGTTGGGGATAAAATATATTGGTGCTTGGGCTTGACACGACCAGCCGATTTATTGGATCAGGCTTATTCGACCGGCCGTCAGACCAAGTAAGGACGAAAGCCTGTGTTGCGAGTCATTGACCAATTTCTAGACGGATCAATGACTGCTCAACCACCAGGATTTGATCCTAGCGCCTTATGGATTGCCACTAACAGGCAACTGGTAGTCTCGTTGGGGTGGAGGTCTAATACCTCTGCAGAGGTGCAGTCGGGATATTCTACAGCTAAGCCGACAGAGCAGCCGACACTATGGAAGAAGAAAAGAAAAACAAATCAATCCAAAAGTGAGGAATTTAAAACAAATGAAACTTAATGTTAAAAGTTAACGTTTATTAAACATCCATTGTTCTATCAACATTGTTTCAAATGTCCCGATGAAGGTTCATTTAAAATGAAACGTTTTAATATTGACTGTCCCTCGTAAAAATTCATCACTTTTGGATTACTTTGTTTTTTTATTTCTCTCTCTCTCTCTCTCTCTCTCTCTCTATATATATATATATATATATATATATATATATATATATATATCACACAGAACATATTCCAACATATACATGCTTGTATTGCAAAATACACCAAAGTATATTGCACTGTACCATGTCTCTTAACATGATGATATTCATCCTCATCATCATGTCGCGCTGTCATCACGGATCTCCCGGACCTCTCTCGCCACCTGTCTATATCGTCCATCTGTTGTATAGCCATGACCAACTGTACTAACACATATGCATATGCATGCAAAATCATAACGACGACACAATAAAGACGAGCGACACAGTTCTTAGAAAAGTATACCTCTCACTTTATTTGAAAGGGTTGTGTGTGAGAGGGAATTGGAGACCGTACAGAACTGCAACATATTGACCCCACTCTATTGGCCATAACCGCGTTTCTTTCCCGTTCTCCTGTGCTGCTCAACCGGGGGCCCGGGGGCCCGGGGGCCCAGCCTCTTTGGGTGCTAGTTTTCTCTACCGCATCTTGTCTCTAACTGGTCTGGTCTCCAAACTAACTGACATCCTGCCTTCATCGAGTTATATAATAGTTCAGGCCCACCTTCTTGTGGGCGTCACAATTTTGCACTCATTCAACCTGTTCACGGTCAAGGCTATAATATCCTGATTATTCCTCGACCGGATGCACCTCTTATTTACACGGGTGCATTTCCTATTTTGACAGTCCGGCTGGGTCGTAGGTCAATATACAACACATCGCTCCCAGGAGGTCTTTAAGGCTATATCCTGTATCGGTACAGAGCTGTTGTGTATTGGTTTTAGCTGATTTTCCTGCCTTTGCTCATCCATATGAAGAGGTCCACAGGAGTATATCGCTAATGGGTTCGTTCTTACATCTCCATCAGGGTCCTGCATGTCTGCTTCGTCTAACTTTGATAGTTTTTGTGATGGGTGGTAGGTGTCCGTACAGCTGTTCTTTTGCGGGGTGTTACCACCTGGACCTTTTCAGTATTGCTCGCAGCATTCTTGTGTAACCAAAACTGTTCATGATATTCTCACCTAACCTATGATTCTTACGTTTTGAACGAGAATCCATTTCGTCTCTTATACTTAAATGTTAAATCAAAAATTCATTTTCTTCATAATGCAATGTTGATAACTTTGTTCCTTTGCTAAAATCATCACTACACACAATAAAAATCATCAACCACCTCTTGACCTCCGTCATCTTTTGCTACATATCGTTTTACATATATTCATGAAACCACGTCATTTCTGAAATGTGACGCTTGTATCCTCATACAAACACATACACACACACTAACAATCATATATACGACTACACACAGCAATGGGCAAAAGTAATCTATACACCAAACACACACACACACACACACACACAGAGTTATACGCAGTTGTGACGTAAACATTCTCTTGACTCTATCTTTTCGGGGTCTCTTGGACTTCTCCAAAATCTGTTTTCTGCCTGATGATTCATTCGCGATTGTAACGTAAACATTCTTTTGACTGAATCTTTTTGATCTTTTGGATTTCTCCAAAATCTTTGTTTTTCTGCCTGATGATTGTCGTATAAAGACGGCATGAAATCAGTGGTCGCAGATAAACAAGTATGCTATTAAATGTTTAAAATCTGATATATATTTATTTTCTGTTTTTTTATATGATAGCTCTATCACAAATATTAAGCCTTCTCCAAATTATACCGCATTTGATCTGCAACAAACCCACCAAGTGAGATAGTAATAACCATATAGTGTTATAATGATTAGCTCCCAAACCGGTTGAACACTCTCGCTGTATAAAATGGAACACATAGAACTCATCAACCTTGCATGTTCTCTAAAGAATATACCGATTCTTACTCATTCGGCATATAAGCTCCTACTTGCTGAGAACTTAGAGAGCTTAATAAAGAAAGTTAGAAGGTCCTCTTCTTCCATAAAGGTGTCAACTCAACGACGCTATTGATAATCTCAGCCTGAAATTAAAAAAAAAGTGTCCACCAATCTGTAAGGATATGCAAGTCTTTGAAAATGAATAGATATGGTCAAAAACATAAAATTTACAAAACACCTGGACAATTTCCAGGAAAAAAACTCATAAACAGCTGTAAAAGAATACACAACTCAAAAAAAAAAATATATATATTCGCAGACAAAACAACCAACATATATTTTGCTAGTCTCACAAACTACAAAAATCTGACAACAAACAACGTAACATACAAAAAGGCACCTGAAATAACAATGAACAACATAAATATGGAAACCAAAGAAATACCGACAAAATTAAACACAGACCACAAAATAAGCTCTAAAGCTGAAAAGGCAGCCTTTATTACAGTCATTGACCCCAAACCGAATTTTAAAACTAAACCATCATATCGATTAATTAACCCGACAACATCCGAAATCGAAAGAATTTCGCAAACACCTACGGGACAATATAAACATGCAGCTCAAGAAAAAATACAGCTCAACCAGTGGAAGAACACTAAGGCCGTCACCAACTTGTTCACAGTCATAACCAACAAAAGTAATGCAATCTTTATCCAATTAGACATGGCGGGCTACTACCCCTCCATCACCGAATGCACACTAGACAGAGCCCTAAAATTAGCAGCCCAGCACGTACGCATCTTTCAAGAAGATATCAGAATAATCAAGCACTGCTGCAAATCACTCCTCTTCCCTAACAATAAACCATAGATAAAAAAATAAAGAACCAACTATTCGACGTAACCATAGGTAGCTTTGGCGTGTCGATGTGTTCGAACGGGTCGGTTCTCTGATACTTTCTAAACTATCCGATATAATAAAAAATACCGATATGAGACTATGATGATACGACAGCCTAGTAATCCTTAGGAACCCAAATAAACCAAAATTCGGTTGCTACTGTAAAAAAGATAATCAACGGACTAACATTGCTGGGATTTGAAATCACCATAAACAGTAACCTAGAAATAGTAAGCTTCTTACATATAACTCTAGACTTAAAGAAAGGCACATTTGAACCTTATAAAAAGTGAACGATGCACCTATTTACATCCACAGTTCTTCAAACCACCAATTCATCAATTATCAAGCAAATGCCTAAATCGATTAGCCGCAGACTATCTGATTATTCTTTTAACATCACCATTTTCAACAAAAACAATCATATACATGACAACGCATAAAAATAGCGATTATAAGCAAACGCAAGAATACACCCCCTAAAAAAAAACCAAAACACAGAGATAGAAATATAACTTGCTTCAACACGCCGTACTACAAATGCGTAACATCAAACATCAGTAAGGATTTCCTAAATCTAATTAGCAAGCACTTTTCCAATCATAGCCCCCGAAAAAAAAAAACTTTTCAATAGAAACAATATAAAGGTCATCTACAGATGTACAAGAAATATATCCCAAAACATAAATGGCCATAACAAAAAAAATTGAAATCATCTGCAACACACATCCCAACAAACAATGAAACTGTAGGAATAAAGAATCTTGCCCCCCACAAGGCAACTGCCCCAAAAAACGTAGTGTACAGGGCCGCTGTAAAAACTAACAACACAGTCAAGCAGTACCAAAGGACAACTCTGGGAACCCAAAAACAAAGTATAAATACCCACAAAATTTCCTTTTCCAACAGAAGTTATTCAACCAATACGTCATTATCCATACACATCTAGCCACTAAAGTACACGAACATCTCACCTACTATCACCAGGGAAATCCTAAAACTCTCACCAAAAAATCCTTCATTAGTTCCATGAAAAACTCGCTATTATCACTCCTCCATCACAAAACACCCTACTAAACAAAAAATCCGAAATATTATCTGAATTCCAACATAACAACAAATATATACTTTTACACTTCGACCCATACACATAATCTATCTGCACCATACCCATCCCCCATATCAAAACCACGTCTACCACTGAAAACCTCCACACACCTTCACGAAAAATCTCACAATACACCCTTCATTGAACAACTATATCCATCTCCACACTGTCAACACCTGTTCATGTAATGTTTGCCTTAATTTCATGATTGTTAGAAATACCTCTTAATATAGCATATTTACCATATTCCTTAGGTACGTATAATTATAAATTCCAATCAAGTATATGTAATATATCGTCGTAGGAAATGAACACGGCGATACGAATTCAAATCCTTGACCAAGCGAATTGCATTTCACATAGGACTAGGTTCTTCAGCCTTGGTGAGGAAACTGTCTAGGAGAAGGAAAACTCTGAATTCAAACCTGTTAAACTTCGCTTTTGAAAGCTTTTGAAAGGATAAGGATTTGATATAGTTTTATATTTGTTCTTCTGCAATATTGTCTTATATAATAAGCAGGAGGTGACGTGGTGTAATGGTTATCGTCGTTGTAAATGGACACGGTGATACGAGTTCAAATCCTCAACGAGACTGATTGCATTTCACATAGCGCTAATACCCTCCAGCTATGAGTAAATAGTAGGACAGACTAGGTTCTTCAGCCTTGGTGAGACAACTAGTCTAGGGAAGGAAAACTGAATTCAAACCTGTTAAACTCCTCTGCCCGAGCGGAGGGGTTGGTAAATATGAATAAGGTATATGTAATATAACTTTAACACTGCATAGGCAACTAATGCAAATTATTATAGCGCACATATTGCAATTTAACACAGAACATATTCCAACATATGAATACTAGTATTGCATAATACACCACAGTATGTAACAATCTACCATGTCTCTTAAAAGCATGATATTCAGGTTGTATATTGCCCCCTATCACGAAAACTATTCAAGTTAGACGAACCAGACATGCTGGACACTGCTGGAGAAGCAGGGACGAACTCATAAGAGATGTACTCTTATGGACTCCCACACATGGCCGTGCAAAAGCAGGACGACTAGCACGAACATACATCCAGCAGCTATGTGAGGATACGGGATGTTGTCCTGAAGACCTAGGGCGATGAACGATAGGGAGGAGTGGCGAGAGAGGATCAGGGATATCCGTTCTACCAGCGCGAGATGAGTATGATGAATATACGCTTATGCAGATGCATGCAGAAGCATAACGACGACACAGTAACGACGAGCGGACACAGTTCTTTAGAAAAATATACCTCTCACTTAATTGGAAGGGTTGTGTGTGAGAGGTGAATTGGAGACTGAACAGAACTGAAACGTATTAACCCCTAACTCTTCTGGCTATAACAGCATTTATTTCTCATTCTCTTGGGCTGCTCAACCGGGTGCCTGGGGTCCCAGCCTGAGCTGGGACATGGTTCTCATTCCAGCATCTTCTTTCAACTGATCTGAACTTCCTGTCGCCGGGGTTATATAATAATTTGACTCCCACCTACTTCTTGTGAGCGTCACATTTCCACTCAATTCAACCCGTCGACAGTCAAGATTATCCCCTGACATCCTCGACCGGACGCACCCGGCCGGGGTCAATATGGAACATTCCCACCTCACGTATTATTCTTACGCTTTAAATCCAGCATCCATTTCGTCTATTATACTAAATATTTTAAATCAAAAATTCATTTTCTTCATAATGCAATGATGATAACTTTGTCCCTTAGCTAAAATCATAACAAGCACACAATAACTTTTTTATTCAGCCAAATCCCCAACCGTATCTCGACTTTCCCCACATTATGCTACACATCGCATTACGTATATTCATGAAACAACCACAAATCTGAAACGCAGTGCATGTATCATCACACACACACACACACACACACACACACACAAACATATATACGACTATACACAATAATACGCAAAATTAATCAACACGCACGATCACAGAAACACATAAATCGACTTAAACGCGATTGTAACGTAAACATACTTTTGACTGAATATTTTTGATTATTTGGATTTCTCCAGAATCTTTCTTTTCTGCCTGACGAAGCACAAGCGAAGGAAATTTAAACGCTTTTGTATCACGTTTGTTTTGATTATATATATCCGCTCAACGGCTACGGAGAGATCAATTTATTTGAAAAGCCTTGCTTTACGCTTGTGGCAACCATTACTCCCTTCCCTAGAGACCTCAACCCCACAGGGGTAGGGGAGCATATATATTGTCATCAACCATCATTATGTCATGCCATCAGCACGGATATCCCTGACCTTCTCTCGCCTCCCCTCCCTATCATCCAATGCTTCCGGCATGTCTTCAGGAATACATCCCGTATCGGCACAGAGCTGCTGTATGTAGGTTCTAGCTAGTCGTCCTGCCTTTGCTTGATCATGTGAAGGGGTCCACTGGAGTACATCACTTATGGGTTCGTCCTTACTTCTCCAGCAGTCTTCCGCATATCTGGTTCGTCTAACTTTGATAGTTTTCGTGATGGGTGGTAAGTGGTTGTACAGTTGCTGATTTGGTGGGGGTGCTTCCAGGATTTGTTCAGTATTGCTAGCAGCGTTTTGGTGTCGTTACCGTTTAGTTAGCGTCCACGTAGTGCATCCATACAGCAGTATCGACACGACTGCTGCTTAGAAGAAACTGCATTTTATTGTATCGGTGAGGTCAGACTTCCATATAACTGATAGACCATCGATAGCTGTCCATGCCTTTGCTAGTCGGTTGATGAGACACTGCTTCCTCGGTAGGTGAATTGTCTACTAGTTTCAGAGAGCTACCGTTTAGTGTGGAGATGTCGCCTCTTTGATTAGAGTACATATATTCCGTCTTGTGTGCATTGACATAGAGGCCTATGCTTACAGCTGCTTGTTCGAGACTGTGTTGCAGACTTTAGGCTTGGGCGGGTGCATTTGCCACAGGCACTTTGTTATCAGCGTAGTCGGCGTCCGTAATTGTTTGTGCAGAGTAACTTCTGCTTCTTTCCTTTGTAAGCTTGAAACCGTTTTCTTTGATTTTATCAATAGATGTTCTAAGCACGTAGTCTAGACAAATGATAAAAATGGTATGGGGCTAATGTGTCTCCTTGCAGTTCACCTGCTACAATGTCGAAGTACTCCGTGTCTATATCCGGGGAACATACTTTTACTTTTGTGTTTCTATATAGCATCATTATGGCTGTGTTGGTTTCTTTTGGTAGGCCGTACGAAAGCAGAATTTGCTCCATCTTTCCAATGTGATTGGAGTCAAAGAGCTTGCTAGAGTCGACAAAAAATATTGTTGCCTCTAGGTTTTTTGTACGCACACCTTCAAGAATTCGTCGTTGATCTATTCCTCCGGAAGCTATTTTGGTTCTTCTTAGGTATGTCCTCCTCAAGCGAATAATCTGTTGTTAATCTTAGGTTTAAGCGATCAACTCACATTTGTTGGCATACAGCTAAATAGTTTCAAGAATTGATAGCATTTCTAATTCTAAAATAAGTTATTTGTTGTTTGCACTCAGATAAATGCTTTAATGTATAGTCAGTATCATCATCATGTCGTGCCGCTAGCACGGATATCCCTGACCTTCTCTCGCCCGTCTCCCTATCCTCACATATCTGCTGAATGTATGTTCGAGCTGGTCGTTCTGCTTTTGCTCGGCCATATGTGGGTTCCATAGGAGTACATCACTTATGAGCTCGTCCCTGCTTCTCCAGCAGTGTCTTGCATGTCTGGTTCGTCTAACTTGGATAGTTTTCGTGATGGGAGGCAGGTGGCCGTATAGTGGATGACTTGTGGGGTGTTGCCGCCAGGACTTATTCAATATTGCTCGCAACATTTTTATGTCATTGCCGTCTAGCTTCTTCTCCAGCCATTTTGTTAACGTCCAAGTGGAGCATCCATACAGCAGTATCGACACGACCGCTGCCTGGAAGAAACTGTGTTTCATTTTATCGGTCAGTTTTGATTTCCATTGATCGATAGCTTATCGATAGCTGTCCATGCCTTCGTTAGCCGCGTGTCGAAAATTTGAGTTTTTCACATTAGAGTTAGCCGGTGGTCTTTAATTGGAGTCTGATTGACAACAAATCTTCTCAAGTCTCCAGGACTTTTCTTAGTACTCTCACTGATCTCAACAATGCTGTAGTTTGCATCCTCTCCGCTCATCTTATTTCCGACTCATCAGGCGATGTACCAATTCTTTGTTTGCTGTACTGAGGGTACAATTTAGAATTGGTATCACCGTCACTTTCATGTTCTATAGATTTTTTCTGCTCTCTAGCAAGGTCTTGGTACTTATCTCTCTTTTTGTTGACTATTACTAGGTCTAGTCGTTTGACCGAGATTATTATCATTATTATACTCATTACTTCTATTTTAAACCAGCTCTAGCTGATGGTTTTTCACTGGAGACTGAGTGACACCAAGTCTCCTTTTATCTCCAGGACTATTGATGTACTCGTTCCAAGTTTTTTTTTTTTACACCAGCATTAGCTTGTAGTACTTCACAGGATTGAGAGTGATAGCAAGTCTCCTCAGGTTTCCAGGATTCTTCTCAGTATTCTCGACAGTTGTAACAATGCAGTGGTCTGGTTAATCTTGATTCTACCAGTTTCTCCAAACTCTGGGGAACTATTGGTATCACCAGCACCTGCACGTTCCACCGGTTTTGTTATGGTTTGTTTGTTTTTTTTAGATTTTTGGCAAGGCTCAAATATTTGTATATCTTTTCATTTTTTTTTCTTTTCATTTGTTTCTTTTCATTTTCACTCTGTGTTCCACCGCAACAGCAAAATCAAGGAAATGTTTTTTTTCTTATTAAGTAACGCTATATCTAGTCTTTTGGTCGGAATTAAATATTATCTTTCTGTTTAAACTTTCCAGAGAAATTTATGAGACTTTTTTTTTCTCTAGTTTGTATAAACAAAAGGGAAGTATATTCAAATTTTAAAATCTTGCTCAATTTTCAGTGGACAATCTTTCCCAGCAAATCATCTCCGCTCTTGCATCTCTCTTAAGCATCTTTTCTGACTTTGATTGTTATTTCATTAACTGTTTCATTTCTCTATTTCTACATAACGTGCACTTACTAATTTGTCGCATGTTATAAAATTTTGCTTATATAATATATCATAATTAGTTTTTATAGCATCTTTTGTGCTGCCGCTGAAATAGATTCACTTTCTCTTTTGAGGTTTCTCTTTCTTAGCCATGTGCAATTCTCCTCTAAAGATATTTCACCAGTTTATCGCTTAAAGAAATTCCATACACCTATTTTTCTTCCCATTTCTATGTCCTAACATTTTTCTGCGTATTCCTTTGTTGCTATTGCAGTTACTATCTGCTTCAAAAAGTATTTCTTTATTCTTTTTAATATAGTCCTGATGACCTTGTAGTAATGTATCTACATAATCCCCAACGCTTCCTTCTTTTCTTAAAACATACAGTTTGTCTATATCATCTCTCGGATGTAATATCTTGTGAATAATCATCAATTTTCTTGTCTTCTGGCAGATTTCTCTGAGATTCTTCGTCCATTTTAAAAATGGTCCCGAGAATATTACAAAATGTGTTTATTCCGGGGTTCAATCCTTGGTCGAGTCACGCCAAAAAAGGAAAAAAATGGTACTTGATGCCACCTAACTTAACACTTCCCTATCGTTCATCGCCTCTGGCAGGTCTTCAGGGCTACATCTCGTATCCTCAGATAGCTGCTGAATGTAGGTTCGAGTTGGTCGTCCTGCTTTTGCATGTGGGGGTCCATAGCAGTACATCACTTATGAACTCGTCTCTGCTTCTCCAGTAGTGTCCTGCGTGTCTGGTTCGTCTAACTTGGATGGCTTTGTGATGGGAGCCAGGTGGCCGTATAGTTGGTCCTTTGTGGGGTGTTGCCGCCAGGACTTATTCAATATTGCTCGCAACATTTTTGTGACATTGCCGTCTAGCTTCTTCTCCAGCCGTTTTGTAAGCGTCCAAGTGGAGCATCCATACAGCAGTATCGACACGACCGCTGCCTGGAAGAAACTGCGTTTCATTTTATCGGTCAGTTTTGATTTCCATTGATTGATAGCTTATCGATAGCTGTCTATGCCTTCGTTAGTCGCGTGTCGATGTCTTTTTTGGTTGATGAGACACTGCTTCCTAGGTAGGTGAATTTGTCTTTCAATTTCTGATAGGTTCCATCTAGTGTGGAAATGTTGCCTGCTTGATTAAAACACATATTTTCAGTTTTGTGTGCATTGACATGGAGTTTAATGCCTGCGGCGGCTCGTTCCAAACTATGCATCAGTGTTCAGGCTTGGTTGGGCGAATTTGCCAGTATAGCTATGTCATCGGCGTAGTCGGCGTTGGCATAAAATAAACTGCGATTGTAAATATCCTTTTAAACAATGAAAAGAAACTAAATGAGTTTCTTGATATAAAGGAGATAAACAAGAAAAGCTAATTTTGTTCTGAGATTATACTCGCTTTTGACATTAGACAATGTAGATATTTTTTTATATTTCTCAAACCGGAGGTGTTTTGGTCAGACGGCGAGTTTACTCCCTTCTTACCGCTGACTGTCCTGACTGCTGATTCTTTGTCTGCTGACTGAGCGCTTGGGGTTTAAAACTTCCGTCGTAATATATTTTTCGGGCGATTACGTATTCTTTCTATGCAATTCACGCGGGATTTCCACTGTCTTTTGCTTATTTTAAGGCACAGCTGCATATCCTCTTTTGAAATCAACAAGCTATATGGCCTGTAATGGGTCAATATGTAACATAATCAGTTAAATTATGATCCCTGTTGAGATAAGCCCAGTTGCCTGTAGCTGTAGAACACATCGACTGCATCTCAGCAGAGGGATAAGAATACGCCCATGAGTATCCTGGAAATGAGATTAGATAATCGTACGCCTTCATTGCCATCGCTCCCAGAGTCACTCTTGCCGGAGTGGTAGCAGATGATATAGTCCAATTTATGGCTCAAATACAACTGTTTGACTTTTAAATTGAGTGCAAATAACTGACTAATGCAAAAAGGATTCTTTAAAATTAACTGTTTGATCGTTTAACTATGTCTAAGCAAATGACTGGTGTTTATTTGAATTATTAGTGATACATTACAGTATTTAAAACCATTTAAATTTGTTGACTTATGCTAAATTGAATTGTTAGAAATAGAGCTGTTTGATCATTTAACAGTGTGTATCTGCAATATAAGTTTACAAATCATAAATTTAATATATATGTAAAATCAGATTTAGCATTAAATAACCAACAATGGTTGATGTGCCTTAAAACTAAACCAAACCAAACCCTAACATCTATTCATTTCTGCCAACGATGACTAAATTTATCTACGTCTGAACGATAAAGCTAAAGGTTCTGAATCCAAGAAAACAATAAATATAGTTTTTACTCCTCCTTTGGAATCGAACTTTCTTTTCGTAATAATTTGACCAGATGCTTGAAAATATGGTAGTTGGTGGATGAGAAATCAGGAGAATATGATTGATATGACATATCCTAACTCGGTGAATTTCTGCAGTGTCATCTTGGCAACATGCAGCCGAGCATTGTCAAAAAACAAAATTTGATTGGTCGATCAACCAGAGCCGATTGCATCTTGATTAACTGAATATGCATTTCAAGCAAGCATTGGCATTAACTTTCCGTGGTGATACTCTTGTTAAATTCCGGAAAGCTATAATGGAGAGTACAAACGGCAGACTAAACAGACAGTCACTGAAATGACCTGTTAATGCGATTTGAATTGTGGAATTTATTTGGGTGCTACGTCACGGTGAAGTCAGTGAGACGATCGTTTCCGAAAGGATACATCCTTTGTCACATTTCATTGTTCGATCAAGAAATGGATCATGCAAGCTCCACAGAAATAGCATCGAACATACTACAAAACGACGATGGCTTTGAATTCCATTTACACCATGTTGAACCTAATTATCAAGTTTCTTCAATTTGTTAATTTTTTTTAGATGATCCGAAATGGTTAAAATTCAAATAATTACTTGAGCCTTTTTTGACACTTTCACAAGAATTTTGTGATTTCAAATGTTAGTCGTCAATTACAGATGTATGTTTACTCTCTTGATCTCTCAATATTCATATCTCTACAAAGGAACTTTGAAATCTAGCGCCGTTTTGCCCAATTACTAGTGGATCGTTCATCCCATGCTCCATTGATATTAGCAACGGTTTGAGAGGCATGCCGATCAAGCTTGAAATCATTCCAAAAAGTTAACACATCACTTCTTTTTGCCTGTTCATGTTTACGACCGCGTAACTTTAAAAATTAAACTCTGAAAAAAGCGAGAGAAAATTAACAAAGAGTATTTGATTATTGGCAACGGGAAATTTTTATTTACCAACTATTAGAATAATATAGTAGTAGTCGTCAATGAGGACCCGAAGGTCCCCTTTTCAATAGCTACTATATCGAGGTGTAGGGTAAGGCGCTACTCCTTTCCCTGGATTGCTCCACTTTACCCTTGACACTGACCTTTTAATGTAGTGTGTTAAGCAAGGAGGCATCATGTACCATTTTTTGAGTCTTTGGTAGGACTCGACCTAAGATTGAAACCCTTTCTCCTGGGCCATTAGCGAACACTCTACCCGCTAGGCTGATGGACCGGTTAGAATAATATAATGAGATAAAATTCAAACCATCAATATCTTAGTGAGTAGAGTGTTCACAAATTGTGCCAGGGGCTGGGGTTCAATCCCAAATCGAGTCATACCAAGGACTCAAAAAATGTTTCTTGATACCTCCTTGCTTAACACTCAGCATTATAAGGTGTGTATCCAATTATTTTCCCTCCAGCTATGGGTAGATTGTAGGGCAGACTGGGTTCTTCAGCCTTGGTGAGGCAACTAGTCTAGGAGAAGGAAAACTCTGAATTCAAACCTGTTAAACTCCGCTTAAAAATTGACCTTGTGTCATATCCTGCCCGAGCGGAGGGGTTGGTAAATATGATAAGGTATGTATCAGGAGTAAAGTGTGGCAATCCAGAAAAGGGATTTGCATCCTCCCATTCACCTAGGTGTAGTAGCTATTGAAAAGGGAACCCTCGGGTTGCCCTCAATTACGGTCGCTAACATTTACTTTCACGTATATTTATATAATTATGATTAAGATTTAATTCTGAAAGTGTTTCGAATCAGTAAAACATTTTCAGTGTACCATACATGTCAATGCTAAAGAGTATCACAATATTTTCAATTATAAGATTGAATTCTTTGAAAAACGGGATTAAAATTCACGACCGCCATATTTTACGATTCTGGTTCTCAAGTGAGCCGGTATGAATACATCTGAAGTTTTTTGAATTCAAAGTTTATTTTTCAACAACTTTCCCTCCGCAAGAATAATCTCACATAACAGAGATTTTATATCTAAAATCAAAATACATTGCTCTGAATTTTACGATAGAAAAGTATTGAAAATCAGCAAAAACAAGGAATTATCCATGGTTAGGAATACAATCATTAGTAACAACTAAGGTATAATACGAGTTTTACCGAGTTTGTGAAGGTGAATCATCTCACTGTACAGAAAGATGCTGGTCTGGCCAGATACTCTCTGTGTGCCACTCACTGAATTTGCCTCTATAGCTTGGACCCTGCCAACATTTTAAGGCTTACCTGACCCTGCCCGATCGTTGACGTTCTTGTGATAAACTCCACCATTTGAACAGCAACTGTTTTCTAGGATTTTCACAAGGTTTAGCCTAGTTGAAACTCGTAAGAGCATAAATATCCGAACTAAACTGCGATGCACGTTCATCGACGAAACTCTGAAATCACGCACAAAGTAAAGCCATACACAACGCGTCAGCGCACCAGCTATCACCATGTTACCTACCACACCAGGTACGTACTATGGCTTGAACTGCTTTGTTTTCGTGATATACACGCAACACACCAGCATGTACCAAGATATCACAGAACTTTCATTTACCCTCATATGTATAATGGAAATCCATTGAAAACTGATTTTTTATGGAACCTTTCCGCAATTCAGAAAATGTTATTGATAGAATAGCTTTATTATATGTATAATTCCATTTACATTTTTTAATGTTTTTTTTTTTTTTTCGTCTTTGCTATTCTTCCATTCAAACTTCCCTCACAAGTTTTTCGTTCTTTTTCTACGATCTATTATGATGATTCTTTCAGTTCTTCGACGATGTCACTTCCGTGACTGGTGAAGTAGTAAGCAGGCTCTTAATGCAATAATATAGTCTACATTGGGTTGGCGGGTCTCAAAGTTAGAGTTCTAACCCGTCCCTTTATGTATAGAATGAGTAAAGGCTATTGTTAATCATTTGGTGCGACGTGGGAAGACTAAAAATAGTGTAAAGATAAATAGAATCAACGATAGAAGAAGATTTTGGAAAAAGGTACAAAGCGCATAAAAAATCATAAATATTAGATTAATTCAAGAATAGAAATATAGAATTGAAAAAGAAGAAAAATTGTGAAAAAAAAAATCAGTAGGGAAAGTAAAGAGGGAGGAAAGAAAAAAAATAACGAAATTCTGTTAGAAAAAAGAAACAATAAAAAAAAAACCAATAAGGAAGAAGGAAAAAGAAGAAATATATATTTTTAGGAAAAGAACTGGAAATGATAAATAAATAAAGCATTGCATTGCGGGTTCTTGACAAAAGTTGCCATAAACAAAAAAGACAAGGAGGGGTGACGACGAGTTCAAATAAGGAAAAATGGAAAATATCAGACAGGTGGTCACAAAACGATTACCATGTATGTTTATATTCTAGTGTGTTTCAACCTCCCCCTGCTATCGAAATAAGGAGATGTGAAGTGATACTTTTGTGTCGAGTTGATCAATCGTAACCCACACCTTATGAGAGAAGGTGCTAACCTTGTAATTTAAGTCGATCTTTGTCCCCTCTCAGATATTTATTAAACGCCTAACCTTTTTACAAAAATCCACAACGCACGCATGAAGCTGTTTCTCCCTACACACCAAGAGAGATTCTTTGATTGACTCTTTGTTGTTGGTCAAGTCGCGCAAAAAGCAGAGATTTCCCTTTCTCTCTCTCTGTCTCTGCCTGTCTGTCTCTCTCTCTGTCCAATCATCCTTTACTCCTGGCAGGTCTTCCAAACGACATACTGTATCCGCACAAAGCTGATGTAAATAAGTTCATGGTGGTTGGCTAACAATGGCACGTCCATGTGCTGGAATCCATAGAAGAACGTCACTTACAATTCCTACTCGCTTCTCCAGTAGTGTCCCACATCATCTTGGATAGTTTCTGAGATGGGAGGTAGGTGGCTGTGAAACTTTCGTTTCGTATGGTGTTTCTTCAATATAGTTAGTAGCATTTCTGTGTACTTCCCATCTAGCTTTTTCTTTTGCTTTTTCTTGGTGTCTATGTGGTGCAGTAACAGCTTGAAAGAAATTCCGTTTTATATTACCAGATTGATCTGACTTACATATGACCAATAACCAATCGATGGCAGGTTACCTCTTCGCTAGTGGCATACTGACAACACTTTCAGTAGATGAGATGATGATGCTGAGGTAAGTGAACTACTAATTTCAGAGGCCTTCAATAGGGAGTTGCAATAGCTCCATCTTGTTCCAAACGTATTTACCTCCACCTACCAACATTTACCTATGCATCAAAGATTCGGCTTGGGAAGGTGCATTTGCATGAAGCACTTACATACATATATATATATATATATATATATATATATATATATATATATATATATATATATATATATATACTGTAACGAACGATACTGTACCTTTAAGAAAGAGGACTGGAAGAGATCCGAAGAAACCGAAATAGATATATAGTTCGGTAGATAGATTTTTAATGAAGGAAGCGTGGAAATGAAAGAGAAATAAAAACGTTCTTAAAGAAATGAATAAGAAATAAAGAAAAAATATAAAACAGTTTATTCGTTTATTTATGAAAGAAAGAAAGAAAGAAAAAAAGAAAGAAAGAGTTTTTTTAAAAAGTGCGAAGGAGATAGAACAGAAAAATAAATAGTGGCTTAGAGTCATTTTGAAAAGAAAATTGTATTAGATAAAAGAAAGAAAGAAAGAAAGAAAGAAAGAAAGAAAGAGTTTTTTAAAAAGTGCGAAGGAGATAGAACAGAAAAATAAATAGTGGCTTAGAGTCATTTTGAAAAGAAAATTGTATTAGATAAAAGAAAGAAAGAAAGAAAGAAAGAAAGGCTAATAGTAGTTGTTTAAATTTTGGAGACGAAGCTTGATGATTTTTATCATTAAGAGTTTTCGGACTATTGTCTTCATCTTTATTGTTATTTCCATAACGTTTCGACCGATATGTCATCCGACCTTCTTCAGGTGTTTGTCGAACTCGGTAACCTACACGGAACTTCAAACTACGTCCTTTATTGAATCCACGGGGGTCGCCTCATCTGATTCCGTTAGCCATAACCGGGTACAAGTGTTAAGTATTCATGTATTGTTACTCGCCTGCACTCAGTATTGAACCTGCAACCTCCAGATTATTGTCTCTTTAGAAGCTTAGGGAACCAAAGCATATAACCGTTACGCCATGAATCCAGCAGGAAGTTCAAAGTTCCGTGAAGGTTCCCGAGTTCGACAAACACCTGAAGAAGGCCGGAGGACATATCGGCCGAAACGTTTGGAAATAAAACCCTTAATGAAGACTAATAGTGTTTACAAAAAACTGCGAAGGAGATATTAATTGGTAAAGAAAGAAATAAACAAACAAATAAATGAATAAATAAAGGCTCATTTACATTGAAAATGAAAGCGTGCAATAGAAAGAAAGAAAGAAAGAAAAAAAGAAAGACTAATATTGTTTATAAAAACGTGCAAAGGAGATAGATAAATAAATAAAGGCTTAAAGGTGTTTTTAAAAAGACGCAATAAATTAGATTAAAAAAAAGAAAGAGAGAAAGAAAGAGAAAAATAAGTGTTAATATTTTTTTTTAAAAGAAACAAAATTTGATGAAGAAAGAAAGAAAGAAAGAAAGAAAGAATAAAAGAAGAGCTACTTTTTTGCAAAAAGAAATAAAGGGTGATGAAAGAAAGAAAGAAAGAAAGAGAAAAAAAAGTTAATTTCTTTTTAAAAAGAAACAAAATGTGATGAAGAAAGAAAGAAAGAAAGAAAGAAAGAAAGAAGAGCTGTTTAATTAAAAAAGAAAGAAAAAGTGAAGATAGAAAAAAAGAAAGAAAGACAGAAGACGTGTTTTTTTTAAAAAGAAATAAAAAGTGAAGAAAGAAAGAAAGAAAAAAAGAAAGAAAGAAAGAAAGAAAGAAAAATAAGAGTTAATTTTTTTTTAAAAAAGAAACAAAATGTGATGAAGAAAGAAAGAAAGAAAGAAAGAAAGAAAGAAAGAAAGAAGAGCTGTTTTTTTAAAAAGAAATAAAAAGTGAAGAAAGAAAGAAAGAAAGAAAGAAAGAAAGAAAAATAAGAGTTAATTTTTTTTTTAAAAAAGAAACAAAATGTGATGAAGAAAGAAAGAAAGAAAGAAGAGCTGTTTTTTTAAAAAGAAATAAAAAGTGAAGAAAGAAAGAAAGAAAGAAAGAAAGAAAGGAAGAAAAATAAGAGTTATTTTTTTTTAAAAAGAAACAAAATGTGATGAAGAAGAAAGAAAGACAGAAAGAAAGAAAGAAAGAAAGAAAGGAAAAAAAAGTGATAATTTTTTTTTTAAAAAGAAACAAAATGTGATGAAGAAGAAAGAAAGAAAGAAAGAAAGAAAGAAAGAAGAGCTGTTTTTTTAAAAAGAAATAAAAAGTGAAGAAAGAAAGAAAGAAAGAAAGAAAGAAAGAAAGAAGAGCTGTTTTTTTAAAAAGAAATAAAAAGTGAAGAAAGAAAGAAAGAAAGAAAGAAAGAAAAATAAGAGTTAATTTTTTTTAAAAAAGAAACAAAATGTGATGAAGAAGAAAGAAAGAAAGAAAGAAAGAAAGAAAGAAAGAAAGAAAGAAAGAAAAATAAGAGTTAATTTTTTTTTAAAAAGAAACAAAATGTGATGAAGAAGAAAGAAAGAAAGAAAGAAAGAAAGAAAGAAAGAAAGAAAAATAAGAGTTAATTTTTTTTTAAAAAAAGAAACAAATCGTGATGAAGAAAGAAAGAAAGAAAGAAAGAAGAGCTGTTTTTTTTTAAAAAGAAAGAAAGAAAGAAAGAAAGAAAGAAAGAAAGAAAAATAAGAGTTAATTTTTTTTTTAAAAAAGAAACAAAATGTGATGAAGAAAGAAAGAAAGAAAGAAAGAAAGAAAGACAGAAAGAAAGAAAGAAAGAAAAAAGAAAGAAAGAAAGAAAGAAAGAAAAGCTGTTTTTTTTAAAAAAGAAATAAAAAGTGATGAAAGAAAGAAAGAACAAAAGAAATAAAGGCTGATGAAAGAAAGAAAGAAAGAGAAAAAAGGAGTTAACTTTTTTTTTTTAAAGAACCAAAATGTGATGAAGAAAGAAAGAAAGAAGAGCTATTTTTTTAAAGAAATAAAAAGTGAAGAAAGAAAGAAAGAAAGAAAGAAAGAAAGAAAGGCTATTTTTTTTAAAGACAAAAGTGATCCAAATATAAGAAAAAAAGAAAACTTGAAAGGTGTTTTGAAAAAGAAGATAATCAGTGACTGATATATGATGAATCAAAAGGTAAAGCCTGAAATAGTTGGGTTTTTTTTTTAATTATGATCGAACGATGAGAAAGAAAGAAAGAAAGGAATACGAAATAAAATAAAATTATTTAAGGAAAATCCTTTAACGAAAAAACAAACAAAACAAAAAAGTATGTTTTTTTAAACTAAAAATCGGCAAGCAAAAAGAGGTAGGTTGAAAGAAAACAGAAGACCGTGAGGTGAAATTAGAAATAAAGAAGGGAGTAAATTTAACAAAAGGTTTTATTTAAGAAGTTGAAAAATAAGAGGGGCCATAAAAAATATAAACAAACACATTTGGTGGAGGAGGGGAGACTAAAATCAATATCCTTAAGATCGGCAACAATTCAACTCCATCAGATACATAATGTCAAAGAAAGAAACGAACCTGTAAAAAGAAAATTCCAAAAATACAAACACGTAGGAAATAAAAAAGAAAATAGTTGAAGATCATCAAATATCCTTCATGTTCTTTATTAGAAATCAAGAGAGAAGAACATGACGAATGTATTAACAAATATCGAGACCACTCATCAGAAAAAAAAAGAGAACATTTATTCTGGTCGTTAATCAAACAGGAATCCTTGTCGACGAAAAGGGCAGAAGTCGCTTATTGTTCGCTTCGAATAGTTAGATACGAATTTTCTTTTTTATTTATTTTGTTTCAGTTCATGGATAACTTATAAACGTTCTTGCATAGAAAAAAGGGCCCCAGCGTGCTTATTGATTTCATCGAAATCTGTAGAGATGTCAGAATAGGAAGACAGACCATTGAATCGAACTAAGAAAAAAAAAAGAGTAAGTAAGTAAGTCATCTGGAAGTATTATTGTGGGATAAGATCTGCATGTAAATGAAAAAAATAGGACCATATGGCATTTAGCAGAAGAATGGGATGAGTGGCTGAAAAAGAAGAGAAAGGAAGGAAAGTTTAAGTAAAATTGAGGATTCCAGGAGAACAGGTTGAGAAGCGAATATAGAATAAAAGATAAATGGACAGACGTGCTCAAAGATATATATATATATATATATATATATATATATAGAGAGAGAGAGAGAGAGAGAGAGAGAGATACTGACAGACCGACAGAAACGGATAGTGTCACAAAGAGACAGAGAGAGAAAGAGAGATGAATGGTAAGAGAGAAAAAAAAACAAGAGAAAGAAAGAAATTGAGAGGGAGATAAAGAGAGATAGAGAGAGATACTGACAGACCGACAGAAACGGATACAGAGTGTCACAAAGAGACAGAGAGAGAAAGACAGATAAATGGTAAGAGAGAAAAAAAAAAGAGAAAGAAAGAAATTGAGAGGGAGATAAAGAGAGAGAGAGAGAGAGAGAGAGAGATATACTGACAGACCGACAGAAACGGATACAGAGTGTCACAAAGAGACAGAGAGAGAAAGAGAGATAAATGGTAAGAGAGAAAAAAAAACAAGAGAAAGAAAGAAATTGAGAGGGAGATAAAAAGAGAGAGACAGAGAGACAGAGAGTATGCGCGTGTGAGTGTGTGTTAGAGGTAGAAACAGATATAGACAGCGAAATTGTAGTAGAAGATGCCCGCCGGTGATTGCGGGTTCGTGTCCCGTCAGAGGTGCCACGAACAACCATAACCGTACACTATGACTGGTCCCTGCTTAACAATAGAGATATTGAAGATAAATATATATTAACACAAAGAAACAAATTCAATGTGTTGTGTAGCCGTAACACAAATACAAATATAAGCGGAAACATAATCAAAGTTGATTAACGAACTTCAATGAACGAACGAACACACTTCTTAATAAAAATATATCTCACTCTTTATTCTCGAAAGGGTTGATGTTTCTGTGATGTGTGAGAGATGGGTGGAGAGACATATTCTCAGAGAGAGGACTTCTTCGCATATCTTCTTCCAGGAGCCAGTGGGTGCCAACGCTTGCACCCCCTTGCAAGCTCGTAGGGGAGACGCCTCTGAGCGGCTGCGTGTCCCTTGCTCAACTGCGATTCTCTGCACTCTGTCCAAATCTCACCGCGTGGTTCTCATCACGTGGTTTATTTCCGGTTACGCATCTGTTGTGCCCGAGTGCTCTGATCGTGCTGTCATCTTCCTATTTACTAATCAAAATATGTCATCTTGCTAAAACACACGGTGTCACTCGGAACGAATCGAAAATCCATGGCATATGTTATATAACAGATGCACTTCAGGAGATATAAGAAACACTCAGAATGACGAATATGAGAACTTCGTCAATGCCCACATAGAAACCGCTGCAGAATGTATACCAACTAAACTAAAAGCTAAACCTAGAGCCTCATGGGAGACATTAGCGGTTAGAAATAAACGTGCAGACCTGAAAATCGCATCCCTATGCAATAGGAGGAACCCAACTAATGTCAACAAACAGATTACATACAAAATCAGATGAATAAGATTAGAGACTCGGTTGAAGAGAGACCATCTAGGATAGCAAGGCTGACAGTATACGAAGTGAGTAGAAGGAAGAGTACTGTGAGAGCTAAACTGAAAGCTACTAGTGTTATGTTTTGACCTTTTGATCCGACCAAAAATGCCATTCAAGGTGATGCACCGGAAGGAAGCGACACATTCTAGTGGCAGTTATGAGAGGAAATCGCGCAGGCGGAAATTGGCTGATGAAATGAGACGAGGTAAAAAAAAAAAATCACATTATACTCCCATAGGCTGACGCACCGGAAGAGAGTGACCTTTGAACTGGATGACAGTTATTTCCGCTCGATGACGATCACACAGGCCATTCCAAAGAAAGCGGAAGTGACATATCCCGGCCCCCAGATATCGGAAGTAGTCGTGGAGGCGTGTCCATATCTCCGCGTGGGAGTTTGAAGGTAATATAAGGCCGACGAATTGAGGACAGTAAAATACAGACAGTAAAGCACAGACAGGCGAGAAGGAAGACAGGCGGGAGCACAGACAGGCAAGTAGAGTTGAGGACAAGCAGTATAGTTGGAGACGGATATGGACGAGATATAGGAGGGAAAGCCACCACCCCGGAGAGTGGACTCTAAGGCTCCGGTTGAGCAACCATGGAGAATGAGAAAGACACAACGCTGACGGCCATCACTTTGGGGGCAAACTTTGAGTAACCCTTTTCGAAACCTTACAAATAAAGTGAGAGGTAAAATATTTTATAAAGAAGTCTTCCTGCGTCTTTCTGCGTGCGTCGTTTATTTTTGCGTTCTTATCATCGTGCGTCTATTTGATTATTTATTGTGTCGTTATGATACTGGATGAACATGTATATATGTATATAAGCATATTTATTATGTGAGTATATAACACTAGCCAAGAAGAACGAATACACCAGTGGAAACAACATTTCGAGAATTTACTAGGAAAACCTCCGAAAGTTATGGATCAAACTATGGCGAAAATAATTAGTAATCAACGAGACATCAGACTTGGACAGTTTACGTGAAAAGAAATCGTCTTAGAACTATGAAAAATTAAAAATAGGAAAGCAGCAGGGCTTCATAAAATACCACCAGAAGTATGGAATACCAGGAAATTCGACAACATACTGTTCCGATATTGCAACACCGTATATAACCAGAACACAATAGACAGATAGACAAGGGATGCGTCCCTCCTTTCCGCAAGAATCTTTCTTTGTTTTTAGTGGCATATCAACTCTTTTTAGGTTATTTAATGCCAAAGCCGTTCTCCTAGAAGAACAGTAGTGATACTATCGAACCCATAGCTTGGAGGATAAGGGGGCTCATACCTTTCCCAAGGGTATTTGCCCGAAAGTGAACGTAATAGTGCGACTAGGGTACGAACTCGCGTACTACGATTCCGCAGTTCAACGCTTTAACCATTACACCACGAGGACACCCCCTTTTCTCCAAAAAGGGTGACCTCAGAATAGCCATGAACTACCGAGGTATAACGCTTATTTCCATTGGAACTAAGATCTACAATACTCTATACGAAACCGCATAGAACCTAGAATAGACAAAATACTCAGGAAGAACCGAAATAGCTTTCAGAGAAAATGATCCATGACATCACAAATTTTGACTATCCGTCGAATTCTAGAAGGTGTTTGTGCAATAAACCTCGAGGCAACACTAATATTTGTAGACTTCTCCAAGGCATTTAGCTCTATACACAAAGGGGGGATGGAACAAATACTTCTTGCTGACGGTCTCCCTAAGGAAACCGTCGCAGCCATAATGATGCTATATAAAAACACGAAAGTAAAAGTTCACTCACCAGATGGAGACACAGATTAGTTTGGCAGTATAGTAGGTGTGCTGCAAGGAGATACATTAGCCCCATACCTGTTTCTTATCTGTCTAGACTACGTGCTTAGAACGTCAATAGGTTTAATGGAAGAAAACGGTCTCACAATGGTAAAAAAAAAGAAGCAGAAGATACCCCGAAAAAACTATTACGGACGTGGACTACGCCGATTAACTAGCGCTTCTGACAAATATAACCGCCCTAGTCGAAACCCTGCTACATTGTCTGGAACGGTCAGCAGGTGACATATGCCTGCATGTAAACATAGACAAAACATCTCCACACTAAACGGTGGTCCTCTAAGACTAGTAGACAAGTTCACCTACCTAGGAAGCAGACTTTCATCAGCCGAAAATGACGCCAACACGCTCCGAGCAAAGGCTACGACAACTATCGATAGGCTATCGGTCATTTGGAAGTCAGACCTGTCTGATATAATAAAATGCAGCTTTTTCCAAACAGCGGTCGTATCAATACTGTTATATGGATGCACCATATATACGCTAAGTGTATGAAGAAAAAGCTTGACGGCAATTACTCAAGAATGCTACGAGCTGTACTGAATAAGCCCTGGAGGCAGTACCCCCACAAAACAGCAGATGTACGGCCACTGACAACCGATCAGAAAAAAAACATCCAAATTAGATGGACCAAACGTGCGGGACACGGCTAGAAAAGTAATGACGAGCTCATAAGCAATGTACTCCTGTGAACCCCTTCACATGCACGAGCAGAAGTACGGTGACCAGCTAGAACCTATCTACAGCAGCTCTGTGCCGATGCACGATGTAGCCTGGAAGACCGGCCGGGAGGAATGAACAACAGAGATGGATGGCGGGAGCGGGTCAGGGAAATCCGTGCTAGCAGTATGACATGATATATATATATATATATATATATATATATATATATATATAAAGGCGAGATTGACAGAGTCAGACAAATAGAAACAGCAATAAAAACGAGGTGAAACAGATTGAGCTGTCTTAGATAGATAGATAGATAGATAGATAGATAGATAGATAGATAGATAGAGAAAATGAGTCAGTGAGAGAGAGATAGAAAGAGAGAAAGTGATAGAGAGAATTAGAGAGAAAGTAAAAAACAAAGAGAAAGACAGAGAGATTAAGATATATATGAATATAAAGATATATATATATATATATATATATATATATATATATAGAGAGAGAGAGAGAGAGTGTGTGTGTGTGTGTGTGTGTGTGTTCCAGACAGAGACACATATAGACAGATAATAACAGAAATGTTATAGAGAATAGGAACACACTCATACATTCACACATACACACACAAGCACACAAACATATATATATATATATAAGTAAAGTTGGCGACCGTAGTCAGATGTGACCACAAGGCTCTCTTTTCAGTAGCTACTACACCGAGGTGTAGAGGAGGGCGCTACTCCTTTCCCTGGATTGCTCCACTTTACTTTTGATACATACCTTATATTGCTGAGTGTTTAGCAAGGAGGTATCAAGTACCATTTTTAAAGTCTTTGGTATGACACGACTTGGGATTGAACCCAAGTCTCCCAGACCATTAGCGAACACTCGTGTGTGTGTGTGTGTGTGTGTGTGTGTGTGTGTGTGTGTGTGTGTGTGTGTGTAGAATTCAGAGGCAAACAGACAGAGACAAGTATATAGATGGAAAGAAACATAAAGAGATGGCTGTGAGCTGACTGATAGATAGATAGATGAGAATAATGAACGTCTTAGATAAGGAGATAGAAATTATAGATAAACGGATAGGCAAAGGTTTCAGAAGAAATAGACGTAGAATTTGAGACAGCAAATCGATACGAACGCACTGATAAAAATTGTAAATTCTAATTAACCCACATAATCATTTGATCAATGATGACAAAGATTTATTCCCAATAAATAGCTTAAACATAATTATTGACAAAAAACAGGCTGACAACAAACATACTTAGACTAGTAAACAAATAATAACATAGGTAATCTTCTTTACAATGGCCTTTTCATTTTTATAATATTGTTACCATCGGATTAATAAGATTACCTTAATCAGACTACGAATTGGCAGCTCTCAAAAAGTATTGGATTCATTGCCTTTATAATGATCTTTTTGATAAGCAATTTAAACATCTGCGTATTACTTCAGGAACGAAGATGTAATAAAGACTGCTTAGTCTCTCTTAACGCTCTGTTTGTTGGGCAGAGAAGGGTAAGATAGTCCCCAAAACGGGATTCTATGTGTGGCACAAAGCTAAATCTGATTGTGAATCTCATTTCTTGGAGATTTTAAGAGATATGGAGTACTCCAGCATTACCATTATTCTAAAGCCCATTCTGAGACGAATCTGTTGTATCTGTTAGGGTACTATCTATGGGCAAAATAGATCTATTTAAAAAATATTTGAATTCGATAGGTCTGCCAGTAAAAATAAACAAAATCTCTTATGAAACAATTAAAGACGTAAATATAAACGTAGAATGAAGATGATTGCCGAAAATCCAGATATAAAATAACCCTTGATGCGTCGACGTACCGTTCAACTTAATCGATCCATCCATCAATCAGTGTATCACAAATAGAGTAAATTTTTGATTGGCAATTTGTCGACTGCGGCTACGTGAAGAGAAGTAATGTTTCATAAAAAAAGGTTTCTCTATGACTTCACTGAGTTCTTTCTTTTGGTTTCTTTGGCTTCAGGTTGGCCTCTGCCCTTGTCACCGGATCAGAGTGCTTTGGAATGATTTCATTATTTTCAAACAGGAGAACCAGAGTATCAAACAATGCCGAAGTCGGTTCTAATTATTTATATCCGTTTTAGAGTTGGAAACACACACACTTAGAAGTGAGGCCGGAGTTTATCCAAAGAGCCTGGTCTTAAAATCTAGCTGCCTTTTGCTATACCCTTGGTTGGTCAGTACTGGCTGAGGAGACTGCCTGCTTCAATTGCTGGGAATCGGTCCACTGATGCGAGCTACAGAAAGTTTCCAACTCTTACTACAAGGTCGTAAAGAGAATAATAAGAGTTGAGGAATTTTTGTTTGTTGTAATATATATATATATATATATATATATATATATATATATATATATATATATATATATACGGCTGCCACTCGCATAATGCAAAGCTCTTCGAACGAATTGAGCCCTCTGGAATCCAGTACGGTATAAATGTAAACAATCGAAAGCCACAACTTAATGCCTTATAATTCCCGAGCTGACGTGGTTCGCTTGTTAGCTGAGCAGTATGATACTAAGTCTAACGTAAAGTCGGGCGGGTTTCGATCCCAGCTTCAAGCGTCCTACGTGTCCAACCGCACTGAAGAGTTGGGATACAACGAAACAGTCTGTCTGTGGCTGACTATATATATATATATATATATGGAAGTGAATATGGATCTGAATCCGACAATTTGAAGAAAGTAGAAAAACAGAATAATCCAAATTAGATGAATTTATTTTGATGTAAAGCCAACGTTAAATGTTTCGGTTTTTATAACCTTCATCGGGACTTTGATATCATGACAATTGTTCTCACAGAGATGGATGCTTGTCGAGATCACAGGAGCAAATAAAATGTATATAACGAATAAGATATAAACTCGCATTTAGCGTTCTTAATTTTAAAGTATTAAGTTCGTGTATGGCGCGTGGAATGACGTTAGATTTTTAAGAGATCAGAAAAGACCCGTTTTTAGAGAAATAGGCAGAACTAGGTAAGTTTTTAGTACTTACAGATCATTTTTAAGTCAATCATGTTAGATGTGTAAGAATGGATGTGGTGATTGTTTTCCAAAAGACATTTTTACTTCCGTACAGTCCTTTTGGAAAAACAAATACCAAATACATTCGCATACGACATCTAGCATGGATGACTTCAAAATGATCTGTAAATATAAAACTTACCTATCTCGGCATATTTTTCAATAACAAAAGGACTTTTTTGATATCTTAAAGATCTAACATTTTCATACTTCATTCCACGTGCCAAACACGAACTTAATTTTTTTAAAAGTAAGAACGCTAAATGTACTTTTATATTTTTATCGTTATATAAATTTTATTTGCTCCTATTATCCCGAGAAGCTTCTATCATTGTGTGAACAATTCTCATGATATCAAAGTCCTGATACAGGTTTTAAAAACCAAAACTTTTAACTTTGGTTATACATCAAAACAAATTCATCTCATTTTGGATTATTCTGTTTTTCTACTTTCTTTATATATTTTTTCTACTTTCTTCACACACACACATATATATATATATATAAGTATATATGAGCACTCTGGCGAAGGAATTGTCGGCCGCTGCTAGCGTAATGCGAAGCTCTTCGAAAGAATTGAGCACCCTGGTAGCCGATAGGGTATAAAAAAATGTAAACAAACGTAAATGTAAACAACTGGTGCTTTTGCTAAAATAAATACCTTAAAAATTCCCTTAGCCAACGTCGTCCACTTGGTGGCCGAGAGGTCTGAAGCTTAGTCTAACGTAAAGTTGGACGGGTTTCGATCCCGGCTTCGTGTGTTTAGCCACGTGTCTGATAGAACGAAAGAGTCTATCTGTGGATGACAGTATATATATATATATATATATATATAACGTCAGCGCAGGAATTATAAGGCATTAAGTAGTAGCTTTCGTTTATTTACATAAAAGATACCAGAGTGCTCAATCCGTATATATATATAGCATGGAAAGCTATCGATAAAATGAAATGCAGTTTCTTCCAGGCAGCGGTCGTGACGATACTGCTGTATGGATGCACCACTTGGACGCTAACAAAACGGCTCGAGAAGAAGATAGACGGCAATGACACAAGAATGTTGCGGGCAATAATGAATAAATCCAGGCAGCAACAGTACAAAGCACCAACTATACGAATACCTGCCTCACATCACGAAAATTATTCAAGTTAGACAAACCAGAAAAAGAGACGAGCTCATATGGACCCCCTTATATGACCGAGCAAAAGCAGAACGACCAGCTTGAACAACACCAATTCTTCTTTAAGATTCTTTGCAACGATGCACGTGAAAGACCAAGTTCTAGGAAATCACACTGGTATATCAGTGTGTGTATACACTAACTTGCTTAAGATATTACTGGCTCGGAATTGGGTTACGCTTGGTGGGGCTGTTGAACCGGTAAGTGTTGTTCTTGTTTGTTCTGCACGTAAGAGTAATGGCTTCTACGGGAAGGAATCCGAAAAAGTTCCTTCGGGGACGTTTCCAAGAACTTGGTCTTTCACGTGCATCGTTGCAAAGAATCTTAAAGAAGAATTGTTGTACCCATACAGTTTCTTGTCTCAGTAATAAATCATTATCATATCAATGGTTTGCATCTTATGTGAGACACACTGTTTATATATATATATATATATATATATATATGTGTGTGTGTGTGTGTGTTTGTGTGTTTGTTGGTTTATTTAAACTCTTTATGCGTCATTTAATGCTGAATTATGATTCATTTGTAAATGTTTGATAGTAATCAGAATTATATTTTCCAAGTTTCATGGTATTTTTAAAACAATATATCTATTTATGAAGAATGCTCATTATTATATAATATTAGTTTATCGGATCTGATATTATTGTAATTATTGTATCGCGGTAAGGAAGAGATACACAGTGAAATAAAGAGTTAATTATTTATTAACTCAAGTGGTACAGTGCAACAAATATAATTAGTCTCGCGCTGTGGGTGTTAGGTCCAAAGTTGGTCTTACTAGAGACCCAGATCTTGCATAACCCTCGGTCTTAAGAAACGCGACGTGTTTCATACCTCTGCGATAGCAGAAGTCACGTGGTACTAACCACTCTACCGCATTAATTGAAATGATGCTTCCCGCTGAGCTGCGGAATACGCAGAATACTCAGACTAGGGATAAGAGGTTAAAAAAATCTATTTCCTGGGTATGATATTAAACCATATTCGCCGGAGAGGGTTCATATCTGGTTCTTTTATGAAGTGTGGTCGCCTCTTCATTGCCATTAATTCCAGTCTACTGCTCTCCTTTACCTTTTAAAGACAACCGATCTCGGAGAAGGAAAACTCTGAATTCATATCGTTAAATTTCACTTAAATATCGCCTTTGCCTCGCATCTTGCTCGTGGAGGAAGTACTTGGTAGATACATACCTGATAGTGCCCGTGTTGGATCAGGGTTATTTTCATTGGAAATGAACACGACAACCAGAGTTCAAATCCTGGACGTTGCAGTATAAATTTTATATAGCGCTAATATCTTTAGGAAAGGTATGAATTCAACTATTCTTCCTCCAGCTATGAATAACTAATAAGATAGACTGAGATAGTTCACCTTGTATGGCAACCGGTCTAGGAGAAAGAAAAATTCTGATTTCAAACCCTTTAAACTCCGCTTAAATATTGACCTTGTGCCGCATCCTCCTTGTGCAGAAGTGTTGGTAAATACATACATGATACGACTGGAAGGTTTTAGTATGTAAATTTATTAGAAATATAATTTAATCTACTTATTATATACATATTTACCAACCCCTCCGCTCGGACAGGATGTGACATAAAGTCAATTTTTAAGAGAAGTTTAACAGGTTTGAATTCAGAGTTTTCCTTCTCCTAGACTAGTAGTCTCACCAAGGCTGAAGAACCTAGTCTGCCCTACTATTTACCCATAGCTGGAGGGAGAATAATTGGATTCATACCTTATCCAAGGGTATTACCGCTATGTGAAATGCAATGAGTCTCGTTCAGGATTTGAACTCGTATCGCCGTGTCCATTTACTACGACGATAACCATTACACCACGGGCACCTCCTGCTTATTATATAAGACAATATTGCAGAAAAACAAAGATAAAACTATTTCAAATCCTTATCCTTTCAAAAGCTTTCAGAAGCTTTCAAAAGCGAAGTTTAACAGGTTTGAATACAGAGTTTTCCTTCTCCTAGACTTGTTGCCTCACCAAGGCTGAAGAACACAGTCTGTCCTACTATTTACCAATAGCTAGAGGGAGAATAATTGGATTCATACCTTTCCCAAGGGTATTAGCGCTATGTGAAATGCAATGAATCTCGTCCAGGATTTGAACTCGTTTCGCACGTGTCCATTTACTACGACGATAACCATTACACCACGGGCACCTCCTGCTTATTATATAAGACAATATTCCTGAAAAACAAAGATAAAACTATATCAAATCCTTATTCTTTCAAAAGCTTTCAAAGCGAAGTTTAACAGGTTTGAACACAGAGTTTTCCTTCTCCTAGACTAGTTGCCTCACCAAGGCTGAAGAACACTGTCTGTCCTACTATTTACCCATAGCTGGAGGGAAAATAATTGGATTCATACCTTTCCCAAGGGTATAAGTGCTATGTGAATGCAATGAGTCTCGGTCGGGATTTGAACTCGTATCACCGTGTCCATTTCCTACGACGATAACCATTACACCATGGGCACCTCCTGCTTATTATAAAAGACAATATTGCAGAAGAACAAATATAAAACTATATCAAATCCTTATTCTTTCAAAAGCTTTCAAAAGCGAAGTTTAACAGGTTTCAATTCAGAGTTTTCCTTCTCCTAGACTAGTTGCCTCACCAAGGCTGAAGAACACAGTCTGTCCTACTATTTACCCATAACTGGAGGGAAAATAATTGGATTCATACCTTTCCCAAGGGTATTTGTGCTATGTGAAATGCAATGAGTCTCGGTCGGGATTTGAACTCGTATCGCCGTGTCCATTTCCTACGACGATAACCATTACACCACGGGCACCTCCTGCTTATTATAAAAGACAATATTGCAGAAGAACAAATATAAAACTATATCAAATCCTTATCCTTTCAAAAGCTTTCAAAAGCGAAGTTTAACAGGTTTCAATTCAGAGTTTTCCTTCTCCTAGACTAGTTGCCTCACCAAGGCTGAAGAACCTAGTCTGCCCTACTATTTACCCATAGCTGGAGGGAGAATAATTGGATTCGTACCTTTCCCAAGGGTATTAGTGCTATGTGAAATGCAATGAGTCCCGTCCAGGATTTGAACTCGTATCGCCGTGTCCGTTTACTACGACAATAACCATTACACCAGTTCGAGCTTCAGTTTCGCTTTTTCGATCAATTTCGGACAAATGTTTTTGGAAAGGTAAGAACTCCATTACCACCCCAGCAATGAGTTAAATAATACCCCAACCGTCTTACAAGGGTGTATTTGCTGTGAATAACCCATGGAGATTGATATGACATTAAATAATGAAACAAAACAAATATCAATCAAAATCGAGACCCAATATTTCATCTCTAAATCGACCGTGTGACTAAAGTCTCGTAACAGAGATCAAGTGTCACTCATTCACATTTGAATACACATGAAATTCCGTTAAAATATTATTTTAAATCTTTCACAAAATAAAAAGAAGGAAAAAAATTATGCCCTTTGCTTCGGCAGCTATTCTTGTTCGTCGACCTTTTTCCTCTGGCCTTAGATTTCCTAGTTATAAATAGTTTTATCCACGTGAAAAGTTCATTTTTAATCGTCCGTTTGTTTTATTGCTTTGCCAATATTTACATATCGACTTCCCACGTTGTATCACGTTTTACCGCTTTTGATGTCAAATCTATATCAAAGAATCAAACAACGACAAACGAAAACGTATGACCTACCTTGAATATATTTTTCTGTTTCATTGAAAACCACTTTTGAATCAGTTTAGTTTTAATTGATTTGAAACAAATGTAGCCGGTGGCATCTTTAGAATAACTTCTATTATCTTTTTAAAATTCTACTGTTTATTTTTTAAATATTCCAGCAAAATCCCTTGTAAAGCTATTACATCGTTTCTCTTGCGGGCAACATTGCCACACTAGACGGAGCCTCTCTGAAACTAGTAGACAAATTCACCTACCTAGGAAGTAGCATCTCATCAACGGAAAAAGACATCGACACACGACTGACGAAGGCATGGACGGCTATCGATAGGCTCTCGATCATATGGAAGTCGGACCTAACTGATAAAATGAAACGCAGTTTCTTCCAGGCAGCGGTCGTGTCGATACTACTATATGGATGCACCACATGGACGCTAACGAAGCGGCTGGAGAGGAAACTAGACGGAAATTACACAAGAATGTTGAGAGCAGTATTAAACAAGTCCTGGCGACAACACCCCACGAGACTCCAACTATACGGACACTTGCCCCCCATCACGAAAACTATACAAGTTAGACGAACCAGACACGCGGGACATTGCTGGAGAAGCAAGGACGAGCTCATAAGCGATGTACTCCTGTGGACCCCCACTTATGGATGTGCAAAAGTAGGACGCCCAGCACGAACTTACATACAGCAACTATGTGAGGACACAGGATGTAACCCTGAAGACCTACCGGAGGCGATGAATGATAGGGAGAAGTGGTGAGAGAGGGTCAGGGATATCTGCGCTGGCTGCGCGACATGATGATGATGATGATGATGATGATGATGATTATAAAATAACAATATACCCATATACCATATTTACCCAACCCCTCTGCTCGGGCAGGATATGACACAAGGTCAATTTTTTAAGCGGAGTTTAACAGGTTTGAATTCAGAGTTTTCCTTCTCCTAGACTATTTGCCTCATATATACCCATTTACAGTCAACAGAAATACACTCTCTATGATAATAGCAATCTAAGACAAAAATATATTTAACCAATGCTGTTGGAATTATACTCCGACCTTAACTTTTTTGGTGTTGATGTTGCTTAAGAGTCTTTCTTTTTTGCGCGTAGTTATGATATGAAGTATCCTAAGTCGAATGATTTGAAAACAAATGTTTTTTACCCACATATGGGACGTTGATTGGTACATCCACTCAGAGTGAGTGGACATGGGAGTGATACCAATGAAAGAGTACTCGACACTACCTGGTTCAACAAAACAAGAGCCTCTCCATCAGATACAGATTTTTATCATACCCAGGACACGTTTTTTCAAGAGAGACATACACCTCTGCAGGGAATAGTCTGCTTATTCTCAGCTCCACAGATTATCAAAACGAATGACTTTGCCAAAAGTTATATCATTTCAAGAATTCTCTTCTAATAATTTTTATAGTGATTCATTTGACCCATAGATGGGACACAGACAGATACAACTATTACGGGTCAGAGAAATGATTGTATACTTTTCAGAGTTGCAAAACTGAAACTTCTCCACCTGATACTGTATCATGTTATAACCAGGACACAGAAAGCTATGTAATACTGAAATGAATATAAATTATACTATTTGTTTATGTGGATATAAAAAAAAATGTCAAAATCTTTTGGGAATTTGTTTATCATTAATACGAAGATATCTTTAGGTTTCGTTCGTTTTTATTTAATGTAGGCTGTTTAATACCAAAACCGTCCTTGTACATGAACAGTATTGGTACTATTTAACCCATACTTGGGGGATAAGTGGATCATATATTTTCAAAAAGCATGAGCCCGAAAGGGATCGTAATAGAACGACTGGAGCTCGAACTCACTTACTATGAAGTCGTAGTACAACATGTTAGCCACTAAGCCACTGGGACAAACCTTATTGACTTTTTTTGTTTAAAAATTATTTACACCTTTTCTCATTGACTGAATACCTTTAAAAGGTTTGATGGAGATGATATGCTTAATTTGACATACATCGTAATTATTTATTTATACGTAATAAGCCTTTGGTCTAATGAGTTCAGTGTTCGTCACTAGTCCTGCAGACCGGGTTTCAATCCCAGGTCACGTCATACCAAAGACTGAAAAAATGGTACGTGTGTACCATAGCCAGATACGGATATGCGAAATGGACATATAACGTTCATATATATATATATATAGGAATCTCGAAAAACACTTATGACTTCTTAGTTCAAGTACGAAACTTTTTATTACCTTTGAGTTTAAAGGTTCTTCGACATAAGGGGAGAGATACGCACTCTTTCTATTTTGGCTTTTCCATCTGCCCCCCCCCGCCCAACACGTGTGGCCCCCGCCACAAAAAGCCAAATGGCCTGGCTTCGGCGAGCAAGCGAAAGTCAACCGTCTTCTCCCGAGGCATGTCTCAACTCAAATAACTGACTTTTTCAAAATTCCCCAAAATCCTCCGCGCGCGCTTCTGGTGCATGACGTCATTCACATCCACTGGTCAACCTTTCTATCGGATTTTTATTTTGACATCTATGAACGATACATCCTCCCCGCGTGCGCGTTAACACCTGCACTCAAATTTGCACCGAAGTAACCCATATGCCGAGCTGAAAGTTTCTCAGCCTAACTAAACCCAAAGGCATAAAACGAAATCCCTTGGCCATTATATTACACGTGATGCCGCCTTAACACTCAGCGTTATAAGATACTGAACAAGAGTAAAGTGGAGCTATCCAGGGAAAGAAGCCCCTTTCCCTACACATTGGTGTAGTAGCTATTGTAAAGGGAGCTTTCGGGCCACCTTTGACTTAGTTCGCCTGATTTACTTTAACTTTTTTAGCCCTAAAGTTACGTGTGCATATTATATATAAGAACAGTATAATCAATTTTTTAGGAACACATGTATCGTATATTGGAAACAGAATGAACGGGATGTAATGGTTATCGTCGTAGGAAATGGACACAGCAACACGAGTTCAAATCCTGGAAGAGACTCATTGCATTTCACATCGAACTAATACCCTTGGGAAAGGTATGAATCCAATTATTCTCCCTCCAGCTATGGGTAAATAGTAGGACAGACTGAGTTCTTCAGCCTTGGTGAAGCAACTAGTCTAGGAGAAGGAAAACTCTGAATTCAAACCTGTTAAACTCCGCTTAAAAATTGACCTTGTGTCATATCCTGTCCGAGCGGAGGGGTAGGGTAAATAGGATGAACGAAAGTAAGTTAGATTAGTAAATTTCCTTTCTTCGTTTTAATGGCATATTAACCTTCACGGGAAATTTAATCCCACAGCCAGCCTTGTGCTAGAAGAGTAGAGTCACGCTTTAACTTATAGCTGTGCCGGTGAGATAAAGAAATTCATACCTGCTCCAACGTATGTAATCTTATTAGTACAATTGGAGTTCCAACTCGCTTCCTGTGATGTTGCAGTCGAGCATATTAGTCACTGCGTCACCTGTAGGAACATAACATTAATACATTTTTAGTACCAAAGAAATCTTTGTCTCTGTTGGAAAAAAGCCCAGTCGTCAATAAAACGTATAGCACGAAAACATATGCATATATTTGTCTTCCTGAAAAGCATTCAAGTGTTCTTTTCTGTTTTTTACGTTGAAAAATATTCATGCCGACGGTGATAAAAGACGTGGCAAACAAGTAATTTCAGAGTAAAGAAAAGTGTTCGATATATTTCAATTATTGTTCTTCGGGTCGGACCCCATAAAATTCCAAGATATATTTTATCCTGAAGACAGCATCAATACAGACGGAGCCTGTTATGGAATATTTAAATATAAACGGGCGTAATCGTCGAAGTCATGACTAGAATTCGGATATTGAAGAAGGTACAGATTTCTGCTCATGAGACGAAATTAGAAACTTTACAAAAGTTTTGTCGACACCCGTTCGTTTAAAATAAAATAAACTATCTATATATTAAGTGGCTTATTCTGTCAGGGGAAATCTGGTAACTTTTCCCTCTTAATAGTCCAGGCACCTGCTGGGAATGGATAAATAAAAAAGAAAAAAGGAAAAACCAAATGGACGATGTGTAAAAAGGTGTTAGATGTCAGTTAAAAGGTATTAGATACCGGTTAAAAGGTATTAGTTACTAGTTAAAAGGTGTTAGATGCCAGTTAAAAGGAATTAGCTGATAAATGTACTTGATACCAGGTAAAAAGTACGAGATACCAGGTAAAACGCTAAAAAGATACCAGGTAAAAAGTGATGATAAAAGGTTAGGGATATACTGATGTATTTGCGAGAAGCACAAGATCATCTCTGTAGTCTGCGTCTGTCGTTTTCACTGCTTCTGTTATTTGTATTTCTTAAATCTAAAACCATTTTCTTTTGTTTGATTCATTGATGTTCGTAGAATGCAACGTAGGCAGCTTATAAACATGTATGGTCAAATGTATCTCCTCGGAAAACATTCCAGTGACAATGTTAAAGAAGCCGGTGTCACCATTAAGGGGGAGAACTGTTGCTTCCGTATTTTCGTAAAGCATCCGACCAAATATGAACCCCTGCTATACAGCCTGGAACATGCAGCAGGAGACATTGGCTTCTACGTGAATTCAGATTAACCAGACTTTTTGATTTTTAAACAATATGGAGCCATCTCCACTTCAAGTAACTAACCTGAGTTTAACAGATCACCGTAAATACCTTAGTTGTAATATCTCATCTACTTAAAGTAATGTCAACCCATACATTCCTTGCCCAGTTGGCTGGAGTTGTAGAATACACAGACTTCTTCTCTGTAGAGGGGTAAGATCCCCTCCAATGAGTGTCCTGAATATGATACTAAAAACTGATGATGATGTCCCAGTAATGCAAGAGCTTTGTACAATGCAGAGTACCACTTCATTGCCATCACTCCCAGGTCAACCGGTCTGCAGTGGCAGCACCTGTAAAGGCCCTATCTATGGGTTAAATAGTACTAAACTTTATACTAAACTTTAACTGAATTACTGGAAATAGAACTGTTTTTGACACTAAAATTGCATACTTATGCTAAACTGAACTGTTTGAAATATATATTTTCTTTTAAATAGCGTTCAATTATCTGATTACGCTAAACTGAATTGTTTGAAATAGAACCTTTTTGACATTTAAATTGACTGTTTTGACAGTTAACTGTTTTTGTTTGAACTTTAATTCGGTGTTAAATGACCCGAAAAAGGTTGATACGCCTTAAAACAAAACTACCAACCAACCAACCATACTCATTGTGAAGGTCTTAACTGCTATTGATAATTTATCGATCATATGGAAATCTGATCTCGCAGATTAAACAAAGCAGAATTTTTTTCCAAACTGTGACCGTGTCAATACTAAAGTATGGGTGCACCAACTGGGCTCCAACGAAAAGAAAAAAAAAAAGAACTGAACAAAAATGCAACGTGCCACTTTGAATAAATCCTGGTAGCAACACATCACATAACCGAGGCAAAGTGGCTTGCATCTCACAAAACATCCAAGTCAGACGAACAGGGCAAACATGGCACTGACGGAAAAATAAAGGCGAACATAAAAATACGGTTTCTTGTGGACTCTTATATATAGAGGAACTGACGCTGGTTAACCAGTAAGGATTCATATTCCTTAGTTTTGTGCAGACACTAGATGCAGTCAAGAGGACCTTTTAGGAGCGATGAACGATAGGGACGGATGGCAAGAAAGATTCGGGTAGATCAATGCAATTAGCATGATTTGTTGATGACGACGATGAAGTAATATTTATTACGCAATATCTGAATCTATAGTAATGAACGTATTTAACAGAAAGTAACATGCGAGCTATAAGATCTGCTGAAATATTGTGGCTGTTAAATATAATCTTTCCTCCAAGAATTTCAAAATCTTTGTACACCATATTCTATCTATTTGCTTACGTAATAATGTGGCTGACCAGAGCGGAGGGTAGACATTTTTTCCTTCTGACAAACAATGTAGCGTTCATTTCACACATGAGAGTGTAGGGGGACTTGTAATTGTTTAGTGGATTTGTTGGGTCCCCTAATTTGTAGTCGTATAAGTTATTTGTTTAGTGGAAAAGGAGGCGAAAGAAGTAAAGATGAGTAAACGATATGAAAGACGTGAAACGGCGCGAACAAAAAGAACATTTAAGACAAAGCGGTACAAACAAATTCAAATTTATATTCCAACAATACATGCAATTAAATATTTCAAAACATTAGAGTTCTAATACTATTTGTTAAGTATTTCAGAATACTATAAAAAAGGAACTAAATAACAAAAGAGACTTATGCGTGTTGACTAAGTATTTTCTATAGAATCTTAATAGAGTATATTAGGTGGAACGTGTCTTCTCCCATATTTGTTTGTTTCTTTCGGTGGTTTGACGAAATTTCTGTTGTTTTTTAAGCTGAAAAAATCTCACCGAAAAGATGTAACAAGTAAGAGAATGGTTGCGCAGCATATACATTTTTGTGGAGGTATACTGTTGTTAGTTGAAATGAGAGAGTGATAGTGTTCTCTCAGGAAGTCACACTGGAGAGAGTGTGTTGACCCTGTAAGTGAAAATGTGGGGAAAAAAATGAGAAAGATGACCGTATTCATAGAAAATTCTTGTCAAAAACGCGGGATGAAATTGAAAGTGCAGACGTAGTTTTAGGCACTAACCACGTGGTTCTCCTGGCCAATGGATTCCCGAGACTGAAGTTTACGTGCGTCCGCCATCTTTGTTTCGGGAACAAGTGGCATAACGTCTATTTTGAATTATAGGAGAGTAAGTCCTATCAGAGAAAAGAGTTCTACCCAAATCTCACCATAAGATATATATATATATTTGTGGAGATGCCCGTGGTGTAATGGTTATCACCGTATGAAATGGACACGGCGACACGAGTTCAAATCCTGGACGAGACTGATCGCATTTCACATTGCACTAATACCCTTGGGAAAGGTATGAATCCAATTATTCTCCCTCCAGCTATGGATAAATAGTAGGGCAGACTAGGTACTTCAGCCTTGGTGAGGCAACTAGTCTAGGAGAAGGAAAACTCTGAATTCAAACCTGTTAAACTCCGCTTAAAAATTGACCTTGTGTCATATCCTGCTCGAGCGGAGGTGGGTGGTAAATATGATAAGATATATCAGGAACATCAATATTATTTGTCAGAAGGAAAAAAGATGTCAACCCAAGCAAAACAAAAATCAGGTGATTCTTATGTATTCTAGCAACCAAAGGTGTGAGCGTAGCGAGCCTGTCACGAAGTGACCATGTTCCTTGCAGGGTCATGAACAAAGCTGTGCTACGCGTGGTTTTTCCACTTTTAATAATACAACTGTCATGTTAAAAGTAAGAAATACAAATATGCGATACAGGAAAAATAAAACCAATTTATTTCCTCGGAGACTATTACAGATAAAGGGAATGAAATAAAGCTTCGGTGTATGCTTCTTTTAATAAATCGGCTTTTGAAAGGGTTTTTAAAAATATATGAATTGATAGATAGACCATTAAATCAATAGATCAATAGATAGATATATGTATTTACTCATCTGTCAACACGAGAAGGTTTTGACTTAAGCAGAATTTAACAGGTTTGAATTCAGAGTTTTACTTCTCCAAGACCTGTTGTTGCACCCCAATTAAAGTGGCCTGTCTGACCTATTATTTACTCATAGCAGGAAGGAGAATAGTTGGTATTGCTTTCTCAAGTGTATTAGCGCTATGTGAAATAAAAAACAGTATTGTCTAGAATTTGAAACCACGTCACCATGTCTCGTTCCTATGATAATCATTTCACTACTAGCACCTCCAAAATATCTATCTATCAATCTATCTATCTATCTATCTATCAAAGTGCGTATGTCTTTGAATATATAATAGGCATAATTGTTATCACAGACGACAATATTTGACGCGAAAAAGGTTCAAAAGCCCTAAATAATATGAGAAATCTTTTTCATTTAAAATACATTTTTACCAATTAGGATCATTGATAATTTATCAACGTTTCAGCTAATTTCAAGCCCACCTCATTGTAATAAATAAGCGATAAAATACATGGAATTTTGGACTTTGTTTATTTTGAGTGAAAATCTAACATTCTTTTCCCTTAAGTTACATTTTAAATTTAACCCTGCTTAATTATTCTTAATTGAATTAAAATATTGTTTGATTTAATATATTCATACTACCATTCACTTGCTTCTAAAAATTTTCCTGTAACCACGTACATTTTTGAGCATAAATACACTTTCTCTTTGTCATAGTAACATACTCACACAAAGATCTTTTACAAATAAAAAATATTTCAAGAAGATTAAGGCTTAATAAAACTGCTACATTTAATGAATGGATTTGTTATTGTAATGTAAATATTGGCAGATATTTGCACTCTGACTAATATTATCTTTTCTTATGACTAAATACTTTGTAATTAGTGTTTTTCAATAAACTTTTTCGGTCAATTTAAAGAAATGAATCCATTTAATTGTAGTTCGGCGATTTATTGAATCATTTCACATTTAGCCACCTCACACACACACACACACACACACACACACACACACACACACACATATATATATATATATATATTGGAACTCACAAGGATTTTAAACTTTCGCTGGGTGTTCTTCAGAATCTGTTGTCCGCAAAGTCGATCATTCATCAACCTAACGTTCGTAGAGGAGCTACATTTGGTCGGGTGATAATAATATTTAATCTAACGAGTAACTCATATTACTAATAACACATTTTATATGATATCCTTATACCACACCCAAAATAAGTTTGGAAATTTGGTAACCAATATTTTTTTTCATTGAAACAAGTGATGAGGATTTTTACGTTTTCAGTTTTTGGTGAGCTCCAGAGCACACGTCTGTTTTTCAGTTGAACGTTTTAAAAGTCTCTTCCTATAGGCAATGATATTCTCCTTCAATATTTCCTTCAACTCTTTGACGGACGGTTTAGAAACTCCGGGACATGATCAGCCTCCATTTTAAACATTTTGATTAACCTGAGAACCAAAGTGTTTTACCGAATTTATGAGTTCTTTTGTTACCGGGCCAAATGATTTTCTCTTCGTTTCCTTTTCTTTCAACACTAAAAAATGTAAAACTATTAAAATGTATTACCCACCGCCTTACCGTGTTCCATCCACATTGAAAGCACCGCTTTTTGTCAGATGACCGAAATTAAGCACCAATGAAGCGATTGGGTATATAGAACTTTACACTCCCATAAATTATTTTGGGCGGTATGCCACTTGTTCCCACGACAAAGATGGCGGACGCACACATATTCAGTCTCGGGAAACCATTGGCCGGGAGAACCACGTGACCTGCGTAAAACTAAGTCCGCGCGTAAATTTTGTCCTGCGTTCGGAGCCACCTCCAAGACGCCTATTTTCTATAAACACGTTGTCTTCAAACACTCTTCCTCTCTTTTACCCAATTTCTTCGCAGCGGCAACACACTCCCTCCAGTGTGAATCAAGAGGAGTGAAAAGCAACAACATGGAAGGGCCTCGCAGACATTAAAAATATACATTGACAATGAGACTGTTTCCAATCATAAAAAGTAAGACATTTTAGATATGTAATCCTTTTGTAGTTTAGCTGTGTTAGACACACACACACACACACTCACACGTATACACACACCATTATTTCATTAATAGAATTAGCGATATTTTTAACGTACCAATGTTTATTTTATTCTAATATATAAATTTTTTTTGTTCGTCGCCTTGTTTTAAATGTTCCTTTTTTTCCGCGCCGTTTCATACCTTTTACCCACTTATTTTATATCCTTTACTCATTAGCTTCCTTCATTTACTTCTTTTTTCTATGTGCCTTATTCCAAGCAAAACATATATATATAAAACGTATATAAACTTTATTGACATTATATTTAGGGGAACGTAAGTACTAAATACATTATACCCACTACAAGTATTCAGCTACATAGAACTGTTACCAACCGGGCACCTGTACGATAGACTAAATAGAATTTAGTACATAAACGACTTATAAGAAAATGGATCATTTATGACAAAATAAAAAACGAATAGTAAATAAAATAGTGGAATGTATACGAGATTCAGTTCTATTGTAGATCTTAGCAATACCAGCTTACGATTATACACCATTTTCAAAATTTTATTCGTTTATTTAATTATTTTTGTTGTTGTTTACTGCCGTGTAAATTCTTTTTCTGTTTTCAGACGGATGATGGTTTAGCATAAGTACACAATTAATACAGAAATACAGAAGTGATGGCAATAAAGGGGTACTCCGCGTTACCCTGTAACACTATGTAGGTGGTCTGCCAGGCAGATGATCCCTTTGTCTGTTTAGGCGCGAAACCAGACAAAGGGTTTTGACTCAAGATCTCAACGTGACCGGACGTAGGAAGGGAACGCCCGTCAGAGAGTGAGACAAAGGGACTGAGAAGAGGGGAGTTGGCGAAGGGTGACGCGAGTGGCCAGTCGACACCGGACAGCAAAGAGACCAGTCAGCATGATAGAGGGTCCAGAGCAATGACGAAGACCGGTCATGATAGGTTGGCATTCCTAGTAGCTTTGTAGAAGTTTCGCTTGAAATCCACGCTAGTGTCAGTCTACATATGCACACAGGAAATGCAGAGTGTTACATAACTCCCTTGTCTTGCACTTTGAGTTAACCCCAGGCTCGCATTGTTCGTTTTGTTCGTTTGTTATTTTTCTCCCACTCCCTCGGTTGTATTTCTTCTAGCCGTAAAGAAATGTGCGATGCCCCTATCGGAACCACTACTTGATCACCGGCCAAGAAGTGAAATGGTTCGAAGAAGTTGATTTATTCGGGGGGCCGAGGGGGTAACGTCACAACCCAAAGCTCCGGCATTACTGAAATCTCACCATCAGATTGTTTTGCGTCATATCTAGGCCATTCGTTACAGGGAGCCTCACTTTTCTGCAGAGAAGCAGTCGGTGTATTCTACAACCTTAGCCGACTGGGCAAAAGGGTATTAGTGTGAAATTAAATGAAATAGAGTGACTGTATTTTAGACTTACTTACAACCATCTCACTGTCTAACTCTTTAACCCCTATGGCACGGAGACCACTCTACCTACTCGTAGAAGAAAGGATAACTGCTTCGGTTTGTTTTGAATGCAAAGAGACAACAATCTGAAAAAGAATAACCTTTAAACTATTCATGCTTTTTTTTTAGTTTTCTCTACGGATACGTTCGTAAATTGAGGATAATACGGAAAGTTAGGCTTCTTGCCTGCTATTTTTCCTTGTCTAATGTGTTATGCCGTGGTCTAAATGGCTGCTGTGAGCTGAGTAGTCTTTCGTGCCTTCATAATGTCTGCTGTGTTCACTGGTGAAAGGCTTCATTAGCTAATTTTATTGTGTTGATTTTGAAATCCCGTTCTTTGTTTGCAACCGAAATTGGCGCCAAGCTGTCGGTAATTTGTTACGTTTTAGCACCTGAATCAATGTTTATTTTCATTGATCGTATTTATATTTTGAAGTTCATGATTCATTACTAATTTGCAAAGTTTGATTTAAATGAAATTTATTTTAAAGGAAAACTAATAGTTTTGATTAAAATTGATAGAACACTACGTGTATCATAGTCATGATATGGCTATGTGTGAAACGTACATAGACTTTTCATTACATATATACATCGAACGTAGGAATCTCGAAACACGAAAAACACTTACGACTTCTTAGTTCAGGTACAAAACTTTTTTATTACCTTTGAATTTAAAGGTTCTTCGACATAAGGAGAGAGATACACATTCTTTCTGTTCTGGCTTTTTTATCTGCCCCCCCCCATCTCGTGCGCACCCGTCGCAAGGCCCCCACGAGCAAGCGAAGGTCAACCGTCTTCTCCCGAGGTAGGTCTCAGCTCAACTGACTTTTTCAAAATCTCCAAAATCCTCCGCGCACTTCTGGTGCGTGACGTCACCCACACTCTCTAGCCCCGTTTCCCATCTGGTCTGTTGTGACATCTCTGAGTGACACGTCCGCTCCGCCCGCGCGCATGAACACCTGCGTTAATGTTGCACCTAACTAACCTATTCACTGAGCCGAAAGGTTCTCAGCCTAACTAAACCCAAAGGCATAAAACGAAATCCCTCGGCCATTATATTACATAGGTTTCTGGAAAGAGATGATAATACCAAATTAAGGAAAGCAGACGATTTTATCAGACATTTTTTTTGTTGGGGTTGAAGAAATTGTTGTGACCCCGGAAAGGGTCACTAATGAAAACACAAACACGGATATTAGATAACAGTTTATATTACACAAGAAAGATTGACTTACATAGAAAAAGTAAGAAGTCTCGTACTGTTCGGATAACACTGATATTGATCTGCGGTATTTGATGTCCGCCCCACCCAACGTGCATGTGTGGCACAAGGCCTTTTTTTGGTGGGTCAACGCGCAGTGCCGGAGCCCACACGCCCCCGGCATTTAAAAAAATGCCTACAGCCTCGTCGGCATTCCCCTTATTAGAGGCGCCTCAGGCGCCGGGCAATAAACCTAACCTCCCGAAAGGGGTAATAACCTGGGAGGAAGGCCCCCTTAGGCAGAAGGACATCTCCAGGTACCGAAACACACTCGGCCAGATCCGTGCCGCAGATAATGATCTGCGGTATTTGTTGCACAAGGTCTTTTTTAGGTGGGTCCGGGCCCAGGACCGGAGCTCACACGCGCCCGGCATTCCCAAAAATGCCTACGGCCCCGTCGGCATTCCCCTTATTAGGGGCGCCCAAATTTATTGCATTCTTTATTCAATTCTCGGTCAATACAACTGTATTCTGGACACTTACGGTAATATGCCTCGCGCCGTTTTACAAACAATATCCCAAAGTGGCGTCTGTAGATATTTAAGAAACATATTCTAAATCTTAGAAATTAGTTTTCAAAAAGATTTCAGGATTGAAAACGGAATCAAATTTCTGCGACGACAATTTGTATTCCTTTCTCATTAAGGCTCTCGGAAAAAGTAGAAATCCATTGTTTTTCTCCAAAGCTATGGATAAACCTCAGGGTTACTGAATTTTGTGGCCTCAATTTTCAACTAATCTAGGAGAAAGATCTCTCTAAACTCAAAACTAGAATGATGCTTCTTATTTATGGGTAAATATCAATCAGTCTGGAAGGAAAAGCATGCATAGAAAAATATAGAATGTATCTCAGGATCAAAAAGCAAAAAATTATCATTGTTACAACAGTTTGCACACAGATGGATGTTTTCAAGTATTCCTATTTGTTTGTTTGGTTTGTTTGGTTTTATGGCATATCAACCTTTGTAGGTTATTTAACGCCAAATCCATTTTTATGTAAATAATCTGTTCTATTGAAAACAGTTCAGTTTAGCATAAGTACACAGTTTAACTGTCAAAAATATTTCCATTTCAAACTATTTAAGCAGTTATATGTAATAATTCAGTTAAGTGTAAATACAGTTTTAATGTCGAAAAATAGTTCTATTTCAAATAATTCAGTTAAGCATAAGCACGCAGTTAAGTGTAAGTACGGTTTAATTGTCAAAAACGTTTCTATTTTAAGCTATTCAGTTTACTCAGTTCATTTTAGCATAAGTATGCTGTTAATTCTATTTAACCCATAGATAGGGCCCTATCAGGTGCTACCACTCCGGGGCAGAGTGGACCTCTGGAGCGATGGCAATGAAGGGGTACTCCGCATTCCCCAAAGCTCCAGCACTGCTGGAACCTCACCATCAGATTGTTTAGTGTCATATTCAGGACACTCATTGGGGGGGGGGTCTTACCCCTCTGCAGAGGTTCAGTCAGTGTATTCTACAGCCCCAGCTGACTGGGCAATCAAGTATTCCTATGTAATTCTTATAATTATATAGTCTCAAATAATCATTTCTATTTAACAATAGACATCTGATTGCACGCAATTGTATGGTTTCAAATAACTTATTGGTATACAACTATAGTTTCAAGTAATTATTTTTTATACGAATAATTTAATAGTTATATAGCATGAAATATTTCTATAGAGTTGGATCCCCAGATCATTCCTCTTTTAGTGAGACACTCAGCATATTCAAAGCCAGGGCGACTGGGCGTTTACTGAATAGAATGTTTCTATTAGACAATCTCAGCAATACTCTACTGAAAAATTTCTGCGTTTGCAAAATATAGTAATATTTGGGTACAATACGAGGTTATGGCCCATCGCTTTAAGCGAGCTACCAGACAATTTAGAGGCTTTATTTCATTATCCATACGCAACCTTTTTTTCTTTTTTTGTACCTGCATGGAATATTTGAATCAGTCTTCAACAGATATTACTAAGTGAATGATGCAAAATAATTATTTTTATTCTATCAGAATATATCTGAAGCTTTACTCCAATAACAGGCGTTTTATTTATTTGTTTATTTATTTTTCTATTGTACTTATCTATTATATTTTTGATTTGTCTGACTGCCGCTATTACGGTTTTAATCCCATGAGACAAAACGTAGTCGATAACATCGTCACTATTATTAATAAAACAAACTCAGTCTGCTTTTTTGTGCTTGTAGCTGAAGCTTTTTTTTTCGTTCTCCATATTCTTTTATTATTTGTTTATTTATTTTGTTTGTCAATAAGAAAGGAAAACAGTCGAAAACAGTTTTAATAACAAACAATAACTTCAGGCAGTCTGACAGGTCTTTCTTTTTTTTTTTTTAATACAATCACCGTGGAGCCAGCAACGAACCCAATTATTTCCTTCTTGTCAGGAATATATGAAAAATATGAAGGAATCGATACCATCTACAATTTTACTAAAAAAAATATGCATGTTCCAGTTTACATTAGATACTTGGGTTTGTTTTTCGTTTTTTTTTTGGGGGGGGGGTTCTAGGAGTCCCTTTATATATAGAAATATTCTACAGCCAATATCTCTGGTTTATAGAACAAATTTCCGTGAGTGAGACTAACCAGCGATGTCGGAAAAAACAAAAACCAATGCACGTCTTTCTTATAACTTGTAACGTCAGGAACATGATTGATTGATTGATTGATTGATTGATTTTAATAGTCTTATCACCCACCTGTGGTTATTTTGGGATTAGATTTTAGAGGCTGCTTTCATATTCACGTTTTGTGAAGTTTTTAGTTAAGAGGGATTGTATACATTGTGTAGTTTCAAGGATTCCATCTTAAACTAACATGTACTCAATCGTAGTTTCAAGTAGATGTTCTCATTTAATAACAACCATTTGCTGGCACGTATTCTTATGGTCCCAAGTAACAGATGGTAAAAATAATCCTGTGTTAGCAATTACAAATCGTGAAACTAATCTTAATTGAAATAACTTACAGTTATATATAATGATTATAAACTATATGAGATACTATAGGAAATGATGATAAGCTATATACGAATTGATGTATAATTACTATAAACTATATAACTAGGATGTTCTTTGTAAAACTATAAACTATAAACTAGGATCTTCTTTGTAAAACTATAAACTATAAACTATATAACTAGGATGTTCTTTGTAAAACTATAAACTATAAACTATAAAACTAGGATGTTCTTTGTAAAACTATAAACTATAAACTAGGATGTTCTTTGTAAAAGTATAAACTATAAACTATAAAACTAGGATGTTCTTTGTAAAACTATAAACTATAAACTATAAAACTAGGATGTTCTTTGTAAAACTATAAACTATAAACTATATAACTAGGATGTTCTTTGTAAAACTATAAACTATAAACTATAAACTAAGATGTTCTTTGTAAAACTATAAACTATAAACTATATAACTAGGATGTTCTTTGTAAAACTATAAACTATAAACTATAAACTAGGATCTTCTTTGTAAAACTATAAACTATAAACTATATAACTAGGATGTTCTTTGTAAAACTATAAACTATAAAACTAGGATGTTCTTTGTAAAACTATAAACTATGAACTAGGATGTTCTTTGTAAAACTATAAACTATAAACTATAAAACTAGGATGTTCTTTGTAAAACTATAAACTATAAACTATAAAACTAGGATGTTCTTTGTAAAACTATAAACTATAAACTATATAACTAGGATGTTCTTTGTAAAACTATAAACTATAAACTATAAACTAGGATCTTCTTTGTAAAACTATAAACTATAAACTATATAACTAGGATGTTCTTTGTAAAACTATAAACTATAAACTATATAACTACGATGTTCTTTGTAAAACTATAAACTATAAACAATATAACTAGGATGTTCTTTGTAAAACTATAAACTATAAACTATATAACTAGGATGTTCTTTGTAAAACTATAAACTATAAAACTAGTATGTTCTTTGTAAAACTATAAACTATAAACTAGGATGTTCTTTGTAAAACTATAAACTATAAACTATAAAACTAGGATGTTCTTTGTAAAACTATAAACTATAAACTATAAAACTCGGATGTTCTTTGTAAAACTATAAACTATAAACTATATAACTAGGATGTTCTTTGTAAAACTATAAACTATAAACTAGGATCTTCTTTGTAAAACTATAAACTATAAACTATATAACTAGGATGTTCTTTGTAAAACTATAAACTATAAACTATATAACTAGGATGTTCTTTGTAAAACTATAAACTATAAACAATATAACTAGGATGTTCTTTGTAAAACTATAAACTATAAACTATATAACTAGGATGTTCTTTGTAAAAGTATAAACTATATAACTATGATGTTCTTTGTAAAACTATAAACTATAAACAATATAACTAGGATGTTCTTTGTAAAACTATAAACTATAAACTATATAACTAGGATGTTCTTTGTAAAACTATAAACTATATAACTAGGATGTTCTTTGTAAAACTATAAACTATAAACTATATAACTAGGAAGTTCTTTGTAAAACTATAAACGATAAACTATGATGTTCTTTGTAAAACTATAAACTATAAACAATATAACTAGGATGTTCTTTGTAAAACTATAAACTATAAACTATATAACTAGGATGTTCTTTGTAAAACTATAAACTATATAACTAGGATGTTCTTTGTAAAACTATAAACTATAAACTATATAACTAGGAAGTTCTTTGTAAAACTATAAACGATAAACTATGATGTTCTTTGTAAAACTATAAACTATAAACAATATAACTAGGATGTTCTTTGTAAAACTATAAACTATAAACTATATAACTAGGATGTTCTTTGTAAAACTATAAACTATATAACTAGGATGTTCTTTGTAAAACTATAAACTATAAACTATATAACTAGGATGTTCTTTGTAAAACTATAAACTATAAACTATATAACTAGGATGTTCTTTGTAAAACTATAAACTATATAACTAGGATGTTCTTTGTAAAAAAAATGTCATTGTAGGTCCAGAGAGAGAAAAATATTTTTAAATTAATTGGTCCACGTAGAGATTTGTATATTTTAAGATTACATATTCATTTCATTCTTACATACGTGTATGTTTCCAGCTTGTTGCTTTCGTCAGAGAACATTTGTGACACCAGATCATGTGAACTGAGTTCTCAACGAGGCTTGAAATCATTAATGCCCCCTATCACGAAAACTATTCAAGTTAGACGAACCAGACATGCAGGACACTGCTGGAGAAGCAGAGATGAACTCATAAGAGATGTACTCTTATGGATCCACACACATGGCCGCGCAAAAGCAGGACGACCAGCTCGAACGTACATTCAGCAGCTATGTGAGGATACAGGATGTTGTCCTGAAGACCTACCTAGGGCGATGAACGATAGGGAGGAGTGGCGAGAGAGGGTCAGGGATATCCGTGCTACCAGCGTGATATGATGATGATGATGATGATGATGATGATGATATAGAAGTTACTCCTCAATTCCTCCGAGTCTGTCTATTTTAATCGGTTTTACCACTAATTGGTCTTTGATATCTAATATATTTTAAAGTTTTTTTTTACTCTGGATAGTTATATATATATATGTGTGTGTGTGTGTGTGTGTGTGTGTGTGTGTGTGTGAGTGTGTGTGTGTGTGTGTGTGTTTTAAAGTTGTTTCGGATTCCATTTACAGCTTTTAAAAAGAGCACAAACCACACACACACACACACACACTCACATAGAAATAAAAGTAACCGAAAGTTGAATGAGAAATCACTTTCACACACACACACACACACACACACACACATACACACACACAGAGTAAAATAATTAAAAAAATCTAAAACATATCAAACATCAAAGACCAATTAGGGGTAAAACAGACTAAAATGTACATCCTCGGAGGTAAGAGAGGTGTGATCTCTATATAAACCCATACGAAACTGTAAACCATCCAAACACGAGTGTTTTCAAGTCTCACTGAGTACCCCATTAGCATGGCCTTGTGTCACATATGTTCTCTGATGAAAGCAACAAGCTGGAAACACACACGTATGTATGAATGCAATACGTGGCTAAATCTTTAAAAATACAAATCTCATCATTGACCTAATCATTTTAAGATGTTATAATTGATGATTATAAACTAAATAAGATGTTATATATAATGATATAGTTCAAATACAGTTATATATCATGAATTCTTTTCTAATACAAATATTTTTCTTAATTGTATGGTTTAAGTATTCCTAAGTAATTAGTTTCAGCGAATAATAATCCTTTGTTTTCTCATAGTCAAATGGTTTTACGTAAATAATAATAAAGTTAGCAACCATAGTCGAGGGTGACCCGAAGGCTCCTTTTTTAATAGCTACCACACTGTAGTGTTGGGGAGGACGCCACTTCGTTCCCTGGATTGCTCCACTTTACCCTTGATCCTTACCTTATAATGCTGAGTTAAGCAAGGCGACATCAAGTACCATTTTTTTTTAAATTTGGTATGACTCGACCTAGGATTGAACCCCGGTCTTCCGGACCATTGGTGAACACTCTACTCGTTAGGCCAACGGGACGGTTGAAATAATAATACTAATCCTTAATGATTACTTATAACTACAAGTAAGTTGTCAATAATGCATTTTTAAACAGATCTACTAGGAGAATATAACAGGTCCTTCCACTTCAGGTCAGAGTGGACCTGAGAGTAATAGCAATAAAGACGTACTCCATACTTCCCAGATATCCTTAACGGGAGCCTGAAAATCAAATCCACTTTCGTGTGATCAAACTCAAGAAATCGTTGATATATAACCCGTTTTTATTCATCTAACTTTGCTCGGCTATTACGAACACCCACTGTCCTTCTGGCTATATGTCACAGTCTAAAGGACGACATGGAAGTAATTTCTCTGATTTATTTACTGTGAAAATATTATGGATACGCAGAGCAAATTAAAACCGTTTGATGGTGAAATTTTCAGCTATAAAGCCCGTGGTGTAATGGTTATCATCGCAGGAATCGGACACGGCGACACGAGTTCAAATCCTGGACTGATTGCATTTCACATAGCACTAATACCCTTGGGAAAGGTATGAATCCGATTATTCTCCCTCCAGCTATGGGTAATTAGTAGGACAGACTAGGTTCTTCAGCCTTGGTGAGGCAACTAGTCTAGGAGAAGGAAAACTCTGAATTAAAACCTGTTAAACTCCGCTTAAAAATTGACCTCGTGTCATATCCTGCCCGAGCGGAGGGGTTGGTAAATAGGATAAAGCAAATTTCAATCTTTTCGTTTTTTATTGCCCAACGTTGAAACGTATTGTTCTTGGAATACTATTGTTTGTTTACAACTACCTTCACGTAGGTTTGGTTACGACTTCGACCTCAAAGTGGCGCATAACTGTCGGTATTTCAAAACCTTAAGCAAGGTTTATTTTTATTTATCTTTTTCACTTATTTTTTTAAAGGATGTAGCAGTTTCTTAATGTGTAATGTAGACGAAAAATAAAATATAATAGGGTTGATAGAATTGAGTACAGTTAGAAAAAAATGATAAGAAAATATTGAGATTTATATAGAAAATGTAATATCTTTATCAGACTTTTTCATTCTTTAGGCACAGAACTGTTGCTTCAAAAAGATATTGTGCATTTCAAACAGTTGCAAACTTCCATACCAAAATATTTTACAATTCAAAATAATATACAAAAAAAAAAAGATCAAAGATTATTGTTGCGAATATTTTTCAGGCTAAGTATGCCCAACAATGATTTTTTTTTTTGTTATTTTAAAACAATTCAATGGAGAATTAAAATTATGTTTATCTTTTTTAAAACAAAATACAAGTATTTATACAGACATCTAATCTTTGAACGATTCTTTTATGGCATATCAATCTTCGTAGGTTATTCAGTGCCAGAGCCATTTTAGTAGAAGAACAGCAGTCACATTATTTAACCTATAGGCGGGGGAATATAATGATTCATGCCTTTCTCAAGGGATTTTGCCTGAAAGGAAACATGACAGCGTGACTGAAGTTTGAACTGGATTACTTCGATGCTGTAATTCAGCACGTTAACCATTACATCACGGTCTTTCTGATCTAACCTTGAGAAGATTCAAAAGGGAAAGCATAAAGTAAAATTAAAAAAAAGGTAAACACGATTTAATTCTCCGTGAAATTAAGTTTTAGAATATCTTAGACTCATTGTTATATGGTTAAAAAATTAAATCACTTGGTGGGATAGGAGCGATTTAATCATGAAACAATTAAGATTTCGAATTCACTTTCCAATCCCACACAAAACCACAGTCAGGAACAGCCTTAGGAGGAGCGAGGTCCAATTAAGAACACATTATGTAGAATATGTTGTTGTGTACTTGATGAACTGAGTAGGGAGTCTCACAATCGTGGTGGCTAACTTACAGGACTATGACCAAGCCGTAAGCGTGTTCGAAACCTAGTCGCGCTATTAAGTCCACTTTCGGAGTAATTCGCTAAGAAATGGTATGAAATCCCCTATAACCCCCAGCCATAGGCTAGATAGTGACAATACTGTCATTCTATCATAATAGCTTTATCAGCAAATTAGCCATGAGGGTTTATATGCTATTAGATAAAGAAATTAACTTAAACCAAACATTAGAGCAAGTTCAAAGATAACTTCACACACTTTTCAACAAAAAATCTATAACATTTTCTGAAATAAGCCACAACTGTTGCAACAGTACCACGGTACCAAATAGAAGGTCTTAACACCACAGTTCTCATACTGGTCAAATAGTTTGTGACAAGGATGGAGTTGTGGACTGGTGTATTGTCCTGCTGGAAATGCCACTGAGCCGACTTGAAGAGTGCTGGTCTCTTCCGACGGAATCTCTTCCTGAACTCCCTTAAAACCTCAACATAGTAACCCTAACCCTGACCCTTTGGCCAATCAACTCTGGTCTATTGACTTCCTTACTCCTCTCACACTTCTCATCATCCCTCACAGACTCCCTGGCTTCCTTGAATCTCTTATGCCACTCAAAAACTGATGCTTGATTCTTGCAAGATGCTCCAAAAGCAGTCTGAAGCATTCCATACGTTTCTGTGGCATTCTTTCTTAATTTAAAACATAATTTTATTGCATATCGTTCTGCTAACGTGTCCTCAAGTCCAGATTGTATTTTTGAAATTCCCCAGCTGTGACAATCAGGCTTTAGTAGGGTGTATTCCTCTTGCTGCTGTAGCTGTTCATTTGGACCTAGAATCATAAAAATTAGTCAGTCATCTCAAGAGATGTATAGCAATAAGATACTGAATTTTCAAATGTCTCTGCAATTTTAAATACCTGTGCAAAAAATAGTCTGGAAACTTATTGAAAAGCTCATTGTACATAGCAATGTTTAGAACTGTTTAACAGTTTGCAAATAAAACGAGTCATGTTAGATAGCAATATTTAAAGCCATTTGACAGCGAAAAAGTGATTGATACAAAATACAACTAATTGTGTTAGTATATTTGGAACAATTTAACTATGTGCAAACACTAGTAATACTTATCTGTACACACAAAGTAGCTCTGATTAGTTTAAAAATAAGATTCCCAATTAACTATTGTCTTTCAAATCGTATGTAAGTAAAGTAGACCGTAGACGAAGGCGAGCAGAATGCTCCCTTTTAATTAGCTACTACTCTGAGGTGTAGGGGAGGGCGCTACTCCTTTTCCCTGAATTGCTTCACTTTACCTTTGATACGTACCTTATATTGGTGAGTATTTAGCAAGGAGGTATCAAGTACTATTTTTGAAGTCTTTGGTATGACACGACCTGGGATTGAACCCAGGTCTCCCGGACCATTGGCGAAAACTCTACCAACTAGGCCAATGAGCAGGTTAAATTGGCGACCGTAGTCGAGGACCACCGGAAGGCTCCCTTTTCAATAGCTACTACACCGAGGTGTATGTGAGAGCGCTACTCCTTTCCCTGGATTGCTCCAATTTACCCTTGATACGTACCTTATATTGCTGAGTGTAAAGAAAGGAGGTATCAGGTACTATTTTTGAAGTCTTTGGTATGACACGACCAAGGATTGAACCCAGGTCTCCTGGACAATTGGCGAACACTCTACCCACTAGGCCAATGAGCCGGTGAAATTATATGTATAACCATTTAACTATATGCAAACAAATGAACTTGGGTTAGTTTTTAAATGTTATATACTAACTATACATTTACAAATCATATATATGTCTGAAGAGGATTTTCTGTTAAATACTCTACTATGGTTGATATGCAAAAAAATAAAAAAATAAGCAAAAGCTAAACTAGTTAAATGATTCAGGAGATCGAAATGTAATTAAACAGCGAAACCAAAGATATCAAATTTTGACCAACCCAGATCATATCAAACTATTTAGTGCTTAGCCTAATAAGCAACGATCATTCCCTCAATTATAGATGAGTTTCAGAACTCGGCTAATTGGCCAACAGGATAGAGTGTTCGCCACTGGTCCGGAGACCTGCTTTCAATCCCTGGTCGCGTCATACCAAAGACTTTAGAAATGGTACTTGATATCCTTGCTTTACACTTAGCAATATAAGGTACGAATGAAGGGTAAGATGGAGCAATCCAGAGAAAGGAGTGACGCCCTCCCCAACACCTCGGTGTAGTAGCTATGGAAAAGGGAGCCTTCTGGTCGTCCTCGACTACGGTCGCTAGCTTCAGTTATTCTGAGCAACTAAAATAAAATTAAAGACAGATTGAAAGACCAATTAATTTCTCAAAATCCCACCTGAATATGGCTTATATTATTTCCTTATCTTCGGACGCTAAAATGAGCGAAACATTTTTCTATGGCAATACATTACCATTGCTTTTTCTTTATTTAATAGTATATCAACCTTCCTTGGTTGTTTAATACCAAAACTATCCGCGTAGAACAGGGGTGGGGAAACCCTTTTTAATGGGAGGGACGCATTACTGGTTTATGAATTATCAAGGAGCCGCATCTTTTAAAATAAAAAGAATGTAGTCTCGATTCAAGGGCAACTGTTTATTTTTTTAATTTTTTAGAGGCTACGCCAGAGAACAGTACAGCAAGCCACATGTGGTCCATGGGTCGCAGTTGCCAATCCCTGTTTTAGAAGAACATTAATGATACTATCTGACTCAAAACTGCTAGGATGAAAAGGTTAACACCTTTAACAAGCGTCTTATTCGGAAAGTGAACGTAAGCACACGATTACAGATCGAACTCTCTAACTTTGAGTTTGTCGGGCAGCACTGTAGACATTACGTTACTGGTACTCCCAGTACTACTTCTTATAAAACTAGAAAAACTAATTCAGACATTTTTGGTTTTGTTTAAAAGAAACAGTTGCAGGTTGCAGCAGCAAAAATATTCAGTTACGTTCTTCTTTCTGGGTGGGGCTTAGAACTTTTTCAAAGACCCTCGTATATGCATGTATGTATATATTGTTAAAAGGAGAGTACATTAACACAGACAGTGTTATTTGATATTCTAATGGCACTCAGTGATTCTCAACAGGGTAATTTAAACGCTGAAATGTCCTTCAAGAAGCTGACAAAATTGTTCAATGTATTCGTCTGGTCAAAATAAATGGAACACAAACTAATATTGAAAATGAGCAAATGTTGTTTGCGAGAAGAACACGACGGAAGTAGACAGTTCTTAATATCTCGTCTCGTTCAATCTCACTGTATGCCTGTCTGTCTCTCTCCCCCCTCTTTCTATCTCTTTTTTTATCCTTTTTCTCTCCTCCTATCTCTGTCTGACTCTCTACTTGAGCTGTGTCTTATTTTAAATTGATTCCTTACTACTTTGTAATTTAAGAATGTTATGTCAATGTACTCTTCTTGATTAGCCATTCTCTGAAACTATTTCAGGCATGCACGGCAGTCGTCATCATATGTTAAGTTTTCAGTTTCGGAATAACGAATATTATGCCGGTATAAATGAATGTTTGAGAGAGGGTTGGGTTCGCTGAGGTCGGTAGTATTAGACGATGTCGAACTGGAATGAATGTGTTGGGCAAGACGTGACGTTTACTTGGCAACTCGACTCTAGAGCAGTACGACTACGACTGCAATTGGACGTTGCTTATATATATTTTATATGTGCGCAGTATGGCCATATTAGCATAGCACGAGTATGTATGTGCAAATATGCATTTTCATAAGCCGGCGGTTTTACTTCATCGAAACGTCACCGTGTTATTATTCTTCCACTAACATACAGAGAGCAGTTCAGAATTTCTTTTTAATTAAGATTTAGAGTAAATCATCTGTCCGCATAAAATCCTTTGAGGATGGAAAGGTATACGTATATCTAACTTTTTTCATTTAAAGTCGAACAAGGAACATGTTCTTTTTTTCAGAGTTGTATTTTATACACTTATCACAAGAGAAACTCTCAGATTACATTCCCTTAGTTTTTACAATGACCACTGGGAGGTATTATAGTTCCTCACTATAGCAACGCCTCCAAGTATAAATATTTATTTATTTATTTTTTCCCACGAGTAATCAGAGAGACTCATGCTTTGACAATGTGGCAAGTTCAAGAGCTTCAAAGATACAGTTCGGTAGGATTTTATTAACCATACTCACACACACACACACTAGAGGATACTCATCCTTGGACTTTTCCCACTTTCTGGCACATGAATATTTTCCTTTAGCATTCCAAGAGATGTACCCGGGGTTTACATGCTGGACTACGACATCGTAGTAAGCAAATTCGAACTCCAGTCAAACTAGTACATTAAATTTCGAACTAAGACTCTTTCTGTGATGGTCGAATCACCTACTAATAGACTCAACCACTCTCCATAATACCGGAAGACGTAGTCGGTCTATTCCAGAAGCTAACCTCACCCCCGCGCGGTTATGCGAACCAGCTAACCGTCCTATGTTCTTTTAACCATCCATTGTTTTTGTAAATATATACCTATACTATAACCATGGTCTTCTGTTCTCTTTGTGACCCTTTCCCAGGACCATAACAATTTCTTTGGCCCAGTTAGTTGAGGCTGTAGAATACACCGACAGCATCTCTGTAGAGGGGTATGATCCACCGACGAGTGTCCTACATATGACACTAAACAATCTGATGTTGAAGCTTCAGTAAATCTGGAGCTTTGGGGAATGCGGAGTGACTCCTTTACTGTCGACGCTCCTAGGTGCACTCTGGCCTGGAGTAGGAACCCCTGATAAGGTTCTATCTATAAATTGAATAGATCTAGATTATAGTTGCGCAAAACAAATTGTTTAGAATTAAATGTTTTCCATTTAACAGCCTGTAAATAATAATAAAAAATCTTTACTGAGGCTAATGTGAATTGTTTGAAATAGAACTGTTTGATCTTTAAACTTTTCCCTCTTTCTGGCACACGAATATTTTCCTTTTGTTTTCCAAGGGAAGTATTTATGGTATACAGGCTGGACTCTGTAATCGTAGTAAGAAAAATCAAACTCCAGTTGTGGTAGTACGTTAACTTTCGGACTAATACCCTTGCGTCTAGGTATAAACGACAATATTTTTTTGGCTCAGTCAACTGGGGCAGTAGAATACACCGACATCATCTCTGTAGAGGGGTACAATTCACCTACGAGTTTCCTGCATATTACGGTAAACAATCTAATGTTGAAGCTTCAGTAAATTTGGAGCTTTGGTGAATGCAGAGTGACTCCTTCATTACTGTCACTCCCAGTTCCACTCTGGCCCGGAGTGGTAGCACTTGATATGGTTCTATCTTTAGGTTGAATAGAGCTAGACTGTAGTAACACAAAACGAATTGTTCAAAATTTAAAATTTTCCATTTAATTGCGTGTAAACAAAAAAAAACTGTGTACTTAGGCTAAGGTGAATTATTTGAAATAGAACTGTTTGAAATTTAACTTGGTGTAAACCAAAAACTAAACTCATACTAAATTAATTCTTTTTAATCTTTTAGATGATGACTTAATTCGGCGTTAAATGGTCCGAAAACAGTTGATATGCCGTAAAACAAAACAACGAACGAACCAACCAAATTTCCTTTCCAGCTTTCGGTTCAATTGAACCATTACTCATCCACAAGGATGGCATTAAGTAAACCACGACGTTTGGTATGCTGTTAAACAAAGAAACCGAAACAAACTAAACCTAGTTTTTCAATCGTGTCATAAAGACCTTTGCTAAAATATCTCCCTTTTATTACATTCAAACATACTCTTGTTGTATAGCCGTTATACAACTATACGTACACATGTGGGAACATAATCAACAATAATGACGAACGAACACACTTCTTTAGAAAAATATATCTCTCATTTTATTCGAAAGGGTTGTGAAAGGGTTGCGTGTAAGAGGTGCGTTGGAGACTGAACAGACTGCAACATATTGACCCCCAGTTCCTCTGACTATAGCAGCATTTCTTTTCTCATTCTGGTGGGCTGCTCAACCGGGGGTCCTGAGGGACCAGTCCTCCCTGGAAGCTTGTTCTCACTGTCTCGAACTGCAACTCGAACTTCAACTGCAACTGACTCCAACTAACCCAAACTCCTGTGGCACTGGGTTATATAATTGTTTGACACCGACCTGCTTCCTGTGAGCGTCACATTTGCACCGAATTCAACCCGTCCATGGTCAAGGTTATATCTTGATATCTTCGACCGGATGCACCTGTTTCTCAATTGACGGCTGGGTCGAGGTTCAGTATGTAACACACACACTCTCTCTCACACACACTCTCTCTCTCACACACACACACACTTTCTAGTCGTCCACATTTTACTAAAAAAGTTTCATTTAGTCTTTCAATTGTGTTTACTCCATTTATTATCAACCAATTAAAAAAATAGGAAAGCTGCAGGTCTGGACGAGATTCCCCCGAAAGTATGGAAGACCAGACAATTCGACGACATACTGCTCCGACACTGCAACGCAGTATACAATAAAAATCCGATAGATAGATGGATGAAGGGATGCATACTCTACTTCCCTAAAAAGGGGGACCTCGGATTAGCCAAAAACTACCGAGGCATAACACTTACATCCATAGCAGCCAAAATCTACAATGCCCTACTACGAAACCGCATAGAACCCAAAATCGACAACATACTTAGGAAAAACGAAAATGGCTTCCGAAGAAATAGATCCACGACCTCACAAATATTAACCATCCGTAGAATCCTTGAAGGTGTACGAGCAAAAAACCTACAAGCGACATTAATATTTGTTGACTTTACCAAGGCTTTCGATTCCATTCACAGAGGAAAGATGGAACAAATCCTACTAGCGTACGGCATACCTAAAGAAACCGTAGCGGCAATAACGATTCTCTATAGAAACACCAAAGTAAAAGTACGATCACCAGATAGAGACACAGAATACTTCGACATTGTAGCAGGAGTACTACTAGGGGACACGCTGGCTCCGTACCTCTTTATCATTTGTCTAGACTACGTACTTAGAACATCGATTGACAAAATCAAAGAGAATGGCTTCGAACTGACGAAGAAAAGAAGCAGAAGATACCCCGCAACAACAATTACCGACGCCAACTACGCCGATGACATAGCGATACTGGCAAATACACCTGACCAAGCCGAAACACTACTGCATAGTTTGGAACGAGCAGCAGCAAGCATAGGCCTCTATGTTAATGCAATGCACACAAAACGGAATATATATGATATAATCAAACGGGGGACATCTCCACTCTAGAAGGAATCCCTCTTAAACTAGTAGACAAATTCACTTCCCTAGGAAGCAGCGTCGAATCCATCGAAAAGGACCTCAAAATGAGGTTAGCGAAAGCATGGAAAGCTATCAATAGGCTATCGATTGTATGGAAATCAGACCTAACCGATAAAATGAAACGCAGTTTCTTCCAGGCAGCAGTCACATCGATACTGCTATATGGATGCACTACATGGACGCTAACAAAATGGCTGGAGAAGAAGCTAGACACCAATTACACAAGAATGCTACGTGCAATCTTAAACAAGTCCTGGCGGCAACACCCCACAAGACACCAACTGTACGGCCACCTGCCCCCTATAACGAAAACTGTTCAAGTTAGACGAACCAGACATGCAGGACACTGCTGGAGACGCAGGGACGAACTCATAAGAGATGTACTCTTATGGACCCCCACACATGGCCGTGCAAAAGCAGGACGACCAGCACGAACATACATTCAGCAGCTATGTGAGGATACGGGATGTTGTCCTGAAGACCTACCTAGGGTGATGAACGATAGGGAGGAGTGGCGAGAGAGGGTCAGGGATATCTGTGCTACCAGCGCGATATGATGATGATGACTGTCACAGAAGTATTTGTCGGGTGTCCCACTTTACGGACGTGTGTGGCTCAAGGCCTTTTTTAAGGATGGGTCCGGGCGCAGGGCTGTTGCCCAGATGCCCCCGACATTCCCCAAAATGACTCGGGCCCCGTCTGCATTCTCCTAAAAAGGGGTGCCTCGGGCGCCAGGCGATAAACCTAACCCCTCCGATGAGGATTAAAGCTTGCTGGGATGGCTCCTTGAGGATCGAGGTATGTCCAGTGACGAGAACCACTCGACCAGATCCGTGGCGCTGGCACCACAGCCGGCCGAAGTGTGTCACATCAACTAGATTCTGCAGCGCCATGTAACACGTCTTGTCTGTTATCGAACTATAATTTGTTCATGTCGAAGTTCTACGTTTTCCAGTTCGATTTTTATATACAGTCTGTTTCATAAAATTTTATATCCTTGAGATGTACATATCAGAGTAATTAAAGAGTCTAGACCTGTGGTTTTCAAATCTTTAGGCGCCGGGACATCTTTCAGTTTCACGGTTTAACTCGTTGTCTGCTAAATAAATGAAAAAGAAATCTCAAGGAACTCTACATAAATGAAATGAAATTTGAAAATATTTGATAAAAATCAAATGCAATATTTGCACTAATTAATGACACTTTGTGAAAGGAGTGTGCTTACCTTACTTGGCCTAAATTATCAGGGCGCCTCAGGTGGTGCAATTGTTAGCAAGCTAAAAAAGCAAACCTTTATGAGCGGGTTCAAATCTCATCGGCTGTCCCACATCGAAGCAAAAAGCTTCGTAAATTTCTACTGGCCCAAACTATCAATTCTTACTAATATTTTGCACTAGTCTGGATATTATTGAAAATACTTTTTCACATAAATATGTTTTGCAAAAGGTTGCAATCCCTTTTCAGAGAATACACTATGCAAAGCCAAAATTTGGGGGAGGTGCTGCGGTTAGAATTGAGGTTTTATTGGAGTAAACTGGTAGCGGGAAATACGAATTTGAGGTTTCATCGCTAATCGGATAATTTAGATTTTGAGGATACATTGCAGCGTCTTTAGACCCCTAATGTAAACGCTGCGTCCCCGCTGTGTTCCCGAACCATAGTTTGAAAAGCACTCGTCTTGAAAAATAGTCAAGGAAAATGAAAGTGAAAATGAAAATGAAACTAAACAGGTTTAATTATGAGAAAACTAAAATTTATTACATTTCTCATTTTTAACATATTGTATTTTATAGCTTGATCTTATCGAATATCTAAGTATAATTAATTAGTCCTCGTCAGCTAACCATCGCTTCTCAGCGTTTGTGCCGAAAGCCACGTAAAAAAAAGTCAACGGCTTAGTTCCTGTCAAGTAATCCCTTTCCCCTCGCCTAAAATAGTAAAGGAATGGGTTTATTATTCTGTGCTTGAGGCGCCTACGAAGGAAAATGCCGACGGAATGAAGCAAGTTTTAACGCCGCCTTTTGAAAGTCTTGTATTTTGCTGGCATCCTTACATTAAATCTACCTTGTATCAGATACAAGCGGCGAATGGGCCTTAGTTTGATAGCTTCTTATCTGGTGTCT
>OY757909.1:15136593-15232733 GCA_963585895.1 Sepioteuthis lessoniana
TTGTGTGGAGTGGTTGGTAAATATATACAGCAGTCAGCTAAAAGACTCCAAGAAATTGAACGGCTCTAACATTGTAAATAAAAGCATCAACATACGATCTGCTCGTTGAGATATATGTAGAATAAGAATTGCTAGAATTTATACAAATACGTTTATTTCCAGAGTCAGCGGTCATTCTTCCTTCGAAGAGATCACCGTTCATAATTGGTCTTTCTATCTCACAAGAGATACCATTATTTATTCATAGAATCCTTTGTTAATTAGTGGGATCTTTGCATAAATTTACTAGTAAAGAGAAATATCTTTTTGTTATCAAATGAAATCAGTTCCATCTTTATCCAATATAAAGAGCTTTTGGTCTTACTTTATGTTCAGATTAACTAAAGAGTGATCCGTTATGCATTGATGCTATCAAACCAGCATCTCTATAGCAACGACATCAATAACTTGACATATTTTTCTTTGTCTTTGTTCAAACTAGATCTGGTCTTCTTTTCTGAATTGGTCAGAAGAGTAGTAATTTACAACTTTTTTTTTGATTAGACCGTATGAACGGGGCACTCAATGAGACTCGAACTCACTCGTGTAGGTTTACTAGTCAAGCTTGCTAATCATTACACCCACCAAGGTGCCTATTGGTCAGAATAGTACCTTTTAAAGTAACGGGGTTCTCTCCCTTAAAATCCATGTTAAATTTATAGTAAATTAAGACAATGGTCTTCATTTTTATTCTTATATCATCTTAATATCAAGTTTACTGATGATTCTACACTAAATTTTAACGCAGAAAATCTTCCTAGTATATGAGGCCTTTTCAAAAAGAATAAAAATAGAGCTCTATTTATTCAGGCAGATATTAACAATGAATAAAATCTTTGTAAATAAGTCCCTTACAATTGAACACATAGTGTTGGTCGGGTTGGTCGGGTAGGATGACAAAATAATCGTCTTCCCTGGGATTAGGGGCATAGTCTCCCACGTCATGTGCATGTTTATCACGCAAGAAGTCATACCCCTTATTCTTTTTTTTTTTTGCCTTTGTTTTACGAGTGGAGAAAACGGGAGGTTTTCGTCCTCGTCCGTGTAGCAAAAACGGACACACTTTTTATTTTAGTAAAATGGTGACGTTGTTTCCAACTCTAGCGAGGTACTGTATTTCACCTCAGCATGAAAACCTGAAGATAAGCAAGACATTTGTATTTCTCTTTTTGGTTTACGTCATAAACGGAAGAATACACAGACTTTTTTTTAATCCACGCTCATGGAGCGAATTAAGACGTTTATGTTACCTTTTTTATACTCCCTTTTCTGCGCACTTGTTCTTGAAGCAATGCGTATATTTATCTGTTATGAGACACGCTGTAAAGTATTGTAACATGTGCTGTATTGTTAGATCTACTTAGTGAATGTTTAATTGTATTTTTGACTTTATCTCGTCTTTTGTTTCGTTTTTTTTTTTTTCAGTTTTAACAAATCTGTATAAGCACTAATGTTATTATTATTATTATTGATTGGTGAATAGGAAACCAGTAAATATCCTTTCTAACATCAAATAGCTGATAAATATTACAGACACAATTCCTATCAAGAGTAGAAACACCTATGACACTCACTATTTTAAGAATGTATGTATGTATGTATGTATGTATGTATGTATGTATCGGTCTGCCAGTCTTTGGCAATCTACTCATACTTTCCCATCTCAACCTGGATCTATCAATCTCTCTATCAAACTCCATATATCTATCTATCTAACTATCTATCTTAGAAAAAGTAGAAAATATACTTAACCCCAATGTATTTTGGGGGAGTGTTCTCTGACGTTATAAAATATACAACTACTAACACAACCAACATATTAGGCAACCTAAGAAAAATTGGAGGAATTACATTCGAAACAAACTGCTTACAACTAAGCCTTGAAAATTTCACCGGTGAAAACTTATTGTTACTAGAAAGGTATATATATATATATATATATATATGAAGAAAGCAGAAAAACAGAATATCCAAATTGTTGAATTTATTGTGCTGTAATGTCAACGTTAAACGTTTCAGTTTCAATAACCTTCACCAGGACATGGATATCAGGATGTGCACATAACCTTCTCGATTTAAAAGAACGCTATGTGCACGTTTTCATCTTTTCGTTGTATAAATGTTATTTGCTTCTGTTATTTCGACTAGCATTCATCGCTGTGTGAAAAATTCTCCTGATATCCAAGTCCTGATGATGGTTACTGAAACCGAAACGCTTAACGTTGACTTTACATAACAATAAATTCAACAATTTAGATTATTCCTTTTTTGCTTTCTTCATACGGTCAGGTTTAGACCCGTATTTACTCTCATATATATATCATTAAATAAGTTTCCAGAATTTTTCGTATAGGCACTTACATTGATAGTACGCACATGAAACTCTAGTTCCCTTCGAAGTAATCTCCTCCGGCTTCAATGCACTTGTACCGTTCCAAAAACTTATTCAAGGCCTCATGGAAGTGAGCGTGTCAATTACCTTCGTCACAGGCTCTTTCATCTCAATTGTCTCATAACGACAGCCTCTGAGGTTAGGGAATCAACAAAAATCACTGGGAGCAAGGTCTGAATGATAGAGAGGCCGAGGAACTGTCTTGATGCGACTGAGCCGATTTGAAGAGTGCTGGCCTCTTCCCTATGAATCTCTTCCTGAAATCCCTTAAAACCTCATCATAGTAGCCCTAACCCTTTGGCCAATCAACTCTGGTGCATTGACTTCCTTACTCCTCCCACACCTCTCATCATCCCTCACAGACTCCCTGGCTTCTTTGAATCTCTTATACCACTCAAAGACTGATGCTCGCTTCATGCAAGAAAGTCGAAAAGCAGTCTGCTGCATTCCATACGTTTCTGTAGCATTATTATTCTGTAGGATTTTATTGCATATCGTTCTTCTAAAGTGTCCTCACGTCCAGATTGCATTTTTGGAAATTCACCTGCTGAGTCAATCGGGCTTTAGTAGGGTGTATTCCAATTCTGGCTGTAGCTGTACATTTGAAGTTGAAATCATAAATATTGGTCAGTCATCTCATAAGATGTATCGCAATAACATACTAAATTTTCAAGTGTCTACGACAATTTTAAATGCCAGTACAAAAAAAATCTGGAAACTTATTGAATGCTCTAGGTATACACACACATATATATATATATATATATATATATATGTATGTATGTATGTATGTATGTATGTATGTATGTTATAAAGAAAACTTTTCCCATCAAACAGCGGTTTACATAAGATCCATTAGGATGAATAAGAGGCTCTGCTTTCAGAGTGCCCTTCATACTATAGTTGCAAAAGACTTGGGGAAGTCCCTGTGTCGTAATGGGTAAAGTGCTGAACTGTTGCCTGGAAGTAAACGAGTTCGAACTCTAGTCGTGCTTTTACGTTCAATTTCGGATTTATAACCTAAAGAAATATTAGAACTTACTCATCTCTCACCCAGATATAGATTAAATAGTATCGCAGCCGTTCTTCGTCAAGAATGACTTCGGCATTTAATAACCCATTAAGTTTTATATGCCATTAAACAAAGAAACGGAGAGCAAACCAAAAACATACACTTGATAGGAATATTTTCGATAACGTATCATCGGATAGTTGAGTAAATGCCATGTACAATATCGTTTTGACCACTACGCAAGTGCAGTATAATTTAAAATATTGAGTGGTCATGGCTTCTGCCCCTGGCAACACAATCTTTCATTTCGTAATATAATGAAAGATAAGTGGTTAGCGTATATGAGATAGAAGTCCAAGATTTATTCTGATGAATTAGTTCTATTCCTGTATAATACTCCTGGAGAAAGAGAATCGGAATAATTTCTGAAGAAAAGGATATTGGCAGTGTCTGTAAGTTTATGGCATCCTTAATATTAATTCTTTCTCACAGCTACCCCCACAATTCTCTTTTACTCATCCTATTAAGATTCTCTCTCTCTCTCTCTCTCTCTGTCGCTCTCTCTCTCTCTCTCTCTCTCTCTCTCCCCATTTCCATGCACTCTGTAAGTTTTTCATTACTTGTTGTGAAGTCACCGGTGACAGCTAAGTAGGTGATGGCTATCCATCTTATGAGATGGAAAAAAAATAAAAGCACATTTTGTTTTAGCGTTTGGACCATTCGTAGTATAGGTGTAATTCTCTCAGTAGGAGAATCCCTATGACATCGTGGCTAACGTTCACGATGGTAACATCGTTGTAAGCAAGTTCAAACCCCACTCGAGATAATTACGTTCAATTTCGAACAAATACACTTCCCCGGCTTTAGCTGGGCCATCTGGCATTCCTGCCGGATGGGGTATCGAAATCAATGGCAGATTCGAGGCCGAAAGGCCGCCAACTTTGGCTGAGCAACCTTCGGGTGGGCGAGCTGCAAACTTTTTCCCCTATAAGCTATAACCCGGCATCAGTGCCCGGACCAGAATTTGGTTTCGTGAAACTGCTTGGCTCATTAGACCAACATTGCACTTGGGTCAATGAGCAGCATAGACCAGCAGGGTTTGAGTCTCGGCTCGTTCCCGACCTTCCCCTCCCCTAAATCCTCACTATAACTGGCCCTCGTGTCATTGACCTTGTGTCAAGTCCTGTCTGTTGGGAGGCAGCGGCAAATATCATACACTTGGAGAAGGTGCGGACCCTTTAGAATTCCGCCAGCTATGGATTAAATAGTACCACTAATATTCCCCAAGATGAATGACATTAGCATTAACTAACACACAAAATTGATATGCCGTTAAACAAATTAACCAAACGAAACCAAACCTTTTTTTCTACGTTCAGTTTCTGAAGCCGTCGAAGCAGGAAGAAAATGACGATGACACCACGTGGTGAGTCTATTCATTTTTCAAGGAACTTAACTCTTCATGCTATACAAACTGGGGTTCACTGAACACTCCACCCACCACTTTCGTCACGTGAAGTTTCTTTTTTCGAGTCCTCATCACCATCTGGTGACATGGTCCTGCAGTTCAAAACCAAGAGTATCTTGTTACATCAAGCGCAGTGGAAGAGATGTTGAACCATGTAAACCTGTGTCCCAATATCATTTGCTTACAATACTAAACTCTCCTTGCGTCAAATTCTCTTTATTTGATAAACAGTGCTTCCATCTCTCAAAATTCACTTGGCTTAAGACTCTTAAAATAATTCGGTGTTGTTCAAGTGAACAATGTCCCAGAGCTTAAAACCGTTTAGTGCTTTTTTGTTGAAGTCTACTCAGAAGTGTTAAGATTTAAACTTGGGAACTACTGGGACATTCAGAAACCACTTTTAAGATGCCTAAACGTACGGTAAATCTCCGAAGGGTCGAGGTTAAAATGCTGGGCTGTGAGATTGTAGAAATAGAAGTCGAACTTAAGTGGTTTGTGAGATGAGAGATAAGTAATTATGAAGCAGCTCTTTTTAGGATTCAGTTTATCGGATTTGTTCGAAACAGAAGTGCTTTCAGGAATTTTTAAAAACATTCTTAAAAAAGTTCTGAAATAGCTTCTGTCCGTTCACTTGGAATATAAAGTTTACGATTTCCCAATCGTAAACTCAGTTTCTTCCACTGTCACAAGTTGAAAAACAATGCGTATAAAAACAGTACGCAAATACTTGTAGGCGCTCTTAGCGTAACGATAATCATTGCACGAAATGGAATCAGCCACCGCGGTTCAAATCCGGGATGAGAATGTATGCGTTTCATTTTGTGAGCATGTCACCGGAAAAGGCATGAATCCATATGTTCTCGCCCAGCTATGGGAAAATAGTAGGACATACTGTTTTTTTTATCCCTTGGTTTGGCAACCAGTGTAGAAGGAAAACCCGGGATTCAAAATACTCCAATTCGAAATTAACCTTATATCACGTCCATCCAATGAAGAAGAAATAACTCAACCTGTGGCCAAAGGTATTTGGGAAACATACGGCCTCTTCCTAAATTCATTCAATCCAAAATTCAAATGATTCGTTCAAAGACTTGAACGGATCAAAGATAAAATGGACAGACAAAAAGTGCCTATCCTGGTGTTACATAATATGTGGGAGCCTTACCAATCTCACCATAATGGACTCTTCTCACCGTTATTAGTACTGAGAGATTTCGCTGCCAGAGGGGCAGATCAATCTCGGTCTGATACATCTCCAGGTGTCGGGTAGCACTTCGGCCGGCCGTGTTGTCTGCGGCACGGATCTGGCTAAGTGTGTCTCGGTACCTGGAGATTTCCTTCGGCCTCAGGGGGTCTTCCCTCCAGGCTTTTACCCCTTCAAGGGGATTGGTTTCATCGCCCGGCGCCTGAGGCGCCCCTAATAAGGGGAATGCCGACGAGTCCGTAGGCATTTTTGGAAATGCCGGGCGCGTGTGGGCTACGAACCCACCAATAAAAGGCGTTGTGCCACACATGACCGTTCGGTCGGGTGGTCATTAAATACCGCAGATCAATATCGGTGTTATCCGAACTGTACGAGACTTCTTACCCTTTCTATGTAACTCTATCTTTCTGGTGTAATATAATCTATTATCTAATATCCGTGTTTGCGTTTCATTAGTGATCCGGGGCCACAACAATAATTAAGGTTTTAATTAATTATATAAATCATTTTTGTTAACTATATTCTATTATTTAGTTTGGTACGGCTTTGAACTACTCGGTATCTCTTGGTTCAGGTGTCATTGTCAGACAGTACACTCACATGCCAACGCGCAAAATATAGGACAACCATCATTTGTCATAGTAAACTCTCAGACAGTAAAATGGAGCTGAACTCGCAGCTGGAGTGAACTAGTGGGTGGATGATATCACGCCCTGAAGACATGGCCTGAGAAATTTGTGATTTTGAAAAAGACGAGGAGTTAAGTTTCGACCGTTGAACCGAGCGGTTCGGTTTTTCGGATCAGATCAGATTAGATCAGTTTGGGTCTTGACCGGCAGAGATGAGATCTTAGACACCATCGGAAGGGCCGTGCGTGGGGTAGGGTCCGCTCGTATTTTTATTGTTATTATTGATATCATTATTTCTATATAAGTCTGTTTAATCACACAGACACAGACAAGAAAAGTCTTTGTATAAAAAAGAATGCTCGATATTATTACGATTGATTGCCCAGTTGGCTGGGGTAATAGAATATACTGACAGCATCTCGGAGGAGGGAAAGGCCCCCGCCCAACGAGTGTCTCGTGGCTCATTCAGCTGGGGCTGTAGAATATATCGACTGCTTCTCTGCAAAGGGGTAAGAGTCCCCAACAAGAGTCCTACGGCCAAATCGGCTGCGGCTATTGAATACACAGACTGCATTTCGGCAGAGAGGTAAGACCCCACCCCAACGACTGTCCTGTAGCCCAGTCGGCTGGGACTATAGAATACAACGACTGCATCTCTGCAGAGGGGTAAGAACCAGCAAATGAATGTCCTGTAGCTCAGTCGACTACGGGAGTGAAGAATACACCGACTGCATCTCATAAAAGGGGTAAGACTCCCCCAACAAATGTCCGGGATATAATACTAAACAATTTGATGGTGACGTTCAAGTAATGTTGATGCTTTGGGTAATGAAGAGAACCCCTTCATTGCTATCGATCCCACGTCCACTCTGGTGCGAAGTGTTAGCACCGAATAGGGTCCTATCTATGGTCAAATAGAACTAAACTGAACTTTTGCAAAACTGAATTGCTTAAAATAAGACTGTTTTGACATTTAAACTGCGTACTTATGCTAAACTGAACTGCTAAAAATAAAACTGTTTTTAAATTGAACAATACTCAGTAATTATGCAAAACTGAATTGTTTGAAATAGAACTGCTTTGAAATTTAATTGAACATTTTTGACATTTAGCTGTAAACAAAACTATTCTTATACTAAACTGAATTGTTTGAAATATAATTCGGCGATAAATGACCCGGAAAGGGTTGATAGACCCTAAAAGAACCACCAACCAACTAACCAACCAAACTAAAACGATTTTTCTGAAAATAGATCCTTTCTTTCAATGTTTCTGAAAATACTATCTAGCAAATGTCCACCCTCAGCGGTATCGCAAGTGCACGCTTTTGCCAATTTAATGGGCTTTTGGGGCACCCAATATATATATATATATATACGTGTGTGTGTGTGTGTGTGTGAGAGAGAGAGAGAGAGAGAGAGATGAAGTTGTGTTGAAAGAAGATGCATAAAAATGAAGTAAAATCATGTATCATACAAATTGTTTCTGTTTTTTCTTTTTAACGAATAAATATGGTTTTGTGCCACAAAATCCCATAGAAGTCGGCGGTCCACGAAGGTTCCTTTTCAGTAAACAAACAAATGACTCTACAGAACGGCCAGTTGCACTGATATACATAAACATGCACACATGAATACGCACACAAAACACGCATACACACATCAAAACGCAAACACCCAAGCACCAACCAACAAAATGCTCTCGCATAGGAATACACGCATAACGCACACATTTGCAAAACACACATAAACATGAATACGCCCACATCAAGCCCTCACAAAATCCACGGAAACCCACACATATTATAAATCTCATACTTACATAGATGCACAAAATAAACATATCAGAATGAATCGTGAAAGTTTTAACTTATTAACTAGAGCTCTGAACAATATTTCATTGTTTCCAACTTACCAGGTTCAAATATTAACTTGCCCGGTCGGCTGGGGCAGCAAAATACACTGACTGCACCTCAGCAGAGGGGTAAGGCCTCCCCCAAATGATTGTCCTGGATATGACACTAAACAAACTGATAGTGAACTTCCACTAATAATCTTTCATTGCCATTTCTCCCAGGTCCACCCTGGCCCGTCGTGGAAGCACCTGATAGAGCCCTATCTATGTTTAAATAGAACTAACGGCATACTTAAGCTAAACTGAATTGTTTGACTAAACTAAATTGCTTGAAATAGAAACGTTTTTGACAATTAAACTGTACTTACATTTAAACTGCGTGCTTATGCTAAACCGAAACCGAACTTAAATTTAAACTGCGTGCTTATGCTAAACTGAATTGTTTGAAATTGAACTCTTTTTGACATTGAAACTCTACTGACGTTAAACTGAATTGTTATATATAGAACTGTTTTGATATTTTACGGTGGAAACAAAATCTGTACACACCCTAACTTAAATTAACTGAATTAGAACTATTTGAATTAACTAAATAGTTTGAAATAGAAATTTTTTAACAATTAAACTGTGTACTCATCCTAAACTGAATTGTTCGAAATAAAACTGATTATTTACATAAAAATGGATTTGGCGTTAAATAACCGACAAAGGATCAACCTTTGTCGGTTATTTAACGCCAAATCCATAAAACCCAACCAACCAACCAACCAGCTCACAAATATTAACATTTGTGTAGTTATTGATATACTAACACTGAATACATGGAAGGAAAGATGATATAAACTCATAGGAACATTTAAAACATTAAATGAATAAATTTTTAAAACGTATAACAAATGTTGCAACAAAATACACATACCTCAAAAAGAAATGAATTAAACAAAAAAAATGAAGAATGAAATGCCGGAAGAAAAAAGAAAATAAAAAAAAATATCTTACTGGTTTTCGATGGTTTTTATGGCTAGGTGAAATACAGTAACTCACTGGTGTTAGAGACAAAGGTCTCTATTCTGTTCATCAAACAGCAATGAAAAACATGTTCGTTATGTACCACGACAGTGAACTATAACAAGTGGGTCTTATCCGCTCAACAAACGGTGGCAAACAGAGGAAGTTTTGTGGGGCTGAATTCTCTGGTGATCGACTAACCTGTGATGTGGTAGTAATTTACTAAGCTTTTTGCTTAGATGTGGCACAAGATCGGATCAATAGTGACCCCAATGAGATTCGATGCCTCTCTTGTTGGTTTAATAAGCTTGACGGCAACCAAACAAGAATGCTGCGAGCAATATTGAACAGGTTCTGGAGGCAACACTCCACAAAGCACCCATCAAGAAAACTATCCAAATCTAGACGAACCAGACATGCAGGACACTGCTGGAGAAGCAGGGACAATCTCATAAGTGATGTACTCCAATGGACCCCCTCACATGGCCGAGCGAAAGCAGGTCGACCAGCTCGAACCTACTTACAGCAGCTCTATGAGGATAGAGGTTGTTGCTCTAAGGACCTGCCGGAAGCGATGAACGATAGAGAGAGGTGGCGAGAAACGGTCAGGGATATCCGTGCCGATGGCACGACATCATGATGATGATGATACCCGAAATGCCCACATGTGATGTGGTAAGTAACGACCTTTGATGAAAGAAAGATTTATTTTTTCCCTACACACACATAAACACTTACAGAAACGTAAACTAGCCCACACACATATGCACACAGTCACACACACGCATACTAGAGAGTGTTCGTGTCATTGTGTGTGTGTGTGTGAGTGTGTACGCGTGCGCGCGTGCGTAATACGTATTTGATGCGATAATAATTACAGCCACAGTTATTTGACAGTTAGACGACCAGTTCATTGACTATAAAAAACCGATCTGTATTAGTTAAATTACATTTTTGATTCTTTTGGTTGATATTCGATTTAGCTTATTAGTAGATTATACGTCCCTATGAGGGGGTCCCAGTGGAAATTCCGTGTGGCAGATATTAAGCTCTAGGATTTTAGATCACAAGACGATGTGAAAATAATGGTTAGAGGCACGCATTTGATTATTAGTAGGATATACCTGAGGTCCGACATTAAGACATCCTTTTACACCCTTACATATTAGCTAATAAAATACATAAGGACATTTCTGGAAGTTGGTTATCTGGCTGTTTTGTTTTCGACGTATCAACCTTATTCGGGTCATTTAACGCCGAATTAAATTTCAAACAATTCAGTTTAGTATAAGTATAGTTTTTGTTTACAAATAGCTAAATGTCAAAACAGTTCAATTTCAAGCAATTCAGTTTAGTAAAAGTTCAGTCTAGCTCTATTTGATCCTTAGATAGGTTCCAGAGTAGACCTGGGAGCGATGGCCATGAAGGGGTACTCTGCATTCCTCAAGGCTCCAGAATTATTGGGACCTCACATCTGATTTTTTGTGTCATATATAGAATACTCATTAGGGGAGTCTTACTTCTCTGCAGAGAAGCTGTCGGTGAATTCTACAGTTCCAACAGACTGGGCAAATTTCTGGACGTTACAGATGTATTTTTCACTTCCAAGAGAGAGAAAAAATGTCTTTTCTTCAGCAGATCATTTTATATACTTTTACACCGTCAGGTGATGGGCAAATTGTGCTTGGAAGCACACAACCTATGAAGAATACATTTCTCACTCTGTGCCATCGGTAAAAAAGTGTTTAATTGCGGTTTTAATAAGTTGTCCGATAGTATCAACGTTTACGTTGATACTATCAGACAACTGACAATTGAATAATATTCCGGCTTTAATTAAGTGATTTTGCTATTTATGTTTATACTATCGGACAATTGACATCTAATAATTCCGAACCTGCTTGTGGTTTCTTAAGAATCGTAGGTTGCTTGTATGCGTTAGGACGAAGCTTTGACCATTGTCATAGAATGACACCTTAATCGAAATATTTTTTTCTTCTGGTTTCATTATATATCCATTTATATTTTTTGGTTTGATTCTTAAGTAGTTAAAGCTAAGTTAAGCAAACGGAGTCTACAGACACTCCGTAGTTCCATTGGGTTGAGTTGCTTTAGAGGTCTTCTTTTAATAACATTCAAAGAAAGTTACCCTATCCGTTGAAATTCAAATGACTCACCTCTTAAGAAAGGTGCAGGGTTGATGGCATATGCAAAGTGTCACTCAATGCGAATAAACCTATCATATACATCTAAGACAAACAGTTTTATTTGTTTTGTTTTGTTTTCTTTTCTTTTTTTTTCTTTTTTTTTTTTTGTAGTGACGAGCTACTCACTGTTTGTATCCATCTTAATCGAATTACTTAAGTCTATACCTCTTTTTCTACGAAGTTTAGAATTTGCTGACTGCATCCCTATATACAGGTACCCACCACCACCACCACCACCACCACCACCAAAGAAAGTTTCCAATGTAAAACACTAAACTGCATCTGATGGTAAGGGTCCAATTCTGAAGAACTTGTTTTTGTAGAGTAACTTTTCATTGTCATTATCCGCAGTTCACTTGTAGCCGGAAGGTTAGTTAATGATAGGGTCTGATCTAAGGTTTAAAAAATCTTTAGATATTATTCGTATTCGATAGGAATACTTGATACTATACAACTGTAAATTATTTCTATTAAGCATAGATACGTGAAGATATGGTTGATTAGTAAAGATTACAAGTAATTTCTTGAAACCTTATAACAAGGTCCACATAAATCTCTACCATCGAATAGAAATAATTACTTGAAAACATATAATTATTAGTATTAGGTCGGAATACTTGAAATCATGCAACTGATAGCAAATTATTTGTATTAGATAGGAATACTTCATATCATATTAGTAAAATTGTTTCGTATTAAGTGCAGTTAATTGAGACTATAATTGTTTACTTAGGATTATTATTTGTTACTCTATGATATGTGCGTCCAAAAGTCTTTTATTAAAGAGAAATAATTACTTAAGCAATTTAATAACTAGTATGAGATCAGAATACTGGAAACAATACAACTTATTTTCATTAGATTAAAATACTAGATGTTATATAACTATAATTTAATTGTATTAAGTATACTAACTTATTATTACCCTTTTCGAGTTTTTCACACTAGTCAGCCGATGAATTTCCACTGGAGTTTGAGATTGCAAGTCTCCACAACTATCCAGGACTCATCTTAATATTCTGACGGAAATCAACATTGGAGTAGTTTGGATGGTCTCCAATCGTTACCTTATTTCCAAATCCTCCAGGCCTTGTGTCTATACTTTGGTGACTGTGCCAAGGGCACCAATTGCAATTGATATCATTGTCACTTTCATGTTCCACAGTTTTTTCAGTTCCCTATCAAGGTCCTGGTACTTAACTTTCTTTTCGTTTTCTTTAAATTCTATTCTGTTGTTAGCCGGAACAGCAAATTCTACTATTCGGCAAGTTCTCTTTTTTTTTTTGTGTTGATAATTACAAGGTATGGTCGTCTAGCCGAGATTAGGTGATCCATTTGTCTAAGAATATCAGAGAATTTTGAGCGTTTCATACTCCAGGACAGATTCTGGGATGTGTATATACCATTTTTTCGCCGGGTCACACTCCAATTTCTTGCACTATTCCCTGTGGATATCCTTGCCCACTCACTTGTGTCTATTCTTATACTCTTTCAGTGCTAGTTCGCTGCATTAGCTTATAATATGATTGTTCGTTTCGTCTCTATCACCGTATAGTCTATTTCTGCTGTTTTGTTTCTTCTTGTCTATTTTTGCTTTGATATAATTGGTCCTTATGGCGTTGTTTTGTGCTACTATTAGAAGAGTTTCAGTTTCTCTATCAAGGTTTCCCTTTCTTAGCCACGTCCTCGTTTTTTTTGTTTTTTTTTTGTTGTTGTGTGAGATGTCGTTTGTTAGTTGTTTAAAACGTCCATACAGTTGTTTTTTCCCATTTTTATTTTCTGGTTATTTCCGTTGATCTTCTTTTTGTCAATATTTTTTTCTGGTGGCTGTAATTAGTCTCCCTATGCGCTTTTCTATGTAGTCATCGAGTTGTTGTATCGATGTGTCAATGCTATCTTCAATGCTGTTAAGTCCTCTTCCTGCTTCTTTTCTTGACACATATTGTCTGTCAAAGTCATCTCTGGGGTGTAAAGACTTATTCATCATCCATGATTTTCTTGTTCTCTGGTCCATTTGTTTAAGTTCTGATCTAGTCCAATTCAAGAAAGGTCCCGAGTATCTTATCATAGGGACAGTTCAGGTATTTATCTCTTTTATAAAGTTCCTGCTATATAGTTTATTTTAGAGTAGCTTTCTCTTTCTCTTCTTTTTATTTTTTTCCTTTATATCCTCTTGTTTGACGGTATCAGCTTCCAATGTTCCTAAGTATTTGTAAATTTCTTTTTCTCCGTGGGTTATATTTTTTCTTGATTTAGTAGTTTCATTCCATCCGTTATGTACCGTTTCCTGCTTTTCATTATTAGCACAGCGCATTTTTCTATGTCAAATTCCATCCCTATATCTTGACTGTATATTCTTATTTCCTATATTAGGTTTTACAACTTTTTCTCTTTTTGGCAAACAGTTTGATGTCATCCATGTACATTAGGTAATTGATCTTTTCTAACGATATACAAAGTTTGTATCCACCTGAGAATTTCCTGAAGAGGTGGTAAGTTGCATCATCGCAATTACGAATAGTAATGATGATATGGCATCCTTCTGGAATATACCTCTCTGGATTTTTGTTTAAGCTAAGCTTTTTCCTCCTGTCAATTCTACTCTCCAGGTTTTCATGTTTTTTTTCGATAAAGTTTATGACTTAGTCTGATATCAAGAATATTTTGAGACAGTGTATTATCCAGCTTTAAGGAACCATATCATAAACGTTTTTGGTGTCAATCCACGCCATAACAAGATTTTTCCGTCTTGCTTTACTCTCGTTGAGTATGTGCTGATCAAAATATAGATGCTCAGATCTCCCTCAAGTTCTTTTGTGGCGTCTTTTCTGCTTCTCAGGAAACAGTCTGCGGCTTATTAACGAATCGTAAACCTCTTCTCCAATTTGTGCCATTAGTATTTCCCACCCCAACAGTACACACGTTATGGGTATATATACATATAAATTTTTATTTCTGGTGTGGTTTTCTTTTCGGAGGTCTTTCTGGATCAAGGCAATTTTCTTTTAGTCATGCATTCAGGTTTGTCTGTTTCTTGTCAGTATCTGCTTATTTCGATAGTTAGTTTGTCATGGATAGAAGTGAATTGTTTGAACCAGAATCCATGCATGCTATCAAGGCCTGGAGTTTTCCAGTTTGGTATTCTTGTGTAAATTCGCCTTTTGGGTTTTTGCGATACTTTGCGACAATTTTGCCATTCGGCTTTTTTGTTATGATTCCCCCGTTCCCATACTGTGCTCCAAAACAGTTTTGCTTTCCTCGCATCCTGTTGCTGCATTGTCTTCACATTTCCTTCTCGAAATTTCAGATAGAATTTTCTTTCATTGATCTGGAAGGTCCTCTTTTGTCTGTATTGTTTGGTACCGTCTCGGTGTGTTTTTAGTCTTCCTTTTTCCCCTAGTACCTTCTGATTTATAACTTCAATTTGTTTCTCAATTGTGTTGTTTTTTCCTCCTTGCCCAAACATCTCATATTTTTCTGTCTTATCATCTTTGCTTGTTATCGTAGATTTTGTATCTCTGCTGCCAATCTCTTTTCCCATATCGGTTGAGCTATTTTGTTCTTCTTCTTTAGAGTCAACCCTACTTTTCCCTGACTAGTTACGCTCTTGCATAGATTAGATTGTTTAGTTCCTTGATTTTGTTCGCTCCGATATTTGTTTATAAGTCGTTATTATTCAGTTTCCGCTTTGACTGTTTTCCTCTCTTGCTTCCTGAGAGAAGGCAATGTTGTTTTCTTTCCAGATATGAGTCTCTTCATAATCTCTGTATTCATTTTTCCTTCTTGGATTTGTAATTGTTCCACAGAATTTGGCTGTGTCGTGTATTGTTTGATATGATTTAGCCTTTGTTTTTGGTTGGAAATTTCTCACATTTCTTTTTTTAGCGTCTCGGCTACGTTAGTTGGGGTATTTTGACTTGTTTCCCTATATATTTGTTGGTATATTTCCAATATTTCAAGGTCAGAAAACCAGACTTTGTTAACTATTGTCCTAACCTGGTCAGCAAGCCTCTGGTTTGTTGTCTAAAACCAAGCTAACTCTACCCAAATGTCCATAATTCTTTTTCTATATTCTCTTTGCGTTGGGTTACTCCTAAAATAACAGTAAAGTACCAGTTTGTAATCTTCGCTTATCCACTTTCTGCGCAATAGTCTCTGACTTGAGAGATTTATTTGTTCGTCGTTTGTGTACTTGAAGCAATAGCAGCCAAAATTTGCTGGATGCCGAGTGAGTACCCGTGAAAACTAGCAAGGGAGGACATGCTGAAACTTGCTGTTTTGATGCCACGTAATGTTATGCTAAGATTTCTTATTTTCCTGAGTAGTACATTGTGGCTATAGTAGACCCAGCTGTTGTTATTTATATGCACTCCTGACAAATATATGACCAAGAACTTTTTGCAAAAGGAAACATTCCGCGGGTCAAAAAAAAAAACCCCAACATACTCCTTCATATTGAATGAGTTTCAACTTAAGATAAGTCCGTTGTTTAGCTATTAAAAACTTCACCAGATAATTATAAGTCCCGAGCTATTTGCTGGCATTTCAGTGTCGTGATACTGGCTTGCACTTGTGCGAACTCGTTACTGCTTACCGTCTTATTATTTCCTTCTGATTTCTATTTTATGCCTGGTTCCGGGCAGAATGTAATCTATCATTATTTACAGGTTCTACCAATCTTCAAGATATTAGAATTTTACACTAACTCATGTATTCAAAGACTCACTGTACAGAATTTGAAACAGAATTTTAAAAATATTTTTTATTTTGTCTTTTAAATAATTTACCTGAAAAAACTAAACTTCAAATCAATACAATCGTCTCTTCATTTAAATCACAGATAAAATTAAGCCAAAATTTACCTTTCAGTGTATAAATAAAGTCTAACACTTGCATTTAAAATAGTTTAGTTAAAAAGACTTAAAATCCACCAATCGAGTCACTATTTATTTAATTCAAAATACAGACGTCAAAGAAAGACACACTGTACAAAATTTGAAACAGAATTAACAAAAACATTTTAACTTGTGTTTTAAATAATTCACCTGAAAAGCTAGATTTCAAATTAACATATTCGTCTCTTCATTTAAATCTTTACACATTTGAGAGTTTTTCACACCAGTAGAGGCTGGTTATTTTCCACTGGAGTCTGAAGGAGCGCAAGTCTCCTCAAGTCTCCTAGACATTTGTTAATGTTCTGGCCGATCTCAATAATGCTGTTGTTTGGATAGTCCCGACTCATCCTCTTATTTCAAAGTCCTTCAGTCTGTAACGAGATATGTTATGTCACAGTGAACGAGAAGTTAGTTTCTGGGGAGGGAGAGAGAGAAGAAGAATGACAGTATGAAATAGCAGACAGTGAGTCTACGGGAGCAGTCGGTTGACCTTTGAATGTCCCAAGCTGCTGTACTAGTTGTGGGCCAGTCGGTCACGGGTGAATAACTGTATTAGTTGAGGATAACTAGAAAATACTGGAAGTCTCAAATCGTCTGCGCAGGTTTGGAACCAACGGAAACGCATGTTCCACCCATCGACACCAGACCGAAGGAAAAGGAAAATTCGGTTTGAGGGAGTCGGCTAGAAGACATGAAAACGTAAAGACGGTCAACAGAACACCAGCCAGAAAGATGTAAAGAAAGGCGAATATTTTCGGGCCCTCATTTTAGGATGAGCTCTTAAAAAAGAGTACTCACCAAACATGAACCAGTAAAGACAAAACCAACGGACAGACACGTAAGAACAATATGAAAACACAGAAAGAAAATTCAAGATCTGCGTCTGCTTTCTTTTTCTCCTCATTACATGTTGTTTCTCTTTGCCCCGCTAAACCCGTCGTCTCCACTTTTAAACTCTTTTTCTTTCTCCTGGCGACTACAAATAAATTGTGGAAGTGGATGAACCTTTGTGTTGTGAACTAAGACTGGGTTTTCATTCGTTGGTCATAACAGGGTCATAACAGGGTCCGACAACAACTTAAGACATAGAAATACAGCCATTCAATAGTTCAAGTGCGTGGTGGTACAAACGTTTGTTCGGTACTGTTATATTCCACAGTGCCTGTACAATTATTATTATCACTATCATTATTATTAGTGAATTTGTCACAAAAATGTTATCTGATTGTCTACACTTGAGTTTGAGTGACAGCAACTTCTTTTGAGAAACCAGCTGCAAGAATTATAGTTCATTATCAGGTCGACTGCACCACTTAAAAAAAAACTAAAGTAAATTTCGTTGATGTTTCACAACTACTTTTATTAATGGAGACTATGCATGTAAAAATCTGCCTTAGAAAGATATTTTCTAAAAAAAAAGATTTGAAATCTTAAGTAGGCCACTGAGAAAGCAGTGCAGGTTACCTGTGGCCCGCGGGTCACGTGAGGCCCGACCCGCAGTTTGTCCATAAACTGGTTTATATAAAAGTTTATTAAAAAAGTAACGCAAGAAAATCTGAAAAACTATTTTGATAAAATTACTGTTAAATTCGAATAAGTAAAATAAAACTTTCGAAAGATATTTCATAATTTAATCTGTAAAGCTGGATCTCCATCATCATCATTATCCATAATTTTTAAAAAAATTTTTTATTGAACATACAGAAACGATTAAAATACAGTTTTTTTCTCTTCTTTTTTTTTAATTTTTTAATTCAACATACAGAAACGATTAAAATACAGTTTATTTCTCTTCTTTTTTTTTAAATTTTTTAATTCAACATACAGAAACGATTAAAATACAGTTTATTTCTCTTCTTTTTTTTAAATTTTTAATTCAACATACAGAAACGATTAAAATACAGTTTATTTCTCTTCTTTTTTTTAAATTTTTTTAATTCAACATACAGAAACGATTAAAATACAGTTATTTCTCTTCTTGGCTTCTGTCTTTTAGAGTGTTTCCTTCTTCCACTTAATCAACCTCAATATCTGCCAAGAAAATGTCCAGTAGTCAACATCTTCACTGACAACTCCATTAAGTAAGTAAGACATAAACCATTTATGCGACACTTAAACAGAAAAAAAAATAGATTAAAAAAATAAACAATTTTAAAATTGCATTCATGTTTCAAAGAAAAGGTTTCTTGAAGAATTATTATTGACAACTTGAAATATGAATTCTGAATATATTGAAATCTGGTTTTCTCTTTGAAAGGAAAGACGGGTTTAAATTACACAAAGATAAATGGTGGGGGGAATTTATTCTAAGGGGATTTGGTTATAGGAATAGAAATTAACTATTTGCTTAAATCTTACGTTAAATAATTTAAGTTTGTCATGATATTTTAAGGAAAATAACCAGGGATAAAAATAGTTTATTTCTGGTTATTCTTATTAGAAAACTGACAAGGTTGGTTGGTTGGTTGGTTGGTTGGTTGGTTTTTATTGCATATCAACCTTTGTAGGCTATTTAACGTCAAATCCATTTTTTTGTAAATAATAAGTTCTGTTTAAAACCTTTCAGTTAAGCATGAGTACACAGTTTAATTGTCGAAAACATCTCTATTTCAAACTATTCAGTTTAATCAAGCAGTTATCAGCAACAATTCAGTTTTGTGTAAGTACAGTTTCCAAGTCAAAAACACTTCGATTTCAAACAATTCAGTTTAGCGTAATCACCTTGTTTAAATATGAGTACAGTTTAATTGTGAAAAACATTTCTATTTCTAGCTATTCAGTTTATTCAAGCAGTTCTATTTCAACTAATTCAATTTTGTATGAGTACAGATTTTGTTTACACACAGTTAAATGTCAAACCATTTCTATGTTAGACTATTCAGTTTAGTGTAAATACAGTTTCAATGTTATAAACAGTTCTATTTCAAATAATTCAGTTTAGCATAAGCACGCAGTTTAAATTTAAGTACAGTTTAATTGTCAAAAACGTTTCTATTTCAAACTATTCAGTTTTATCAAACAATTCAGTTTCGCATAAGTATGCCGTTAGTTCTATTTAACCCATAGATAGGGCCCTATCAGGTGCTACCACGCCGGGCCTGAGTGGACCTGGGAGCAATGGCAAGAAAGGGGTGCTCCGTATTCCCCAAAGCACCAGCATTACTGGAACCTCTCCATCAGATTGTTTTGTGTCATATACAGGACACTCATTGCAGTCAGTGTATTCTACAGCCGTAACCGCCTGGGTAAAAATCAAACAAGTGAAACTATATTAAAAAATGAGACAAGTGATATTCCAATGGCCCGGGAGACCTGGGTTCAATCCCAGGTCGAGTCATACCAAAGACTTTAAAAATGGAACTTGATAGCACCTTGCTTAACACTCAGCATTATAAGGTACGGTTCAAGGGTAAAGTGGAGCAATCCAGGGAATGGAGTAGCGCCCTCCCCTACACCTTGGTGTAGTAGCTATCGAAAAGGGAGCCTTCGGGTCACCCTCGACTATGGTCGCTAACTTTACTTTACTATTCGGCCTTATTGTAAAAATCACAATTTTTTTTGCAGATTTACTAAACCAGAGGAAAAGATTTAATGTATAAGAAAATACTTTTTTTTATGGAGAATGTGGGTTCATAAAAGCAGTGTCCCTTAAAATGAATTGTAATCAAGGAAAATCTATTCTGCTGCAGGACGCAACAAATCATTAAAAATCAACATTTGAAAGATATTTTAACGTAAAAGTAATCTTTGTAAAAAAAAAAATATGGGTCCGGTCCGTATTAGCATTTCCACTGAAAATGAATATTAATCAAAGGAAAGTAATATTGTTCAGCTTCAAGGCAATCCATTAATCAGTTTTAATCTGTGTAACTTTTTTTTTTTTACAACGACTTTTGATACTATGTCTGAAAAATTTTTTTTGCCTTGAAGTGTTTTTTAGGAATAGCAGACTATTCTTGACTAAAAATTAATTCCGTCTTTACTATCCACTAAAATTGTCGACATTTTTGGGCCTGATTTGTTTTACAAATCGTAAGAGTCAAATGATTAACTTGCTTCTGACAAACTAAAACACTGTTGTTTTTGTTCATGTTCTGGCTGGCTCTGCTGAAATCCTATGAATATGGCACCTAATCACGAAACATGACCAATTAGATTTTTAACTCTTTGAAAATATGGGATACAGCCGAATTACGATTTCCAGTTCTAGCTCATCACTGTCCTTCCACTTGGAAAACGCACCTCGATGTGAAATTTCCTTCGATATATCACATTCCTGGGTCTGCCTTTTGATACCGGTATTTTATATGGTTGGTACGAGTTTTTTTATGCTATATCAACCATTTTGGGTTATTTCATGCCAAATCTTGTTTATACATTTTCTGTAGGCAACTATTTTAAAACGAGTTAGAGCTAATTTGTTTGGACCCAAGTAAATGGTTTCAAGTATTGCAATCGAGCACGGATAATTCTATTTGTTAATAATAATCCCTTGTAAAAGGTCGAACATTTCTATTTGACTCATAGATAAGACCCGAACATGTACTATCAGTCAGCGTTAGAAAGAATTTGGGCAAGGAAAAGGGTTGTCTACATTACCCTATCTCTAAGATCATTGGATGGTTTAGTGTCATAATCAGGGCGCTGAGTGGCACTCTGATTATCATAACTAAATAGTGAAATAATCAGTGAAATAAATGGTGAATTAAAGAGTGAATCAAAATAGTCATAACTAAGAGTGCCATTACCAAGACACGCATTAACACTCATTAAAACTGTGTTAGAATAAATTTGGGCGAGTAAAAGGTTTATGTGAGGATACAGGATGTTGTCCTGAAGACCTACCTAGGGCGATGAACGATAGGGAGGAGTGGCGAGAGAGGGTCAGGGATATCCATGCTACCAGCACGATATGATGATGATGATGATGATGATGTACATTCCCCAATCACTAAGACCATCCGACGGTTTAGTGTCATATCGGGGCACACGTTAGCGGGGTCTTGCTCCTTTGCTGAGATGCAGTCAGAATATATTACAGCCCCAGTCGACTAGGAAGATGATTTATGGAAAAAAACGTAATAAATTCAAACAAAAAATTCGCAAATTAGGACCCCGTGTTACTTCTTTCTGTAACTAATAGTGTCACATATTACCAAAAAGGATGCAAAATGGAATGTGAGTTGAATTATTCTTTAAGACAGAGTGACTGAGGAAACAATCTTTTTTTTCGTTCTTTTAGCCAAAACATTATTTATTAATGATATTCTGTTTAAAACTGGATTAACAATAGCTTTATTCTCGGGGTTAGAATACTGTAAATATGTTTGTCTAATAAGAATATATTTCTGTAAGGTCCTGCTTATTGTGGGTTCCGTTTACACATAAGAAAGATATCATATTTTACATTATATATATATATATATATATATATATATATATATATATATATATATATGTATATAAAGTATGATATCTTTCCATTTTTAGGCTAATTTTATTCTTTCTGGTGACCTTTTAATCAAAAAAAGGTTGTTCGGTCCAACTCTGCTTTAGTCAGAACTATCCTGGTGACATTGTTTGATAAAACTTAGCGAGATTTTTTCTTAATAATTATATATATATATATATATATATATAGTCATCCACAGACAGATCTGTTTGGTTCTATCAGAACTCATCAGTGTGGCTAGACAGTATCTTCCCGTAGCTGGGATCGAAACCCGGTTGACTCAAACGTCAAACCAAAGCTTCTAACCATTCAGCCACGAGGAGATATTAGCTGCGAAGTAAATTTTAAACGGTTATGAATCACAATTACTATTGTTTACATACATCCGTTCAACGGTAGCCGAGACCTCAATTCAAACGAAGAGGCTTGCAATAATCGCTAATGGGAACACGATTACTTCTTCGCCAGAGAACTCAACCCCACGGGGGTATCAAGCTCTCAGTAGCCGTTAAGAGGATATATGTAAACAAAAACAATTGTGATACATGAGCGTTAAAATTTCCTTCGCTTGCGCTGGTTTCCTCGTGGCTGAGTGGTAGAATCTTGGTTGGCGTTTGAGTCAACCGGGTTTCGATCCCCGCTTCTGGAATCTAGCCTGTCTAGCCACCCTGAAGAGTTCTGATAGAACGAAACAGATCTGTCTGTGGATGACAATATATATATATATATATATATATATATATATATATATATATATATAGTGAAAGAAGAGATCAATTATGATTGATATAGGGCATATCAACCTTCGTAGGTTATTTATTGCCGTCCTTGTAGAATAGCAATCCCTGTACAAGAACAGTAGTGGTCCTATTTAACACATAGCCTCGAGAATAAGGGGGTTCATATCTTTCCGGGGGGCATTAGACATTAGGCATTACAAGTGAATACAATAGACCAACGAAACTTTCAACTCACTTACTAAGATGGTGCAACCCAATACGCCACGGAGACACCTATGCATATGTAGACTGATTAGACTTGATAGATGGATATACACGTAGTTTGTTTTGCTTTTTTTGTTTAATGACATATCATCCTTTGTGGGTCATTCATAAATGGGAATTCATACCTTTACCTTTGGTATGAGTCAAAAAGGGAAGATAATAACATAACTGGTGTTCAACCTTATTTATTTCGAGCCTGTAATCCAGCACATTGAGCATTAAGCTATGGGGGTTCCGACCCACACCCCAGACATAGATAAATGCATATATGGACAGAAAAATAGACATAGACAGTATTATGAACCAGTAAAGGGTCCGGAAGAAAGAGACGAACTCGGGTTTACGTGGAACAAAATATATCAACGAAAGTATAATTGGTCAAAAAAATGTTGAATGCCTGCCTGCCTGCCTGCCTGCCAAAGTGTTAGGCTCGGATAAACTTCACCACCGAGATGAATAGTCTCCCGATATTAATAGCAACAAGAATAGTTCATTACAGTCCGCAGGTAGGGTACCATAATAGATAGATTGATAGATAGATAGATAGGTTCAAACTGAGATCAATAGTGAGATTGATAGATATATACGACTATACTGAGATAGATAGATGGATAGATAGATCATATAGTGAAAGGGAAACCTCACAATTTTTTTATTCGTAAGGAGAGGACATTTTTTAATTCACTTATTTAAATGAATTTAGTCTATTGCTCTCATAAAAGTTTGGTTATAATGAGTTATTTCTGCTAATTAGATGGTTAATTGGATGTAATTATATATCAACCCTTCTAGATTATTTAATGCAAAATCATGTTTACACACACACACATACACACACACACTACACACACACACACACACATATATATATATATATATTTTAAACGCATTGTTTGAAGATAATATTATTAAACGAGCCAGAACACATTTGATTGCACATAGTTAAATGGTTTCAAGTATAATTTTACTTATTATTAATTATTTGGTTTCACACAGTTTTATTTGGTTTCACTTTCATATATGATTTGAAGTAAATGGTTTGTTGGTAATTTTATCTTTAAATGAGTTAGAGTTAATTGGTTTGCTAATAATAAAAAAGTTGGTTTGTTGGGTTTTATGCCATATCAACCTTAGTAGGTTATTTAACGCCAAATCCATTTTTATGTAAATAATCCGTTCCATTTAAAACAATTCAGTTTAGCATAAGTAAACAGCTTCATTGTCAAAAATATTTACATTTCAAACTATTCAAGCAGTAATATGTAACAATTCAGTTAAGTGTAAATACAGTTTTAATGTTAAAAAACAGTTCCATTTCAAATAATTCAGTTAAGCATAAGCTCGCAGTTTAAATGTAAGTATTGTTTAATAGTCAAGAACATTTCTACTTCAAGCTATTTAGTTTACTCAAACAATTCATTTTAGCATAAGTATGCTGTTAGTTCTATTTAACTCATAGATAGAGCCCTATCAGGTGCTACCACTCCGGGCTAGAATGGACCTGGGAGCGATGGCAATGAAGGGGTACTCCACATTCTCCAAAGCTCCAGCACTGCTGGAACCTCACCATCAGATTGTTTAGTGTCATATCCAGGACACTCGTTAGGGGAGGTCTTACCCCTCTGCAGAGGTGCAGTCGGTGTATTCTACAGTCCCAGCAACGAAGGATTATTATATAACATTAATACTTAATCATATTTAATATAATCATTTGCTTGCATACAGTGAACTCGTTCGATGTATTTTTAACATTGATTGTCTTATTTACTCACAAGGGTGTCCTCGTGGTGTAACAGTAAAAACGATCTACTGCGGAATCGTAGTAAGCGAGTTTAAATTCAGTCGAGCTATTACATTCACTTTTGGAAAATACCATTGGGACAGGTATGATCCCGTTTATCCTCCCACCTATGCGTTAAATAGAACCAGTTTGGGCATTAAATAACCTACAAAGGTTGATATGCCATTGAACAAACAAACCAAACCAATATTTGCTCACGCTTGATGGGTTCTTAGTATCCCAAAGTCATCATCATCGTCAAGTCACGCTATCAACACTGATATCCCTGACCCTCTCTAGCCACCCCTCCCAGTCGTTCATTGCTTCCGGTCGGTCTTCAGGGTTATATGCTGTATCGGCACAGAGCTATTGTATATAGTTTCGAGCTGGTCGTCCTGCCTTTGCTCGTCCATGTGAAAGGGTCCACATGAGTACATCACTTATGAGCTCGTCCCTACTTCTCCAGCGGTGTTCCGCATGTCTGGTTTGTCTTATTTTGATAGTTTTCGTGATGGGTGGTAAGTGGCCGTTCAGATGATGCTTGTGGGATGCTGCCTCCAGGACTTGTTCAATATTGCTCGCAGCATTTTTGTGTAGTTGCCGTCAAGCTACAAGAATCGCTATTCATCATGAATAATTCTAGTCAACATTGCTCATTCATTTGCTAAAAGTTCAATGGTTTCAAATATTGCTATGTAACACAAAAACAATTCTGTTTTACGGTTATTTGTTCGCATACCGTAATATGGTCAAAGAGTTCTTGTTGACCCATAGATGGGACCCTAACTGCTATTACCACTTAAAGCAGACCTAGCAATAAACAGGTACTCCACAGTCCCCAGATTTCCAAGGCTAGAGCCTCACCCTCAGATGGTTTAGCGTCATATTCATCGACACTTCTTTGGCATGGGTCTTACCTCTTCGCAAATATGCAGTCAGCGTATTTTACATTACGGTTACATTTGAACATCATAAGAATTTTAATATTATTGATACAGGGAATTTGCTGCGCATATGGAGAAAATCCAAAGGTGAGAATTTCATTAAAAGTTACTGCAAAATCAATTGACTAGCTGAAAAATATTGGCAACATACTCTGTATTAGTTGACATTTTCATATCTTTAGTCTATACGATCTATATTTAAAAAGAAAAACTAATATGGCTACCTGGTGTTGCCTGGGTGAAAGAAATGATTTAGTTTAAATTACTTTTCTCATTTTACGATTCGGGGCAAATTTTCGTTAATTGTTTTACGAAAAATTCTTAATTTAAATTCCCTGAGGATCAAGGATGATCAGAAATAGGAATATCTTCCAGTGAAGAATTCTTTTAAAATCTTTATTTCTTTATATATTCGTTCATTTTTTAGAAATCTTAAAATTGTTAAATGAAGTCAGTTATACCCCTACAAGAAAAAAACACTTATAATTACGATTTTTTTCTAAAATGAAAACATCTATTTATTGTTCATGGACTATTAAAAACTTAATAAATATTTCCATCATTATGTATGTATATATATAGTTATTGAATACAAATATATAAGCTGAATGCTATTTAGGCCAGTTTTTTTTGTCTCGCATATAACTAGTACAAAAAACCGTTTTAATATTCTAGAAGACATTGAAATTAATGTACAATGTCAGACTCTATAAAACGCAGAGTGATTGTACTCAGAGAGAACTCAAGCTTACACTTAAATAGATTGAGTCACTTATCTGTCTCCTTTAAGGATTTCATCTCCCTCATTACTCCCTTCATTACAATTACCGATGACAAATTTTAAAAACGCATTGGCCAAAGATCACCTTTAATTTTTTATATCTCAATCTTAGTCCATTATATTCATTCTAATAAAAATCATTCTCCTATCATATATACTTAGTTAATTCATTAAGTTTCCAGACTTTTTGAACAGGCATTTAAAGTCGTCGTAGACACCTGAAACTTCAGTATGTTATTGCTATACATCTTATGAGATGACTGACCAATTCTTATAATTTCAGCTTCAAATTAACAGCTACAGCAGGAATTGGAATACAACCTACTAAAGCCTGATTGTCACAGCTGGTGACTTTCAAAAATGTAATTTGGATTTTAGAAGAACGATATGCAGTAAGAATCTGTTTTAAACTTGGAAGAAATGCCATGCAATGAAAGCTGGATCTACTGCTATGACCCAGAGACCAAGAGAGTTCTCAGTGGAAGCATGGTGGCTCTCCCAAACCCAAGAAGGCCAGACAGAGCAAATCCACCCACAAACTTTTGATGATCCCTTTTATTGACAGAACTGGCATGATCTACATGCACTGTCACGGACTGTTTGACCAAAATGGGCATCAAAACAGTTCCTCAACCTCCCTAGAGTCCATACCTTGCTCCCAGTGACTTTTTGGTTATTCCTTAAGCTCAAGGAAAAACTTAGAGGCTGTCGTTTTGAGACAATTGAGGAGATGCAATTGGCTGTGACAAAAGTCACTGACACGCTCACACAAGAGGACTTCCATGGAACGGTACAATAAGTGCATTGCGGCCGGAGGAGATTACTTCGAAGTGGACAAGAGTTTTATGGGTATACCATCAACAAAAGTGCCCATACGAAAAAAGTCTGCAAACTTATTTAATGATCATCGTATATATATATATATATATATATATATATACTCCCCTACCTCCGTGGGGTTGAGTTATCTGGCGAAGAGGTAATCGTGTTGCCATTAGCGTCTATTGCAAGCCACTTTGTAGTTGAATTGAGGTCTCGGCAACCGTTGAACGATGTATGTAAACAATAGTAATTGTGATTCATAACCGTTTAAAATTTAATTCGCAGCTAATATATCCTCGTGGCTGAATGGTTAGAAGCTTTGGCTTGGCATTTGAGTCAACCGGGTTTCGATCCCTGCTACGGGAAGATACTGTCTAGCCTCACTGATGAGTTCTGATAGAACGAAACTGATCTGTTTGTGTATGACTATATATATTACAAAGAATTTATTAGTATTTTTAGATTTTTCAACAGATCTGTTTAAATCATGCATCATCAAAGTTGTACTAGCCATAGGGTGAATGGCAGTGGATAGACAATATCTGTCTTTATCAAAACAGATTGTTATTATTAGAGTAAAAGAAAAAAGACGTCACTCTAACTGCACCATATTTCTGAAACTGGAACCTCAACACTAGGTCATGTAAAACTCTTAGTATATCTTTAAATCTATTCAAGTTTTTTTGTATTTGATAATAAGAGCATCATATTCAAGATCTGGAAACTCAACACCTAATGCAAGACATCTCTTATTATATATTTAAACGACTCGATGTTGTATGCATCTGACAATAAGTACATCATAGTTCCAGAACTGGAACTTCAACATTAAATGCAAGACATCTCTTAATATATTCTTAAATCGATTGAGGCTGTACGCATTTGACAATAAGTGCATCATAGTCCAGAACTGGAATTTTAAAACCAAATGCTGGACATCACTTTAAATCGACTTGAGACTGTATGCATCTAACAATAAGTGCATCATAGTCCAGAACCGGAATTTTAAGACCAAATTCTGGACATCACTTATATCTTTAAATTGACTTGAGATTGTATGCACCTAACAATAAGTACATCATAGTCCAGAACTGGAATCTTAACACCAAATGCTGGACATCTCTTATATAATTAAATCTATTTGATGTTGTATGCATTCAAAAAACCGCCCCGCCATAAAAGCAACGGGTTACACAAGGTAAATTTAAATAAGGTGGATTAAAGTCTGCTTTAAATTAGTGTTTCCCATCTCCTTGACTGGTAACCTAATTAAAACTTAAGAACCCAGGCTTCCTAATATTTAGCCATGTAAATTCATGACTATTCCAGGATTTGAACCCAGGTCACTTAATGGAAGTGCTGGAGTGCTTTGATATTGACAATCTCATTTAAAGAATTACATTATATATATATATATATATATATATATATATATATATATATATATATATATATATATATATGCATGTATTTCATTCTTTTGTTTTATTATTGTATGCAGATTATGTCAACAAGACCCTAATATAGCAAACGAGACGCTAAATGATATAGAATAAGAAATCCCTAATTGAATTGAAACGCAGAGTGATAGTAATCGAAACGCTACACACCTCAACACCATCGAACAAATCCTCGCACAAGAAGATAAGATAATGGAAGAAATAATAAAGAGAATCGTGACTGAAAAGAAAACCAAGACTGGAAAACAGTCAAGGTAAAACTGATGAATAAACGAATTATTAAAAAATATCACCACGAACAACATAACAAAATTAAACGAGGTAATCTATGTGGTCACAAAATTAGTCTGTGATAAAATTGGTGTTCTAAAGAAAATGAACAGAAAATTAAAACCTGGGTTGGAAATTAAACTGGAACCACAGATAAGAAATCTGAGACAGCAAGCAAAAATGTTAAGAAAAGGGAAAGAAACACGGAAATATTTTGGGATGAAAGGAGAAAAGCAACAGAACAAGCAAAACAATCAATACCCACAAGGAAATAAATCAGAAGGTACTGGCAAGAGAAGGATGACTAATAAGGTACCGAGACATGGTCAAAGAAAACGAAGAAAAAAGAACATTAAAAAAAAAAATGAAATAAGATTCTAACAACAAAAAGGTGGAAAATGTACGACATCTTATGAGAATCATTAAATGAGTTTGCAGACTTTTTTTCGTATGGGCACTTTTATTGATAGTACACACATAAAACCCAAGTTCCCTTCGAAGAAATCTCCTCCGGTTACAAAGCATTGTTGTAGAGTTCCAACAACCTCTGCAAAGCCACATAGAAGTCCTCTTGTGTGAGCGTGTCAGTGACCTTTGTCACAGCCTCTTTCATCTCCTCAATTGTCTCATAACGACAGCCTCTGAGCTTAGGGAATAACCAAAAGTCACAGGGAGCAAAGTCTGGACTATAGGGAGGCTGAGGATCTGTTTTGATGCCCATCTTGGTCCAATAGTCTTTGAAAAAGATGGAATTGTGGACTGGTGTATTGTCCTGGTGGAAATGCCACTGACCCGATTTGAAGAGTGCTGGCCTCTTCCGACTGTATCTCTTCCTGAACTCCCTTAAAACCTTAACATAGTAACCCTAACACTAACCCTTTGGCCAATCAACTCTAGTGTATTGACATTCTTACTCCTCCCACACCTCCATCATCCCTCACAGACTCCCTGCCTTCCTTCAATCTCTGATGCTCAATTCATGCAAGATGGTCGAAAAACAGTTTGAAGCATTCCATACGTTTCTGTGGCATTTTTCCAGGTTTAAAACAGAATTTTATTGCATATTATTCTTCTTAGGTGACCTCACTTCCAGATTGCATTTTTTAAATTCCCCAGCTGTGACAATCAGGCTTTAGTAGGGTGTATTCCAATTGCTGCCTTAGCTGTTCATTTGAGGCTGAAATCATAAAACCTGGTCAGTCATCTCATAAGATGTATAGCAATAACGTACTGAATTTTCAAGAGTTTACGACAATTTCAAATGCCTGTACAAAAAAGTGTGGAAACTTATTGAATGTCCCAATATTTTTTTGCTTTGTTTGGCTCGTTACTTCATTTATTTTTATCCTTTCTCCTTTGATTCATACGTAGACTTTTCTTTTGTTATTTAAGAAGAGCATATTTGCTTGCATTGCTTAACTACGTGCCTATATAGTTTGAATCTCCGTTCTGTTGATTCTTTCATTTGTATTGTCAATCTTGTCTTCTGATGTCATTTTTTGTCTCTTTAATCCGTCATGCCTTTGTGTTTTTCTTTCTTTAATAGATTCGCTTGTTCTTGCAGCTGTTTATATTTGTCCTTCAAGGCTCATTTGTCATTCATATTTTGTTTTTCTTTTCAGGTTCCTAAGGTCAATAGCAATTTCATCGTTGACTATTTTTGCTTCGACATAAATTAGTTTAGTTCGATATTGTCCATTGGGATATTTTTAATCATTTATATACCTTTTCGACTTTTACCTTGATTTTTTTCTAGAAGCACTTAAATTCGCACCTACACACACGCGCGCAAAAAGATAATAAAAATACTGAGATTGTTAAACAAAACAATTTTATTTTGAAAGACGTTTACAAAAATATTTTCCCCGGGGAAAATAAATGTTGGCAAAATGTATTAAAATATATTTTATATACATGGTTCAATTGACATTTTATTTTCCATAAAAGCCAAAACTATTGACATGACAAAGATACCTTAATACGGAAATGAGAGAGATTATATATAAATATTTTAAACCAGTTAAGCATAAAATTGCGACGTAAATGAACAGTGTTATTTAATAGGTTTCTAAACTGTTCAAAAGAATTAGTTTTTACTGCTTGAGTGAGTTAGAAATCCTAAGAGATTCCCGTATGTCCTGGCATATAAGACGTTCATCTATCATTGAATTAATTCTATGCCAATATCACGCATGGTTCCATTCGTTGATATAAGGACTGAACGGTGGTCTATTGAGGTTTGAAATCAACAGCAATGGAGCTTGGAGGGATTGCTGAGAGCGGTAGTTCCCCTAATAAATTTGTAAATCATGTGTTTTATATTGCAGAAAATACGATACCACATCTTGCGATTTTATGGCAATATATATTTACCTACCCATCCGCAAGAGCAGTATGCGAGATAAGATCAATTTTTAAGCGGAGATTAACAGGTTTTCAATTCAGAGTTTTTCTTCTGCTAGACCCGTTGTCATACGAAGGTTGAAGAGACCAACGCATCCTTCCTTTTATCCGTAGCAAGAGGTAGAATAGTAGGATTTATATCTTCCCCAAGGGTATTAAGACTATGTGAAATGCAAACAGCCTCGTCCAGGTTTTAAACTCGTGTCCATTTCCAACGAAAGTAGCCATTACACCACGAATGCTTCGAAGAATTTCAGAGCAATAACCATTACTTATTGATTGAGAATAGATTGATTGATTTTTAATGGCACACCAACTCGTTAGTGTAAATCTCGATAAGAGTGTCGCCTTTATTATACGGCCACGCTTACGTTTTGTGTTAAGTCGTTTCTTTTTATTGGATACGGTTTAATCTAATACGAATAATTTTTAACAGTTCTATTCGACTGTAACAAGTATTAGCACTTCGACTATAATGGAAATGAAGGGATTCTCCACACTCTCCATATCTTCAGAAGAGGAGCCTCACCATCAGATGCAGTTTGTCATGCTCAAGACTTTTCTTTGTGGATGAGTAGGGTGTCTTACCCCATTGCAGGGGATACACTCAGTGCGTTCTAAGTCCCACTAAAGTGGTGGTATTGTTTCTTATATGTATGTATGTGGTTGACGCTGTTTATGTTTCAATTTGCACTAATGACCATAGAAACTGCATAAATCTATTTGTTCTTTTTCCAGCTATGGGGAGATAGTAAGACAAAGTGGGTTTTGGGGGCTTGGTTCCGCAGTTAGTCTGGAAGAGGAAAAACTCTGGATTCAAACTGACTTTGAGTCGGATTTCGCTCTTAGTGGGGAGTTTGCGTAAATGGCTAGGAGAAGGAAAAATTCTGAATTCAAACTAGTTGTACTCTGCTTAAAAACTGACCTTGTGTCGCATCGTGTTCGTAGAGGGGAGGTTAAGACGTTTATTATGTGCCTGGTTTTCTTTTGAAAACGTTGTTCGTTGATGGCATTGATCCGTGAAATACACGAAACCGTCTAATTAACTAAGAAACGCAAAGAAAACCAGATATATGCAATGAACAAATCGTAGCCGTCATGAAACTTCTAAACACTGAGAAAACTTCAAATAAAAATGTTAATAAGTGTTTCCCCAGCAAAGCGATGATATATGAACAAATTATGTACATTAGAGAGGGTTTATTTAAGTAGACATTACGCAAGTGTGTAGAGTCGGCTTTGCTCAGCAGAGATAGTTGTGGTCTGACAGGAACTTTATCTATACGTACGGCCCTGACGTCCATAAGAGATTATGCTACTTAACCATCTACCCACCAAGATGAAGTATGGCATAAGACTTTTTATTGAGCGGGAGCCGGCTAGGGCCGAAGCGCATATGACCTGTAATTTTAGAAATTCTTGGCCGGGTCGGCATTCCTCTACTGGGGCCCCTCAGGTACCAAGCAATAAACTTAGTTCTGCCTAAGCAGGTGTAAGCCTGAAGGATAGCCCCCTGCGGTTAAGTAGTCATTACTATGGCAATCAGGAGAGAAACTCGGCCGACAAAGGTCCGCTCATTGAAATCCAGTCGACTATAAGAGATAAACGCCCACTACTGCTCTGACGCTGCTTATGTATTCTCAACTGCACGCCGCGTGGGCATATTTGCATAGCACCTGCTGGAGTGTGCAAATATGCATATCAATGCGCCGGCGGTGTTACCTTGTCAAAGCGTTCCTGAGTACTGCTCTTCCTTCACCACATAAAGTCAACAATAAAATTACCCTATGAATGTTGTTTGGTATTTTCGACAAATTTTATAGTGTTGATTTCGAAAAGGTAGTCTTTTTTAATCAATCTCCTGTTATTTGTGTGTGACGGAAATATTGTTTATATCAAACAATCAAACCTGTGATGAAATTATGTTCTGGGGTTGCTTATGGCATTGTTTCTTGCAAATTATATAATAAAACGAAATGAAATGTCATTGTTTAAATTTCAGGATGAAAAACCAGGAAACTATTTTTTGGAATGCAAATTCTCTTTCTGATTTCTTATGTATTTCAGAATTTAATATTTGTGTGTGCTTTAACGATGTTTGGTATATGGCAAAACATTTAAGTATTGTTTGGTTTAATTTCTTTGTTGAATGACATATCAACCCTCCTGGGTTATTTAATATTAACGCCTTCTTTTCTGTGGTTCAGTAGTGCTACAGTTTAACCTATTGTTAAGGATTAAAAAACGGGGTTTCGTAACTTCCATAAGTGTATTCATCTGAAAGTGAACGTTGTAGAGCGAATGGAGTTTGAATTTCTCCCAATGAAGCATATTATGTACTACGCCACTGAGGCACCAACCCCAGAATACTGGACTATTTTCAAAGTATGAAAATGTTATATACTTTATATTTTGTATAATTTATTCCAACTTGTCGACGAGAAAATTACTTTTAAAATGCAGTACATTTGGGAATTTGCTTAAGAATTTTCTGTAACTTCTGATCAACTTTAACCTCTCTTCTCTTGTTTAAGAATTTCTGCTTCCAATATTTCAGGGACTTTTTAAAAGTTCTTGATAACATTTCAACGGCTATTAAAATGATTTTTTAAAAAGTTATTGAACTGATCTTATTGAATGAATCATGGGGATTCGTACTTAAATTTTTTATCATGTCCGTTCTTATTTTTATATTTTTGGTATGAACAATCTTTATTTTATTAAAATTCTGAGTAAGGCATCGGGTTTCATGAATAAATTCATCTCTAAATTTTTGCTTGATGATGCCTAAAACAACGAAGAAACATCAGTGTTTTGGTGAAAGAATTATATTTTTTTTATACATAGTGTCTTTCTAAGGGAAAACGTCTTAAATCAAAAACGATTTTTTTCAAGTTAATAAGAAAAAAATAATAATGCGTCATGAGGCAATCGTATTTATTTCATTCACTGTGCCTGTGTTATGTTCTGGATGGAATTGATTTAGACTTTTGTAATACCAGTAGCACGCGTAACTTAGCTGGTAACGTATCAGATACAGATAATGAGGCGTTTCAATGCGAAGGTAGATGTGATTTTGAGTTTCAAATAAAGATTACTTTTTATTCATCTCTTCGATTCATCCTTATCGGAAAAATTGCGACCCGAGTGAGTTGCGATTTAAAAAGTGAAATTGAGAAAAGAAAAAAACAATAATTAGAATTATGAGTTTCCATAGATTTTGATAGAACCAAGGAATCGAAGGACTCTTAACCGCTAAATTGTTAGAAAGTATCTTAAAATTGCAAGAATCTTTTTTCTGTAGACTTTTACAACAACCTCGATGAATAGCTAGAATTTCCTTGAAAGTTACGAAAATAAAAATCGAATAACAATAAAAATATCGATTAGATTGAAAAACAAATTTGTCTACACATTTCCTGCTAATTAAAATAAACTATAAGATTTGATTGACAGAGAACTATATATAATTTAAATAAATAATATCTTATTTAATCGTACAAATCCCGTATATTTTCACCAACGTTTCAATGCGAAACACAAAACAGAAAAGTGAAAGCAATTTCAGCTTAATGGAACGGAAAATAACAAACGTCTCCCGTGTTTCACCCGGAGACTTTAACTTGGTTATCTATACGTACGAATGACTTCAAAGAGAGAACGTAAGATAAGTAATTGAAAAACAAGAGAACTATGTGATTGAATATTACATTCGTTACCTGTCGTTCTTTGAGAATTTCTTCATTTTATTTACAACTTCCTTTTTTTGTTCTGTTTCTAATTAAGCGAAGTATTTGTTGGGTCTCTTGTTAAGATTTTCCCCTTCCGGTTTCCAACCACCGCTTCTTCCACCATTTTCACGTTTCTGGAAAAAATAATTACTCCGATTGTCTTTTTCCAACAACAAAAAAACTCCCCAAGGATTTCTCTTCCGATTCAATGCAGGAAGATACTTCCAAAACGTTTTCTGATGGTGAATACCACACGTGATATTTCGTGTTTCATGTATAACTTAAAATTATCATTACCATGATTAAGTCGTGACGGCAGCACAGAATCTCTTGACTGTCTCTCTCACGAGTCGTCCCTTTTGGCTATCGTTAAGTTATCTAGACGACCCCCAGTGTCCACACAGAGCTGATTGATACAGGATGGAACGATAAAATTGTCCTAAAGAAAACAACACTACAACTTTATATTAAAACTTTTATTGAAAAAATCAATTCAGGTAACTTGATTATGTAGTAGAGCTGACATCTATTCAATGTAGCCGCCTTCAGCCTCAATCACCGCCTCGATACGGATCCGGAACTGGGAGTATGTTTTTTCAACTAGTGCCAGCGCGAGCTCGGCGAATATTCGCCGGATGGCTGCGATCAGGCTGGCTTTGGTGTTGGGGGAGGTCATGTTGGTGATGTTCTCAACGTATGGCCAAACAAAGTAGTGCAGTCGGTTCAGGTCGGGGGCGGAGGGAGGCCAGTGAGAGAAGATTACAAAGTTGTAGCACTCCCTCTGAAGCCAAGCCTGGGTCTCTTTGGACTTGTGGGTCGGCGCCGAGTCCTGCTGCCACACCCAGGGTCTGCTACCGGCCACCTGATTGCACCAGGGGATCACCAGACTCTTCAGCACATCCAGGTACACTTTGGTGTTGACTTTCAAGCCGACTTCGAAGTTGTGAGGTGGCATGATGTGGCCCTCACTTGAAACCACATCAAAGACCGTAACCGTAGCCGGAAACTTTGTTTTCATCACCCTGAGCGCGTTCAACCGTCCGGAATTGCATTTTGAGGGTGCTGGCAATGGTCTTGTTGTCATAACTTAGATCGGTAGAGAGCATGTGTTGTACAGCGGCGCATCTCCGATCTCGGTCTTTGAACATTGTGTCACTTTCAGACATGATAGAAGGCTCCAATCGCTCTTGGCATTTGGACACAACTAGCCAACTAGTAGATGGTCTGCAACAAAAAAAAAAAAAAAAACGGTTTTCATTAAACGGAAATGGAATCATGTCGTCTTTTCTAGGGCGACAGTTTTATCGTTCCACTCAGTATTAGTTTTTACTAGTGATCCAACACTGGTGTGACAACGTATAGGACTCCATAGAACGTCATTTAAGATATTGTTCTTACTTTCGTAACATACGTTGCTTGCTTTGAATTTTTATGGAAGATAAATGGTCTAACAGCTGCCTTTTTTGGTAGGTTGGTACTTCAAAGATTTGATCTAACGTTTTTTCTAGTTATAATTTGCTCTCAGTGTTATAGTTCAAAGTATTTTAATCAATAGTATGATTATTATGCAATGACCGACAACCAATGTTCGCTGAAGTGTAGAAGAATCGATGGACAGGTTATAAGGTAAAGATCACCTCTACTGAAGACTGATAAAGTTTAAATTTTAATTTCGCTTGGATTCATCTCCAGAGGTCTACAGGAGAGACGAGTTTCGGGGGTTTTAACGTTTTAGAAGACACTTTTGAGAGGATTTGAATGAAATTTTTGGAAAGGAGTTTCTTTCTTTCAATAAAAGATGCTTAAACATGACCGATCTGATGTATTAAATCCCATCAAATTATAATGTGCATTTCACAAGAAAAAAACATATATTAGAACTACTTTATTTTAAATGAATTAATTCTATTAGCAATTTTTTTTCTCGTGGACTTTAGTGAGTTCAAGGTGCATTCCTCTTTCTTGAATGCTGTGGAGTTGTCTTGAAGATCCTAAAGAATTCTATTAGTCCAGAGATGGACATAAAACGGGTCCAATCACAGGAAGAATGTGTAGATTCTGTTCAGCAGAGGATAGTAATTCCAGACCCAAGAATCAAATTTGCAATCATCAGCCGCTAATTTCAAGAAGAGACAACCAGTAGCGCGAAAAAGTACTGAGTGAAAAAGTACTGAGTTGACATTTAAACTACGTAGTTATATTAAACTGAATTGTTTGAAATAGAAGTATTTTTGACATTGGATTTGTACTTAGGCTAAACGGAATTGTTTGAAATAGAACTATTTTGATATTTAACTGTGGGTAAATACCCATTTGCTCTCAGTTCTATAGTTCGAAGTATTTCAATCAATAATATGATTTTATGCAATGATCGATAACCAATGTTCTCTGTAGTGATTGGATTGTAAGGCAATTTTACTTATACATATACTGTGGAGGTGCCCGTTGTGTAATGGCTATCGTCGTAGGAAATGGACACAATTAAGGTATACTAAACTGAATAGCTTGAAATACAAAAGTTTTTGACAATTGAATTGTGTATTTATGCTAATCTGAATTGTTTAAAATAGAACCATTTATGTGCAGAAGAATTGATTTGGCATTAAATAACCTACAAAAGTTGATATGCCATAAAACACAAACGAACGAACAAATTGAGGACAGCTAAACGTTTTCTAGTATTTGTTCCTTTTGATAAAAATCATTATTTGCTTGCACACTATTATACGGTTTCAGGAATTCTTATCAAACAATAATATTACATGTCTCTTTTATTTATAGTTCGCACTCTATCAGGTAAAACCAGTCAATGTTTCCCTGAGAGTAATAGCAAAAAATTGTGACAGTACAATCCAAACATTTTTAGAAGTGGAGACTCACCACTGAATGCAGTTTACCGTCTCACCGAGTAAAATATCAGGGCTGGGTCTTATTCTTCAGTAAGGGTACATTCAGCGTATTCAATGTCTCATTGGCATGTTCGTGGTTGTGAAGACTGTACAGCCCTCTTTTGAATTAAATCTTTATATTTAAGTGTTACGATTTTTTTTTCTTATACATCAATTATATCAGATTTGTATTCAATTTAGTGGAGTATTATTCAATTAAAACGGATGTTATTAAGTATTAATTATTACCAAATTCTTGAGCACTGAAACCCAGTGACTGCCAATGCAACTACAATGCCTCTGCAAGCAAAAATTAAATACCCTAAAAATATGTATTAGCTATGTGATTTTTGGACTGCAAAGTACCCATATTTTGTTTACTTTCGATGGATCTAGAATTTGGAAATCTATCTATCTATCTATCTATCTACATGGACCCTTTTACATTAACATGCAAGAGTTAGCTAACCCACAAAAACTTATGTACAACGGGCCTGTACAAACACAGAATGTGTTCTAGAATACCAGCAGGAAGCGATGGATGATAGAGACGAATGGAGAGAGAGAGAGAGAGAGAGGGAAATCCGTGCAGGAAGCGTGATTTAATGACGATGATGATGATTATTTACTCTCTCTCTCTCTATATATATATATATATATATATATATATATACAGATTGTGGTGGGTCCAAGAAGAAAAAAGGTAAATATTCAAAAATGAATACGTTTGTGAATAATTTCAAATTTGGTGTTTAATTCTTTGAATTAATATTATTCCACACACACACATATATATATATATATATATGTGTGTGTGTGTGTGTGTGTGTGCAAATATATATATATACTTGTGCGACACGGGTTTTGGATAGTCAAGTCCTTTTAGATGATTGAATTGGTAACTAAATTACCTGAAGAGGATTGTTTTTAGAATACGTAAAAATTGTCCCTAAGGGCACCCAAATAAAGCAGTGAGATATTAGTTTTTTTTAGGTTTGATTTGCTCCGCAGTTGAATCTTTGAGCACTCTCTTGAATGAGTAGAGTGTTCGCCAATGGTCTGGGAGACTGGGATTCAATTTCAGGTCGAGTCATACCAAAAACTAAAAAAATGGTACCTGATGACACCTTGCTTAGCATTCAGCACTATAAGGTACGAATCAAGAGTAAAGTGGAGCAATCCAGGGAATGGAGTAGCACCCTCCCCTACACTTTGGTGTCATAGCAATTGAAAGGGGAGCCTTCGGGTCGGCCTTGACTAAGGTCGCCAATTCTACTTATACTTATATTTTGCCCGTGATGTAATGGTTATCGTTGTAGGAAATGGACACGGCGACACGAGTTCAAATCCTCGATGAGACTGATTGCATTCAACATAGCACTAATACCCTTGGGAAAATATGAATCAAATTATTCTACTTCCAGCTATGGGTAAATAGTAGGGCAGACTAGGTTTCTTCAGCCTTTGTGAGGCAACTAGTCTAGAAGGAAAACTCTAAATTCAAATCTGTTAAACTCCGCTTAAAAAATTGACCTTGTGTCGTATCCTGCCCGAGCTGAGGAGTTGGTAAATTTATATGCATATATTGGGTTGTGTCATATATCATTTTATTTTTAAAAGCCAAATGATTACAAAGCAACTGGAAATTACCTAAGGAAAAGGTGTCTTCATCCGTCACTCTTATTCCACTTGCGACAGGTTATCAAGAAAGCTAGAGAAGCAGCTAAGAAAATGTCAGCTGTTTATGACCAAGAGGTCATTATTAACCGTCCAGTCCGAAACTGGTTTTCAAAGTTTCCTTGAGGTCTTGAGAGATGAAGCAAGACCAGGATGCTCATCAGACCTCAATCAAGATACAGAGAAATACTGGGATGAATTCCACGAAATAGTACTCCAGAATTAGTGCTGGACTTCAACAAATCTCAATTCACAATTTATGTCCACTTTTTTAACCCAGCTTGCCTACATTTATCTTTTTCATGATATTTGTAGGCAAGCTGGTTTTTTTCGGTTCAACATACTGTTTGAGAGAAGAATAATGACTATCACATAGTCAAAGCGGCAAGTCTTCTTTCAAAACAGAACAATGGCCCGTTTTTTAACAATATCATTACAGTTGAGATAATTGAGTCTTTTATGACAATTTTTCACCGTGGTTTTATTTATTGTGAGTTTTTAAACCGCAATCAGATATTCTATGCAGCTGCAACGTGTGCATGAAAATCGTCTAAGATAACGCCTCGTAATCATCAATAGGAGAAACGTTGGCTTTCTCATAATCCTGTCATAATCATGCAGTAAAAACATTGGATTTAGGTTAATCTGTTCTACCACATTCAGCATATTTTCCAGATCTTATACCAAACGATTTTCAGCTTTTCGTTCTTCGCAAAATGTGAATGACTAAATATTTTCATTAGTAGATTTGGTGAGGATATTGAGAGAAAACTTATTTGATTCGAATCCATCTTATTTTTGGTTTGGTTTGGTTTCTTTGTTTAATGGCATATCAACATTTGCAGGTTATTTAATGCCAAAGCCATTCTCCTAGAAGGGCAGTGATACTATTTAACCAATAGCTGGGAGGATAAGGAGATTCATACCTTTCCCAAGGGTATTTGTCGGAAAGAGGACGTAATAGCGCAACTGGAGTACGAACTCGCTTACTACGATCCCACAGTCCATCGCTTTAACCACTACACCACGAGGACCCCCCCATTTTATTTTTACTGGAAAGAATTCAACTAGCTTCCTGATAAATGGTCGGAGGTGATGTAAAATGATGGTTGCAATACACTTGACTAAAATTAATTCCTTGTTAGATAATTCAAAAAATAAAATATATTTTAATAAAATGGAAATTGTTTATAACTAAACTAATACACAGACATGCAAATTACTTAACTAATATATATATATATATATATATATATATATATATATATATATATATATGACCTTGTGTCCTATCCTGCTCGATCGGAGGGGTTGGTAAATATATATGTATGTATGTATGTATGTATGTATGTATGTATGTATGTTGGTTCGTACTCCAGTCGCGCTATTACGTTCACTTTCGGGCAAATACCCTTGGGAAAGGTATGAACCCCCTAATCCTCCCAGCTATGGGTTAAATAGTATCACTACTGTCCTTCTACGAAAATGGCTTTGGTATTAAATAACCTGCACAGGTTGATATACCATTAAACAAAGACACCACCACCACCATACATATATATATATGTGTGTGTGTAAAGTAAAGGAAAGTTGGCGACCGTAGTCATGGGTGACCCGAAGGATCCTTTTTCAATAGCTACTACACCGAGGTGTAAGGGAGGGCGCTACCCCGTTCCCTGGAGTGCTCCTTTTCTCCCTATTAACAAAGAGTTAAGAAGAACAACCCATTTTGAAACGAATACTTCATAAATTACAAATTACATGGACCCCCGCATATGGCCGAGCAAAAGCAGGAGGACCAGCTCGAACATACATACAGCAGCTATGTGAGGACACATAGGGAGAAGTGGCGAGAGAGGGTTAGGGATATCCGTGCTGGCGGCACGACATGATGATGATGATGATTATTATATTAATGTAGGACCTCATTTATGGAAATATTAAAATAATTTCAAGCACGCTACTCTTCTTCTAAAAGGAACAACTTGCTTTATGAAGTTTTTTCCCTATGGTAAAAAAAATTGTAGAACTGGTTTTAAAAAAATAGTGTTACAAAATGGACCCCGTCCTATATTCTGACTATTCTGAGATTCGTGCTTCGCACACTTCTGGTTAATAGATATCATTAGTCACCGCGTAAAGGATTAAGGTAAAATATGCCTACTTAGCCAGAGTACAAATGGTCCTCAACAGTGCTCAATTACCTTAATGGAAGGAGCAATATTCTCAGTATCAAACATAATATTGAACAATCAGGACCAACTCCATCAAATACAAGAGTTCAGATGAGCAATCCGGTTCATAATATGCTCCATTATATTTATATCATAATACTATTAAAGACGTAATAGGAACCGGCTTTTCAATAATATATATATATATATATATATATATATATATATATATGTGTGTGTGTGTGTGTGTGTGTGTGTGTGTGTGGACATCCATCGAATTTATTTGTATATATTAAGAAATTTACCGATGTATACGTTCATATGTGTATCTGTGTATATTTGGCCAATATTAGCATAATGGTGTATATTTGGCCTATATTGGCATAATGGTGTATATTTGGCCTATATTGGCATAATATGTGTATCTGTGTATATTTGACATATATTGGCATAATGGTTAGTGTGTTCAGTGTTGGTCCGAGAGACCATTTTCAACAGCTACTACACCGAAGTTTAGGGGAGGAAGCTACTCCTTTCCTTGGATTACTCCACTTTACTCTTGATACGCACCTTAAGATGCTGAGTGATAAACAAGCGGCATCAAGTATCATTTTTGAGTCTTTGATATGAGTCGACCTGGTATTGAAGCCCCTTCTCCAGAGCCATTGGCGTACACTCTACCCAATTGAACAATTTATATATATATTTATATATTAATGTACATACATAAATATATATATGAATTTATATATATATATATATATATATATATATATATATATATATATACAAATTTTTGTAAATATATTTATACATATACACTTACATATTTTTGCACGTATGTATAGGTTTATATATATATATATATATATATATATATATATATATATATATAGATAGATAGATAGATAGATCGATAGATTTATATAAGAAGATATATATATATATGTGTGTGTATATATACATATATAATTATTCAGCACTTTTTTAGAATTTACAATATTTTACATGTTTACAAAATATCATATAATGCACACGCTTCTAAATGCAATATATATATATATATATATATATATATATATATATAGAGAGAGAGAGAGAGAGAGAGAGAGTGAGAGAGAGAGATAGGTGGGGGAACTTATGCATATATATATGTGTGTGTGTGTGATTAGATTGATAAATTTATGCTTTTATATGTAATTATATATAGATATATTTACATAGATATATATAGAGAGAGATAGATGAGAGAGAGAGAGAGAAAGGGAGAGGGAGAAAGAGAGAGGGAGAGATTGACTGAATGATTAGTATGTAATTTTTTGTATGTCTGTATATATGTCATAATGGATTATGTTATTTCTAAGTAGGGAATGAAGCTAGTAAAATGCACAGTAATTTCTGAATCATTGTAGCAGACGTAAGTGGCGGTGGAAAATTAACTATTAAATCACCTCCAAATAAGAAAGCCAAAAATATTTTTAAAAAAGGGTGATTATTTTATTTAGGATATCTTAATGTAAAGATGGAGTATGGAATCTTTCAAGTAAACGCAGTCATTATTACGTTAGATTTTATCCAAATAAACTTTCACAGATAGTTTTACGAATCCTTTTACATTATAACAGACGCACCAAAAAGTCAAAAAGGGAAAAAGAAATTTAAAAAAAGAAACATTTTACAGCTATGAACCATTCACAAAATATGATAACACACATAAATAATGAAGTTGATCCGGGCTTTAAAGTTGTAAAATGCCCCAAGAAAGATATTTTGCAAATTTTGAGAATATTTAAAGCAGCGAAATTTGAGTCGATTTAATTTCAATTTTCTTCAAAAGCACTTCTTTAAATATTTCATTAGTTGAAATATTGTATTTCTATGATAACTCTTAGGGGACTTTATTTTTCATTTCAGGAATCAAATTTGGTTTACAACAAAACAAGCCGGGAACGTGATCGGTTCTTTTTGGAGATGTTGTTAATGTGGTGTAATGGTTATCGTCGTAGGAAATGAACACGGCGACACGAGTTCAAATCCTGGACGAGACTGATAACATTTCACATAACACTAATACCCTTGGGAAAAGTACGAATCCAATTATTCTCACTCCAGGTTTGGGTAAATAGTAGGGTAGACTAGGTTCTTCAGCCTTGGTGAGACAACTAGTCTAGGAGAAGGAAAACTCTGAATTCAAATCTGTTAAACTCCGCTTAAAAATTGACCTTGTGTCATATCCTGCCCGAGCGGAGGGCTTGGTAAATATGGTTAATGAAAATATCTATGGTTGTTTTAAGAAAAGTGGGAAATAGTCAACTTAACAATTTCCTTTTTATCGTCCGCTTAGTAGACTAGGGCTGTAGAATAAGTCGACTGCACAGGGGTGAGACTCCTTCAATGAGTGTCCTGGATATCTACTTCTTTGCTATTCCTCCCAGGTCCACTCTGGCTGGGAGTGGTAGCACCTGGTGAAGTCCTATCAATGGGTCAAATAGAACTGTTTGACAGACTATCGGCAAACAAATGATTTATGCAAAACTGAGTTGTTACAAATAGAACTGTTTGATAATTTTATCTGTGTAAATAAATGACTGATGTTTAATTGAATTGTTAGTTTTACATAGCAATATCTATAACGATTTAATGTGAGCAAACGAATGAGTAATATTAAATAAAATAATAGTGTTGAATTGCAATACTTGAAACGATTTAATTATGTGCAAATAAATGATTTACAATGAATAGAATTATTCGTATTTGATAGAAATATGTGAAACCATTTTTCTGTGTAAAAAACAGCTCAGTCACGTTTCAAAATGTTATTAACAAAATTCTTTAATAGATCATATCTATTTGATATATACGTATAAAGAGAATTTGGCATAAAAAACCTTCAGTGATTGATATGCCATAAAACCCAACTAAACCAAATCATATATATATATATATATATAGAGAGAGAGAGAGAGGGCGGGATTTGGCATAAAATAACCTACAATGGTTGACATGCCATAAAACCAAACCAATGTTTTTTCTCAATCAGTAAAGAGTTGATTTGAAAACAATTTTACAGCGATATCAGACCCCACTATATTATCTTTCAGTTCCCCGTTGGACTAGTTTGAAATCCAGACGTTCTATTACGTTCACTTTCAGACTAGTACCCGGAAGAAAGTTATGAACCCCCAATTTATCCCCCAATTGTTGGTTGAATTGTATCACTGTTGTCTTGTAACAAGGATTGGCATGTCACTGAATAACCCAAGAAGGTTGATATGTCATTAAAAAAAAGAAATAAAACCAAATGGAACTAGAAATTCATTTCTTCTCTAATTCTTGTTATCTTTGTTTTCTTTGGGTTTTTTTTTTGTTTATTTGTAAACGTTATATCGAGTCCTTGAGGGTTATTTGATCCCGAAATTTTATTAATTTGTTCTATGATCAACATTTTTCTTGTGAAAACTGAATCTTATTTAAGTAGAAAAATCTGATTTAGTTTTTCTAGTTTTATAAGAAGTGGTAGTGTACTGCCACAACAAAAATGTTCAACAGTAACTTTTATTTTTTGGTGTGTTTGAGAACTTTTTGTACAATCCTCTTTTATGAAATCGAATAAAGTATTAAATAATATCCAAACAGTTGTATTGTTTAAAGTGTTCCCATCTAATACTAATTTTACATGGTTTAAATTATGGCTTCTGGTTCAAGAAATTCACCTCCATACACGGCAGACGAGCACTAGTAATGAACAGATGCTTACAAGGCACTCAAGTACCTGAATGGATGACCAAAGGAAAGACTACATTAATACAAAAGGATCCAAGCAAAGGAACTACTCCAAACAATTACAGACCCATAACCTACCTACCAATGATGTGGAAAATACTAACAGTACAAATAAGGGAAAAAATTTACAACTCGCTAACAAGCTGCGGATTGTTCCCCGACGAACAGTAAGGATGCCGCAAAGGATCCAGAGGCACCGCAGAATTACTCTACATAGATCAGCACATCGTAAATGAGAGCAAGACCAGAGGGAAAAAAATCTAGCGATTGTCTTGATTGACTTAAAAAAGGCATATGATATTGTCCCATAAATACTGGATACTACACTGTCTTAAAATGTACAAAATATCTCATTAAGTCATAAACTTCATCGAAAAGACCATGCAAACCTGGAGAGTGGAGCTGTCTGCCGGAGGAAGAAGCTTATCTGAAACAAAAATCCAAAGAGGGATTTTCCAAGGAGATGCACTATCACCCTTACTATTCATAATAGTGATGATGCCACTTAACCACATATTCAGAAAATGCACAGCCGGATACAAACTTAGCAGATCGCAAGAGAAAATCAATCATCTAATGTACATGGATGACATTAAACTATTTGCAAAAAATGAAGAGAACTGGAAACTCTCATACACGCCGTTTGAATATACAGTCAGGACATAGGAATGGAATTTGGCATTGGAAAATGTGCCATGCTCGTCATGAAAAGTGGCAAACGACATATGAAAGACGGAATGGAACAACCAAATCACGAGGAAATTAGAACGCTCGGAGAAAATGAAACCTATAAATACTTGGGTATCTTGGAGGCTGACACAATCAAACAAGTGGAAATGAAAGACACGATCTGAAGAGAATATCTCAGGAGGACTAGAAAACTACTCGAGACAAAACTCTCAAGCAGAAACCTCATCAAAGGAATAAATACTTGGGCTGTGCCCCTCGTTAGATATTCAATACCCTTCCTCAAGTGGACCAGAGATGAATGTAAACAGATGGATCAAAGAACAAAAAAAACTAATGATCACGCATAAGGCATTACATCCCAGGGACGACGTTGTCAGACTATATGTATCTAGAAAAGAGGGAGGAAGAGGACTTGCCAGCATCGAAGACAGCGTTGACGCATCGTTACAACGGCTCGAAGACTACATGGATAAACACGAACGAGGGCTAATTAAAGCCATCAGAAACGATACGGACAACGTGATAGACGATAGAATGACAACAACTTGGAAACAAAAATGGGAGAAAAAACAACTCTATGGCCACTTTAAACGACTAATAAACAACGTCTCACACCAGAAAACCTGGACCTGGATAAGAAAAGGAAACCTTAAGAGAGTAACGGAATCTCTCATAATAGCAGCACAGGACAACGCCATAAGAACCAATCATATCAAAGCGAGAATAGATAAGACACAAAAAATAGCAAATGTTGGCTATGTGGCGACAGAGACAAAACCATCAATCACATAATAATTGAATGTAGCAAATTAGCACAGAGGGAGTATAAGACTAGACCCAACTCGGTGGGCAAGTTGATCCACTTGGAGATGTGCAAGAAATTTAAATTTGACCATACTAACAAATGGTATATGCACAACCCAGCACCTGTCACAGAAAAAGACACATAAACTCCTTGGGACTTTAACATACAAACGGATCACCTAATCCCGGCCAGAAGACTAGACCTTATAATAATCAACAACAACAACAAAAAAGAATTAGCAAAATAATCGACTTTGCTGTCCTGGCATAGCACAGAATAAATCTGAAGGAATGTGAAAAGAAAGATAAGTACCTCGACCTTGCTAGAGAATTGAAAAAGCTGTGAAACATGCAGGTGACGATTGTGCCAATTGTGATTGGTGCTTTTGGCACAATAACTAAAGGATTATTAAAAGGCCTGGAGGACTTGGAAGTTGGCGGACGGATAGAGACTATCCAAATGACAGCATTACTGAGAACGGCTAGAATCCTGAGACGAATCCTGGAGACTTGAGGAGACATGCTGTCACTCAAACTCCAGTGAAAAACCATCAGCTAACACTGATGTGAAAAACTCTAAAAGAGTAAATAATAAAATGTGAAAAGGATAAATAGCTCCACCTTGCAAAGGAATTGAAAAAACTATGGAACATGAAGGTGACAATTATATCAATTGTGATTGGTGCGTTTGGTACAGTGACTAAAGGATTATTAGAGGGACTGGAGGACTTTGAAGTTGGAGGACGAGTGGACAATATCCAAACGACAACATTATTGAAAACAGACAGAATACTGAGAAGTCGCCTGGAGACTAGAGCAAATTTGCTGCCACTCAAACTCCAGTGAAAGACCATCAACTAACGATGATGTGAAAAACTGTAATGAGTAAATAATAATAATAATAATATAGGATTTTGAGATACAAACGGATCCTCTAATCTCGACCAGACGACCAGACCTTGTGATAGTAAAAAAAAAAAAAAAAAAAGCAGACAACCAACAGAATAGTTGACTTTGCCATCTCAGCAGACCTCAGGGTAAAAGAAACCGAAAGAGAGATGATTACCTAGACCTTGCTTGAGAAATTAAAAGAAAACTATGTGACATGAAAGTGACGTTGATACCACCTGTAATTGGGGCTCCCCGTACAGTAACCAAAGGATTGGTACTGGAAGACTTGGAAAAATGGGTTTTAGTGGAGACCATCTGATCTACGGCATTATTAAAATCGGCCAGAATACCGAGAAGAGTCATGGAGACTTAATGAGACTGGCTATAATTTAAACTCCAGGGAGCAACCATCTGGTAACGCTGGTGTGAAAAACTCTCAAAAGAGTAAAATATTAATTATGATTAAAGAGAAAAAATAACTTTTCATCAGCAGGATTTTGCGGTTCCAGTGGACCACAGAATGATAATGAAAGACGGTGAAAAAATGGACAAATACTTGGATCATACGAGAGGATTTTTAAAAAAACTGAACAAAATGAAAGTGACGGTGGTACTAATTGTAATTGATGCCCTTAGAATGTTACTCAAAGGTTTAAAAAATGAATGAATTGTAAAAAGCAGGTCAAGAACTGAGACCATCAAGACTACAATATTGTTATATCAGCTAAAATATTCTAAATGGTTCTTAGAGACTTGAGGAGACACGCTTTCCCTCAGACTCCAGTGAAAGACCATCATCTAACGCTTGCGTAAAAAACTCACAGGCAGTGATATAATGATGATAAAAATAATCAGCAGAACAACAACGACATTGAATCAGAGATGAGAAGAAAAAAACTGTATGGATATTTCAAGCGACAAACTGAGAAAATCACTTACGAGAAGAGCTAAACATGGCAAAGAAGAGGAAACTTAAAAAGAGAAACTGAATCTCTTCTAATAACAGCACAAGACAACACCATAAGGACCAATTATATTAAAGCAAAAATCGATAAGATGCAATAGAATAGCAAGTGTAGATTGTGGTGATAGAGACGAAAACATTGATCACATAGTAATAGAATTTAACAAACAAAAGAAGTTCAAGACGAGATATGACTTGTTAGAGAAGGGGATTCATTAGGTCTTGTGTACAAAATTGAAATATGATCATTCTACCAAATGGTAAATGCACAAGTCAGAATACATTCAGGAGAATAAAAGTTGGTGACTGTAGTCGAGGGTGACCCAAAGGCTCCCTTTTCGATTGCTACTACACCAAATTGTAGAGAAGGATGCTACCCTTTTCCCTGGGTTGCTCCATTTTACCCTTGATCCATAGCTAATAATGCTGGCTGTTAAGCAAAAAAGAAATCACGTACCATTTTTGAGTCTTTGGTATAACTCGACCTGGGATTAAAACCAGATCTCCTGGGCCGTTTGCGAACACTGTAACCATTATGCCAATGCCCCAAAACGCACAAATCCCTTAGCGATTTTAAGATGCAAACCGATCCCTCAATCCCAGCCAGAAGACGAAACCAAGCGATAATTAACAAAAAAATGAGAACCTGTCGACTCGTAGACTTTGCTGTCCTGGTAGACCACAGAGCGGGAATATAAAAGAAAAAAACGAGAGAGAGAGACAGAGACAGAGACGAACTTCGTCCATGCCAGAAAACTAGAACAGTTATGTAACATGAAAGTGACTGTGGTACCAATTATTATCAATGCACCTGGAACGTTTCCCAGACGCATGGTAAAGGGGACTAGAAGTGATGGAAATTGGAGGACGAACTGAGACCATCCAAACTAGAGCATTACAAAAATCGGCTATAATACCGATAACAGTCTTGGAGACTCGAGGAGACTTGCTGTCACTTATATTTCATTGAAAGACCATCAGTTAACGCTGGTGTCAAAACTTCGCAAAGAATAAAATAACAAAAATATTTTGCTAACATTTATTCTGTAAGGTAACAATTATTAATACACATAATTTACCAACAGAAACCATTTCCAAATGAAACAAATCTATGTTTTCCTTGACTCTAGAATTTTATAAATTCTTTATTTTGTTACGTGGGTGTCCCACTGGAATAGTTCATTACTTGCCGTACAGCATAGAAAACGCATGCGACTTTTAATCGCGCAGTTCTATTTATTTTTCGGTACTTATGCATCTATGTTACCACAAAAAAGCCGAACTTTCCCGAGCGTTTCCGGGCCGATAACGGAAAGAATCAGATTATTCCGGAACGAAATTTAAGCAAGCTGACGATAAAATAAGTCAGTCAATTTGTTGACTAAACGCATGAAGACCCGCCCCAACAAAGAGAAAAAGACAATTTTTAATGGATAATGTTACCAACCTTTTCAGGACAAAAAAAATAAATCAACAGTCAATGTATGGTAATTTTCAATATGAAAAAATTGTTTGAATTTTTATTTTATCTATTTGGCGGTAAGTGTATCAATTTTTGTCTTTTTAAATATTTTTTTTCGTATTTATGCACTCATTGTACCGTGCAGAAGTAATAAAATGTTAATTTAGAAATCCATTCTTACCACGGGGAGAGGGAGTGTTTTGTAACTATTCTGTACTTTCACCGAATAATTTAATGATAATCCAGGTCCTGCATTTGGTGTTACGGCATCTCCAGGCATAACTTTTCCTAATTTATTTTTAGGTAGCAAGGATGCTCACATGCCCGGCAACTTTTAATTTTGCCAATAAGTTTTTTTTCTTGGCAGAATTGTACCACCATTTCTGCACATTGTAGACTTTCGCTTAGCTGCGATAAATTCATGTTTACACTTGTTTGTAACTTAGTAAACAAACTGATTGAATTATTTTATCTTAAATTTGATAAGCCAGGCGTTTTGGCATATTGCGATTCTTTCTGAAAACGCTCAGAGAAGTTCGGCTTTTTTACGGTAGCATCGATGCATGGTCCAATTTTTCATGTCCTTGCGAAAGGTATTAATCCCTTTTTGCCTCAGCTTTTGGTTTGATAGTACGACTACTGTTCCTCAGCAAACAAAGAAACTACTTCAAACGTTTTTATATCATCATTATATATAAGTATATGATGATATGGACTCGAACAAAACGGCTGGAGAAAAAACTAGACGCAATTAAACAAGAATGCTGCGAGCAATATTGAACAAGTCCTGGGGGCAACACCCAACAAAGCATCAACTATACGGCCACCTACCTTCCATCACGAAAACTATCCAAGTTAGACGAACCAGACATGCAGGACACTGTTGGAGAAGCACGGACAAAGCTTATAAATGATGTACTCCTATGGACCCGCACATATGGCCATTCAAAAGCAGGACGACCAGCTCGAACATACATACAGCAGCTCTGTGAGGATAGGCCTTCCAGAGGCGATGAACGATAGGGAGAAGTGGCGAGAGAGGGTCACTGATGTCCGTGCTGGCGGCACGACATGATGATGATGATGATGATGATGATGGTATAATGATATATGCTTGTAAGGTGTTTTAATCATTGTTTTCAATAACTGTTGTTCTTCTTTATTCTTTCTTTACAGTAAGATATTAAATAGACCTCGAAACTGGTCTCACAGAACATAAATATCTCGAAAAACGCGACTATTGTGCAGTACAGATAATCAACAGATAATTTATATTGGCAAAAAAAGAAAAGGCCAACCTTGTACAAGTACAAAAAAATGCTCAATACAAAGTAAAGCAAAATAGTGACAAAAATTATTTCGTGAGTCAGGAACTAACGTACTACCAATTGAAAAAAATCAACAGATACGCAATTGATTGGTCAGAAGAAAAAAACACCGTAAATTGCTGTTAAGCTACAAGTACAAAAAGTGCTCAATACTAAGTAGAGACAAATTGTTACAAAAATTATTTCGTGAGTCAGGAACTAACCTACTACAGTTTCGCCTGGTTCGAGTAGATTTTCTTTTAGTAAGCTATTTATTTACTTATCTTCACCTTTAAGTATTACTTCAGTAAAGGAATTTAATAGCCTACCAAGGTTGATGTTTGCCCAGCGTTTATTCATAAGCGTTGATAGATATCGATGCGTTTTTTATCCCTTATTGGACTTAATCGATACACCTTTGTTTTCATGTCAGACGTCAGTGTGCCAGGTTTCTAACTTGCTATGCAAACAAAACTTAGCTTTCACGTCAGAAGTGGTTTTGTAGGACTGCCGCTAAATTGCAATCGATAATAAGGCAGAAACACTCAAAAAACGTCTACGAAAATCAATTCGTGTTTTTTCCACTTACTTCTGCTTACATGTTAGATGTCATTTTATCGGAAAGTCTCTAAGTTTCTATGTATAGGTAAAAAAGTAAATTTTGGGGATCTTTAACCTCCACTGCCAACTCACCAACATTCTTGCCCAGCCGGCTTGGGGTGTAGAATACACCGACTGCACCTCTGCCGAGGGGTGAGACCCTCCGCCACAAACAATATCCTGGATATGATATTAAACAATCTGATGGTGAGGTTCCAGTAATGCTGGACCTTTGGGGAATGCAGAGTACCCCTTTATACTCTGGCCCAGCGTGGTAGCACTTTATAGGGCCCTATCTATGGGTAAAAGAGAACTAACAGCATAGTTATTCTTAACAGAATTGTTTGACTAAATTAAATAGCTTGAAATAGAAATGTTTTTGACAATTAAACCATACTTACATTTAAACTGAATTATTTGAAATTGAACTGTTTTTTGACATTGAAACTGTACTTACACTAAACTAATTTGTTTAATATCGAAATATTTTGACATTTAACCATGTGTAAACAAAATCTGTACTAATACTAAACTGAATAAGCTGAATTAGAACTGCTTGACTTTGCTTGAAGTAGAAATGTCTTTCACAATTAAACTGTACCTACATTTAAACTGCGTACTTATGCAAAACTGAATTGTTTGAAATAGAACTATTGTCATAAAAATGGATTTGGCGTTAAATAACCTGAAAAGGTTGATATGTCATAAAAATCCAACCAACCAACCAACTAACCAACCAAGGTTGATACACCATAAAACAAAGAAACCAACTAAAATATTTTGATATGTAAAATAGTACAGGAAGCAATCATTTTTGACAACAAAGACGACGACATTCAAAGATCAATTATCTTACCGTTTAATGTTTAGGAATCGAGACAACAAGAGTTTGATTAGATGTAGGTGCCCTGAATCTTTTAGCCCAGTGACACAACTAATCTAAGTTTAGAGAAGGTATATAACTAGAGGAAATGAATAACAGTTATAAGGAAAATAGAATGGCGTCTCTGGCGATGGTTACCAAGCTAGGCACGAATACCATTATTATTGGAGCAGAGTTTGATCTTCAGTCGGTGCACCGTTCGCCAGACTAGGTTAATCTTCTTAAATACCTGCAAGAGAGCTTGTTGTTTAGAACAAAGGCACCCACATAAATCTCAGTCTAATATCGAAGGGAGCAAGTGACATATATTTCATTGATTATAACAGATAACGGATTAAAAGTCAGCATTCTGGATTCCTATGTCTATCGGTCTCTCATTCATTTTTACTCTCTCTATCTCTCTGTCTCTGTCTCTGTCTCTCTATCTCTCTGTCTCTGTCTCTCTCTCTCTCTCTGTCTCGGCCGAAGTGCTGAGAAAATACAACAAACGGTTTTATCCGATATATTGCCGTAACTTCGCTTTTTCGGTATCTTTATACTCATTGTTGGTTTTAGAAGAGTCTCGATGTGAGTATATATATATATATATATATATATATATATATAGTTTATTATGGGTAAATATATATATATATATATAGTTTTGATATACCCATAATAAAAGGGTGCTCTAAATCTGTGATACGCCACAGACATACACAGAGAAACGCATATGCACATACACACACAACACACACACACACACACACACACACACACACACACACACACATATATATATATATATATATATATATATATATATATATATATGAAAATTAGGATAATGCAAATATACAGTTTACGGTGCTCCGTGACTGTTAGATTCTAGCCAATACGATCATAATTGATTGGAAAAATAGTCCAGAAATTGTCAGTTACTAAGCACCATAGTCTCTCTGTCTATGCTATCCAAACAATATATATATATATATATATATATATATATATAGTCTCATGTTGTGTTTGCCTTTTTTAATATATGTAACTGGAAGTAATGAGAGGAAAGTAAACATTCTTTCTATGCCTTTTACGTGGCGTTCTGGCCGCTATTGAGTACTTTCTTGCTTCATGAAAAAAACTTTTACAGGATTGATTATTCAAATACTACATATATATATATATATATATATATATATATATATATATATATATGCGTGTGTGCGTGTGTGCGAGCGCTCGCTCGTTCGCTTGTGTGCAGTGCAAATTTGATGCACAGAAAATCAAACTGTTTGGTGAGTTCAAATTCAGGCCTGGTTTGTTTGCTCTTTTTCTTCAACCTGGACGAGACTGTTTACAATTGACATAGTTCTATATGTAAATAGCACACTAGACTGACCTCTGACACGACGACATGGCAACTGATCGTAGTGAAGGACAATTCCGAAACTAAAACTACTCTTTAAAATTTTACTTTGAGTTTTATCTTGCTCGTATGGTGGGGTTTTAATATATATATATATATATATATATATATATATATATATATATATATATATGTATATATATATATATATAAAATTATTAAATAACTTACTGAATAATAGCAATTACGGTCGGGGAAAAAACCCGCAAGTAATTCGAAAATAAAAATATACAACGAATCAATGTCTAGGGGAAGATATATATATATATATATATATATATATATATATATATATATATATATATATATATATATTGGAAAAAAAGAAAAGGCCAACCTTGTCATACCAATTGAAAAAAATCCACAGATACGCAATTGATTGGTCAAAAGAAAATACCAACGTAAACTGGTGCTAAGCTACGAGTACAAAATGTGCTCAATACTAAGTAGAGCAAAATAGTGACAAAAATTATTTCGTGAATCAGGAACTAACCTAATACAGTTTCGCCTAAGCGGCTCATCAGGGTCCCTAATACTGACTATATATATATATATATATATATATGAATATATATATACCAGCAGCATTAAGTCACACTGTTCGTTTAACTTGGATGGCTTTAAATATTGTTAGTGGCCGTACATCTGCTGTTTCGTGGGGTGTTGCTTCCAGGATGTGACGTCATTTTATTTTACGGGTCCTAGCCAAAATTTACACTCATGCACATCCGTTACGAAAATGTGTTGATTCCTCACGTCATCCTCCATTTTGAAAATTTTTAAATCGATTAAACGACTCGTGTATGTTATACATTTTACAAGATCTTTCTGAAGACTTTCTAGACTTGAGTGATTATAATTGTAGCGGGATTTATACGATGCGATAAATCTATACGTCATGATTACCTAAGTAAATCTAGCGACTTCTTTTTCTATCTCTATAACGATGAGAATAAGATAAATCTGATTTCCTTCATATTGGTTTTAACTCTAATGATTTCCTGTTAATCGTTTCTGTGAAAAATAACGGTAGGTATCTTTTTCGATCTAATATATATATATATATATATATAATAGGAGTGAGTTCATGTGGCATAATGGCTAACGTACTGGACGGCGATATCGTAATAAGCAAATTCAAACTCCATTTGCGCTATTACATTCACTTTCTGACTGAGACTCTTAGGAAAGGTAATCACCCATACATCCACCCCCAGCTATGAGTTATATACATATCTATACTGTTTGTTTTACAAAGATAGATTTCGGATCAAGTAAGCAACAAATGCTGATATTCTATAAACAAAGAATCAAAACTATATATGTATATATATATATTTTAAATGTTTTTTATAACGATATTTTTAAAATTATATATATATATATATATATATATATATATATTATAAATTTGACCAAAAAACTAGAATTTAGAGTTTCTCTAATAAATTTATTTCTGATCATTATGACCCTCATCATTTTTTGAAAGGTTTTACAAAGATGTCTTTCGGATCAAGTAAGCAACAAATGTTGATATTCTATAAAGAAAGATTCCAAACTATATATATATATATATATATATATATATATAATTATCCACAGACAGACTGTTTCTTTGTATCACAACTCTTCAGTGTAGCTAGACACGTAGGACTCTGGAAGCTGGGATCGAAACCCACCCAACTTTACGTTAGACTTAGTATCAGACCGCGTACTACGTTGGCTAAGGAATTATAAGGTATCGTATAGCAACAGCAGCAGCAGCGTTCGTTTGTTTAGATTTTTAAACCATACCGGATACCAGAGTGCTTAATTCGTTCAAAGAGCTTTGCATTATGCGAGCAGTATATATATATATATATATATATATATATATATATATATATATATATATATATTCCTTTCTTAGTCTATCTTTCCATCGTTTTCCACATCGCTGGTTACAATGCATTACCATTCGTTTCCATGTTCAGTCTTCGCTCCATGAAGGTCGGCATTGCACGAAAATTCTTCTTTGCATCGTATTCACAGGTATTTTGATTAGTTATTTTCTCATCCCTTGGATACCACATGACAACGGCACGAGTCCACATGTTGTCTGTGATCCTTATGTCATGTCTAGCCTTGCGAATCTTCTGCTTTTAGTACTCCGTGATCACATACTTCGCTCTGATCGACTTCGATTTACCTATCTTCAGATAGGCTACCTTTCCATAATTGTAACTAGTCTTCCATCTTTGTCATAACTCACACTTAACTTTTGTTTAACAACGTTAAGAAAATGATTCTACTGAAAAGATTGGCACGTAGGGTCTTGTCTGGCTTTGACATAAGCACATATTTTATTGTGGTAAGTACCCTGATTTTCACCTCCACGAGATTTCTGTATATATATATATATATATATATATATTGTGATGGGGACATATCCTACCATACCCCAAAGATCGACTCGTCCAACCTAAACATATTCTCCGAGCTTAGCTCGCTCGATGGAAATAACTTCTATTTCCTTACGAGACATTTGACAGACGTACTGCAAGCCGAGCACGGCCAGTACTTCCTTTGTATGACTTCCTTTTTTCTACTAATACTATAACGTTTAACTATCACCCGTTGTTTGAGTTGTTCTTCAACCCGTCTAATCTGAAGACCACAACATATATATATATATATATATATATATATATATATATATATATATATATATATATTATTAAATTGACGAAAAATTCCAATTCAGTGTTTCTACAATAAATTTATTACTGATCGTTATGACCCTCATCAGATAGAGTTACTACAATGGAGCTTTGGCTATTATATTGACATTCCTACCTCGTTTCTGGATAGAGGAGAAAATGAAACAAAGATATTTCATAATAAAATAAAAAAGGCTTTGTTTTTTTGTTGTTTTTTTGGGGGGGGTTCTATTCTAGCCTGAAATGAGGTAGGAATAGCTGAATCACCATTGTAGAAACCCCATCAGATGAAGGTCATAAATACTAGAAATAAATTTATTATAAAAACTCTAAATCGAATTTTTTCCTCAAATTTATTGGAAATGTTTTGCTCTGCATGTGATATTCGGCGTATTTTTTTTATCGTGAATTAATTATATACCCGATAGCTGTCGTCATTGAGCACTCAACGGAAATTCCAATCGACTTTGGATTACAAAAAAATAAGTCTAAACCCTGGACTGTTTTCCTCGGATTACACACACACACACACACACACACACACACACACACACACATATATATATATATATATATATATATATATATATATATATATATAACAAAGGGTGGGCACGCAGGAGTCCCAAAAGAGCCGCAATCCGATTTTTTATATCTTATAAAGGGCCTTACGTAGATTTACGAATTCAAATTTTTAGATTTAATGCAATTGCATATTTTAACAAGTCACATGTTAGAACATAAGAATACATATAAAAGTATAATTATGAAAAAGAAAAAAACAATTTCTAAATTTTAGTTATAAAATTCAAATATAATAAAAATCAAATATAACAAAAATCAGATATAATAAAAATATATTTATTACTAAAAAGTATAATTACATCTAACAACAATACTTGGTAATTTTTTTTTTAATTTAGGGTCAAATTTGTCCGCAGAAATTCTGTAAAATATTAATTGTTAAACTGTGAATGATGTTTCAACTTGACGAACTTCATTGTGCAGTACAAAGATTCATAGCAATATGTTGTACAATAAATACAAAAAAAAGTACCTTTCTGAAATTTTTGATATTTTTATTCTGGCTCGACTTTCCAAAATTCAATCATAGAAGCTTTATGCAGGATTTGTAATGCCTGGTCCTCTTATATCTCTAATAATTTCAATTCCCCCGCCGCTTTTTCAGTAAGTATTATTTTAGAAATTGAAAATCCATCTTCAATAATGTCACAAATAAATGGATTCACAAAATATGCAAATTTAAAGTTAAAGCTTTTCAAATCTTCAGAAATTTGTTTGAAATTTCCTTGTAATTCTTTCAATTTTCCTTTATATTTATCTAACTTTTCTTTTTTAGTATTAATTTTATTTGCTTTTACTCGTAGAAAATGATTAAATATTTTGTTCTCAAGATCGTAAAAAAACAACGAAAAAAAAAAACAATCGAAGTTTAGCTTCGAACAGAACATAGTTAACTTCAAACCAGTAATATCTTTTCTTTTCCTTATAAAGCCAAATAAAGTATATGTAAATGTTCTCGCATATCTGTAAGGAGCATTAAGTCAGAAAGCCAAGTTTCATGTTTCAATTCTGGGTATTTTTCGCCTTTTTCTTTTGTAATTGTTATGATAGGTTTTAGAGTTATACAAAATGGCTCAAAACATTATAAGTTGACAGGCATTTTACAATGGAGTCTAAGGACAAAATCACTGTGTAATTCATCTATTTCGTCGTTCACTCGCAACTCTTCTAGAACCTTTTTGAATCGACGGTGTGTTTTGACTTTTGTCTTAATTAAATTAACAATCAGCAAAACAATCTTCCGCTCATTTTCGTATTTGAAGTACTTTGCAACGATATGCTCATGGTGGATTATGAAATGAAGATTTCTGATATTTTTCATAGCTATGTAATTAAAAAAAAATTAAATAAATTTGATTCTTGAATCTGAAATTGAAACAAAATAATTAATATACGGCTCGGAAAAATTATACTTGCAAATAATTTTAAAAGAATTATAAAAAAATCTATCTATTAAATTTAAAAAGGAATACTGAGATACACGACCCCAACAAAGTCAAAAATCTGCACAGGTCTACGTTGCACAAATCGGCCGAATTACGAAGTGGTGCTCGTAGTGTAAATACATATAGTACATAAGTGTTATGTGCAAGAGCGCTGAATTCTTAGTTACGCTACAACCCACTTCAAATATCTGTGGTTAATACCGTTGGCGCACACGCGTACTACAAACGATTCGGGGGAAAAAGTTAAACTAACATTTTAATAGGCGCTTCACTCGACCCAACAAGGAGCCGCATGCCGCTCACGGAGCCGAATTTGCCCATGGTGTATACATAAAATAAAGACAAGATGATAGCGTGAAGTTTCCGATCTCTCTCTCTCTCTCTATATGTCTATCAATCTATCTATCTATCTTTTATCGCTCCTGGCAAGACCTGTAGACTGCATTTAGCGTCCGTCCTTAACAGATGTCTATAAATCCTTGCTGGTCAACTAACACTGGCACGTCCGTGTGTAGGAGTCATATATATATATATATATATATATATATATATATATATATATATATATATATATCAACTATTCAGTGTGGAAAGATACGCAGAGGAAGCTTCAAGCTGGGATCTAAACCCGCATAACTTTATGCTAGACTTGGTATAGGCGGGTTTCAGTTCCAGCTTGAAACGTCTTGCATGTCTAGCCATACTAAAGTTCTGAGATACAAAGAAACAGCCTACGTGGACGACAATATATATATATATATATATATATATATATATATATATATATATATATATATATATATATATATCAGGGGCGGAGATGGGACTAGTGCTACTCGTGCCCGGCACGACCAATTCAAAATGGATTAAAAATCATCCATTGATTTCAAGCAAACATACTTAGTCTGATCTCAATTAAATTACATATCTATTCAAGTTTCGATAACTAAGTAGCCAAAAGTTCATAAATATTTCTAGGAATAATACAACGATGCTGTTTTGAACGGATGGTCTTTGTCCGGTCACCGTCAGATCCATGAACATCCCATAAAATCTGCTATAATGTTGAACACGCGTAATCCGTGCCAAGCACAAGACCCTTATAATAACAGTAATGTTAGAGAAATCTCTCTTTTGGCTGTAGCCAATGACAAAAGCAAGTCAAAATACCATGCTCAAAAAAATTAGCTCAATGTGACTGCTGACTCCTGTCTTGGGAAGAGAGAGAGAGAGAGAGAGAGAGAGGATAGCAGATTATAGCCGTCGCCGACGTCATCATCATCGCTATGGTAAATGTTGGTTAAAAGGCGTGTTTTAATTCGTTTTTTCACTAACAGATATCTATTTCTTTAATGAATGTTGCATATATTACATTCTGTAACTAAAATTTGTTTATTTGAATACATTTTCAACAAATAATCTTTATTTCAAGCGAAATTGAAACTACTAGCTGTGTTACATACAGAATCTTTATGAAAAAAAATTACAAAAGTATTTACGTACTACTACGGAATTTTACGAAGGTTCCGAGGTTTGAGGGTTTTTCTTACTATTAATATAAAATGACATAGAACCCGTATTTTTCGTAGATTTCTATGATTCAAAATTCACTAATGAACCATTCCTTAATAAAAAAAAACGATTGTGAAGTGCTAATAAAAAATCAATCATTTAATTATTTTATAATTCCATGAGACAAATGACCTGGAGAGTTGTGGACTTAATTGGTAACCTGGTTAGTTGTCATTGTCATCAATTTCTTTATTCTAATAAACATATTTTTCTTGTCATAGTGATGGACATCTTCTCTTTTCTTCTATACTTTTAAAAGGAAAAGAAATTATCTTATCTACTGTATTAACAAGACTACAAATTATATAGTATCTTGATTGTTTACAAAAAAAACACCATGCAAGGTACGTTAGTCAATCTGTGCTATACAATGGAGAATCACACAATAGCAACTATGATGACTTACTTTGGGTCCACGGACCACGGGTTGGGAACTGAAATTGACAGATTGGGCACGAGTAGCAAAAATAGGCTAGAGTCGCCACTGATATATATATATATATATATATATATATATATATATATATATATATAATGTGTCTTATTGCTAATTCCTTTTCAGCATAAGTTGACAGTCGGTGCATTTCAAATGTTGTCTCGCATTATGGAAGACTCCACAAAAAATCAGCAATAATCATTGATAGATAATCAAGTAATTGGTGAAGTAAAACTGATGTCATTGGGAGATTTTTCAAGTACTTAGATTATAATGGTTTCATCACTTGACCTAGAGAAGCAATGGGAAAAGTTAGTGGAAAAAAAACCTTTACACATGAAGCCGTAGGAAAAATTAAAATCCATTTTGGTGAAAGCTGTCAGAATTTAACACATACACACATACACACGCAGACATAAAGACATACACACAAACCAAAAAGTTGAACTTGCATATGTATTGAGAGAGGGAGTATATACACACACATAAACACACACACACATACACACACACGCACACACACACACATATATATATATATATATATATATAGTTCATATCTTTTGATGAATATATATTAACTACGTGATATTTGACATACAAGTAGATATGCATTTATTCTAGCACACACACACACGCACACACACAAATGCACACACTTCCACACACACACACTTCCACACACACACACACACACACACACACCAAAACACAGGCCCTCACATATATATTGAAAGAGGGAGTCCTGCGTGTCTAGCCACACTGAAGAGTTCTGATAGAACGAAACAGTCTGTCTGTGGATGGCTATATATATATATATATATATATATATATATACATATATATATATATATATATATATATATATATATATATATATTTCATATCTTTTGATAAATATAATATATTAACTACGTGATACTTGACATACGTTAGAAATGTATTTACCATAACACACACACACACACACACACACACACACACACACACACACACACACACACATATGTATGGAAATGTGTTCAGAAAGCGTTATATACATTTTCAATTGATATTTTCAGATAGCTTTTGAAGCCGTTCCAAATGTAACTATTTGGCATTGCAGAAACGAAAAACAGCTTGTCTCTCTTGAATAATAACTAATCAATTGCTTGTATTATTTCATTTATATTGACACCAATTATAAGGTTGTAGAGTTGGCGTGATATTTATTGCATTTGGTAATCTAATAAAGTTATATCTGTCTTAATCCTAGAAACGCTTGACAGGAATGAACAAAATAAAATCATATTCACGCATACTATTACAATAGACTAACATAAATTCGTTATTGGAAAAAAACATTGTTATCAAAGATTTTGGGAATAAGTTCGTGAACCAATGAATCTCTGACCCGAAGCGTAGTTTTTGGCTGAATTTTGATTATTGGAAGATTTGGTTCATGTATAACGTCTGATACAGGTGATTAATATTTCCCAATGAGTTAAATACAGATGCAGCAGAATGCTTGGTTTAATTTATGTCTATTTTTAGATAATAGCACCATAAAATACCACCATCAGAACCATGTTTAAGCAAAAATAGATAAGACCCAACGGAATAGTAAATGTAGGTTGTGTGGTGAGAGATACGAGACAATCAATAAACGAATGTAGTAGATTAGCGCAAAAAGAGTATCAGACAAAAACGACTGGGTGGGAAAAGGGATCTACCGGTAATTGTGCAAGAAATTTAAATTTAACCATACAAGGAGGTAGTATATGCCCAACCCAGAATCCGTCCAGAAGAATGAGATGCACAATGTTCTCTGGGTTTTGAGATACGAACAGATCATCTAATCTCGGCCAGAGAGAACAGGCAATTATCACCAAAAGATTTGTAAAGAGATTGGAAGACTTAGAAATTAGACAAAAAGTGGAGACCATCCAAAGTACAATATGACTAAGATCGGCCAGAATATGAAAAGAGTCTAAGAGACTTGAAGAAACTTGCTGTCAATCAAAATCCAGTGAAAGTTCATAAGTTAACGTTGGTACGAAAAATTCTGAATGGAGTAAAATAATAATTAGGACAGGTTAAGAAATTATCACAACAGTGAAAATGTCAAGGAAGGAAAAATACAGGAATATGTTTGGATGAAAAGAGCAAAACAAAACAACAAACAAATTTAACAATGCAGCTTAAAGAGACAACTCAAAAGTTATTATCGAAGGAAGAGAGACTTAAAAGATACCAAGACCGACTCAAACAAAACGATCAAGACCGGACATTTAAGATAACAAAAGGAAAGTCTACTAATATATAGGAGAGGAATTCACGTGGACATACCAACAACTGGATGTAAATGAGGCTAAGCTATTCCGGAGTAAAATATGGCAATGGAAAGACCATTACAGAAAGGTCAAATGGATACATAACCTGGAAAAATAATTAAGAGAACTCCCAGAAGACCCTGAGGCGATATTATACCTGGAATCGCTCAGAGCAACACTAAAAAAAGTACCGAATTCGAAAACGCCAGACCATACATGGATTCTGATTTTTAAAAAGTCTGTCCACGACAAAGTGTCTCAGAAAATGACTAAATTCTTAAAGGAAACAAATATACAAGGATAGATAGTTTAAAGGAAGACCACCATGAACCAAAAAGAACCCCCCACAAAAAAAAAAAAAATTGTCCCCAAAACTATAGAACGATAACGCATCTACGTACGATGTGGCAAATCGAAATACCAACAGTTAGGGAGATTTATTACTCACTTGTAAGACCCCCGAGACTGTTTACCGAAAAACAGAAACGATGATACAAGGGACTGGTGATCTAATGTACACTGATTAACACATCCTCAGAGAGCAAAACAAGACGAAAAAATATCGCTATGGCCTGGATGTTCGAGCACAGCTGGATAATAGACTTCCTCAAAATTGGGAAGATGTCCCACAAAATCATCACAGAAGTCATGAAAAAATAGAAAATCGAATTGACAGCAGGAATGCAAACTTTATCTGAAGTGAATATCCAGGGAGGTATTTTCCTAGGAGATGCACTGTCACCATTAGTATTTGTAATAATGATGATGCCACTCAATCACATACTTAGAAAATGAACTGCGAGCTACAGATTTACTAAATAAGAAGAAAAGATTAACCTCATATACATGGATGACATCACACTTTTTGTAAAAAATTAAGAATAATTCGAGAGTCCAATAAAAATAATACACACATACAACTAGGATAGAGGAATAGAATTTGGCATGGCCATGTTAATAACGAGAAGCGGGAAAAGACAAATAACGAAATGTATAAAACTAAGCGGACAACATCACACAAGTTAAGATGAAAGAACAAAAATTAAAAGTATCTCAGAGTAAATAAAAAAACTTCTCAAAGCCAAGCTCTACAGCAAGAATCTCATCCAAGGGATGAACATCTGGACTGACCCCCTTGTAAGATACTCAATGGACAAGAGAAAAACTTCAACAAATGGATCAGATGACATCTGAGATATGACATAAACAGATTATCGGTATCAAAAAAGGCGGAAGAGGATTCGCCAACACTGAAAATATCTTCGAAATCTGAATACGAAGACTTGAAGTTTACATGAAAAAACAAACATCAAAGAAATACAAATTACAGCAACCAGAACCAACACAGAAAACATAAGATAATCAGAACAACAACAACAACAATAACAACAACAACAACAGCAATTAGGGAAAATAAATTGGAAGAAAAACAACTGTATCAAAAATTCAAGCGACAAACAAGCAAAATCTCACATGAGAAGATTGAGATAAGGGAAGGGAAACCTTGGGAGAGAAATTTAGCCTTTTCTAATTGCTGCATAAAACAACGCCATAAGAACCAATTATATCAAAGCAAAACTCAATAAGACGCAACCAAATCGAAAATGTTGGTTATGTGGTGATAAAGACGAAACGATCAATCACGAATAAGTGAATGCTACAAATTAGCAGAAAAATAGTATAAGAATAGCCCAAGACTGGGTGGGTAAGTTGATCCACTGGGGTTTGTGCAAGAAATTTAAATTTGACAGTGCGAAGAAGTACATACGCACAACCCTTGGTGTAATGGTTATCGTGGTAGGAAATGGACACGGCGACACGAGTTCAAATCCTGGACGAGACTGATTGCATTTCACATAGCACAAATACCCTTGGGAAAGGTATGAATCCAATTATTCTCCCTCCAGCTATGGGTAAATAGTAGGGCAAACTGGATTTTTCAGTCTTGGTGAGGCAACTAGTCTAGGAGAAGGAAAACTCTAAATTGAAACCTGTTAAACTCCGCTTAAAAGTTGACCTTGTGTCATATCCTGTCCAAGCGGAGAGGTTGGTAAATACATATATACGCACAACCCGAAATCCGTCGTGGAGAAAGAGACGCACAAAATTCTCTATGATTTTGAGATATAAACGGATCACCTAATCTCGGCCAGACGACCAGACTTAGTGATAGTCAACAAAAAAGAACTTGCCGAATAGTGAACTTTACCGTTCCGTTCCACTGAGTCAAACTAAAAGAAAGCGAAAAGAGAAAAAAGTACTTCGGCCTTGCAAGGTAACGGGAAAAATGGTACATGAAATTGACGGTGACACCGATTGTAATTAATGCGCTCGTTATAGTCACCAAATAATTGGTAAAGCGAGTGGAGAAATTGGAAATAATAGCACAAGTGGAGACCATCCAAAATACAGCATTACCAAGATCGGTAAAAATACTGAGAAGCGTCCTGGAGACTTGAAGGGACTTGTTGTCAATGAAACTCTCATAGAAGACCATAAACTTTAGCTGGAGTAAAAAATTCCCTTCGGAGTAAAATAATAATAATAATAATTGTGATTTGTGCTTTAGGCACAATAACTAAAGGATTATTAAAAGGCCTGGAAGACTTGGAAGTGGGTGGACAGGTAGAGACTATCCAAATGACAGCATTGCTGAGAACGGCCAGAATACTGAGACAAGTCCTGGAGACTTGAGGACACTTGCTGTCACTCAAACTCCAGTGAAAAACAATCAACTAATATTGATGTGAAAAACTCGAAAGGAGTAAATAATAATAATAATAATAATAATAATAATAATAATAATAATAATAAAATGATATTGTTTCTAAGATATAATACATGTGGTAATATTTCTTTGTCGTCCACACATTTTCATTTTGAAACTCTTCAAACCCACATTGTGACTTTCCATGGATTGTGGGCGTGGCATCCACGTCACATGTTCGCTGGTTATGTGAGTATTTAGACCCGTGCATTGTTCTTTTTTTTTGTCTTAGTTCTTCGAACGTTAATAACCTTTCGTGTTTGAATTCTCACCCAAGAAGCGCTACTGGATTATTCTACATTTCTGTTTGTTGAACTGAACAGAAACCTTTGTCACCAATTTCGGTGAGGTCTTCTTGTTCACATCACCGTAAAAACTAGAAGACATATAAGACGTTTACATTATCCCTTCTCTTATCTACATATATACATGCTTGTTCCTTAAGCTATATGCGTAATTCTTTGCTCGTGGTGTAATGGTTATCGTCGAAGGAAATGGACACGGCGACACGAGTTCAAATCCTGGCCGAGACTAATTGCATTTCACATAGCACTAATACCCTTGGGAAAGGTATGAATCCAATTATACTCCCTCCAGCTATGGGTAAATAGTAGGGCAGACTAGGTTCTTCAGCCTTGGTAAGGCAACTAGTCTAGGAGAAGGAAAACTCTGAATTCAAACCTTTTAAACTTCGCTTAAAAATTGACTTTATGTCATATCCTGCCTGTGCGGAGAGGTTGGGTAAATATGAATATGCGTGATTCCTTTGTTTGGGACATGTTAATTGTTGCACATTTGTTGTATTATCATACGTACCTTTTAACTATTTCCATTGTTTTAATGTGTTCACCTCGTCTTTCGTTTCTATTTAGTTTTAGTCGATCAGTGGATTTACTAACAATATTTACCAACCCCTCCGCTCGGGCAGGATATTTTGAGCGTTGAATCAAAATTGTACAAGATATGCTCAACCTCGGCACACACGTGTAGGAAACCAACTGATTTCTATTCCAAAAAAGTGTTAATTTTAGCGCAATAGATAAATAAAAGTTTGAGATGTTCTTTTTGCAACTGTATTTATTTTATCATTAAGGTTTTTCAGACTATTGTCTTCATCTTTATTGTTATTTCCACAACGTTTCGGCCGATATGTCCTCCGGCTTTCTTCAGGTACTGGTCGAACTCGGGAACCTTCGTCCTTTATTGAAAACACGGGAGTCGCCTCTTCTGATTCCGTTTTCCATGACCAGGTACAAGTGTTAAGTATTCCTGTATATTACTCGCCTGTAGTGAGGATTGAACCTGCAGATGATTGTCTTCTTAGTAGCTCAGGGAACCAACGCCTATAACTGTTACGCCATGTGTCCTGCTGGACAATTCAGAGTGAATTTTTGGGTATTATAAACTTAATGTTCTTACTTTAGCTAGAATTACTACTATTATGTATGATTTTTTTTACCTGTGCTCATATTCAGATTTCAGGTTTTTTTGTTTTGTTCTTTCTTCTTTTTTTAAATCTAGCCTTCTTGATTATCGGTTCCCATATTGTATTCAACTCTATACTTGGTTTATGTAGCCTAACATATGTGCTGATTCCTTAAGGCGTCTAATCCTCCAGTGTTCAGCCCTATCAATTATTTCAACTTTGTCCCATAAGGGGAGATGATTTCCATTTTCCTTCCATATATGGTCCGCCATACCCGACTTTTCAATCTCACCTCGTACTATTGCTTTCCGATGTTCTTCTAGCCTTACTTTTAGTGGCCGACTTGTCTCACCTTTGTATATTTTACCATAACTGCAAGGGATGGAGTAAACACAGTTCTTGATCATGTTGAATTCCGTTGGTGGCTTGACCCGGAAGAGATACCTCCGGAGAGTTGAACCACTTGTGAATACTGTCCTAATGTCATATGGACTACATATCTTTTGGATCCTTTCGGCAAATCCTTTGACATAGGGCAGACATACCGTGGTGAGTTTTCGGGTATTATCCCCCACCCTTCTATCTAGGTTTCTTGGAGCCAATATTATGCTCTCTGGGTAGTTGTTACGATGGAGGTTGTGTCTCAGACTAATCATTTCTTCTTGATATGCATCAGTATCGCTACAAATGGTTTTTCCTCGATGTTGTAAGCAACGGACTATTCCTTTCTTTACTGTATATGGATGATGGGAGTTGAAATTGAGGTACTTCCGGTGAAGGTGGGCTCACGGTACACATATGACCTGAATCCTTGCTCTGTGCGTGTTACTAATACATCGAGGAAGGGTAATTTGTTGTCTTACTCTTTCTCCATGATGAACTGTATTGATAGTCGGATTGAGTTCACGTGATCAAGTAATGTCTGAACATCTTCCTGATGAGGCCAGAGAATGAATGTGCCATCTACGTATCTAAGCCACATAGATGGCTTTAGTGATGTAGATCCTGATGCTATTTCTTCAAAGTATTCCATGTATAAGTTCGCCAACACTGGTGACAATGGCGTTGTGGAAATAACAATAAAGATGAAGACAATAGTCCGAAAAACCTTAATGATAAAAATCAACAAGCTTCGTTTCAGAAATTTAGACAACTGTATTTTTTTTGTATTTTTTGCATTTTTTGTGATAATTACCATTTTTGTATAAATTACCATTTTTGTATAAATTACCATTTTTGTATTATTTACTATTTTTGTATTAATTACTATTATGGTATTAATTACTATTTTTGTATTAACTACCACTTTTATATAAATTACTATTTTTGTATTAATTACCATTTTTTAAATAATTTTTTAATAATTTTATATTAAATCTGTATTATTTTTTAAATTAATTTAGCTATTAATTTTTTAATTCAATTTTGGATGTAATTTTTATTTTTTAATACTTTTTTGTATTTTTTGTATTTTTTGTATCTGTAATATTTGTAAGTTTATTTTTGCATTTATTAACCAATTGGAGCTTCTGCGCTTTAAAAGAAACACATTGGAGATTTGCAGACAACAATATTTGACTTGCCTTGGAAAGTTGAACGATCAAAGCCTAAAATAATTTAAGAAATCTTTTTCCATCCAAGTATGTTAAGAATATGTTTTTTAATCAATTAGAATTTCACATAAATCATCAACTTTAACTAATTTCCAGCCTACTTTCTATCTCTTAAATAGCGATAAAATGAATAAATCTCCAGTGGATTTTACAGATTTATTCAAACTTTCGTATTTTATTTGAGTAAAAAAACCTAAAATTAATTTACTTACAGATGTGGTGTGTGATGGGGGTGGGAGAAAATGTGTTATGTGATGGGGATGGGAGAAAATGTGGTGTGTGATGGGGATGGGAGAAAATGTGGTGTGTGATGGGGATGGGAGAAAATGTGGTGTGTGATGGGGGTGGGAGAAAATGTGGTGTGTGATGGGGATGGGAGAAAATGTGGTGTGTGATGGGGATGGGAGAAAATGTGTTGTGTGATGGGGATGGGAGAAAATGTGTTATGTGATGGGGGTGGGAGAAAATGTGGTGTGTGATGGGGGTGGGAGAAAATGTGGTGTGTAATGGGGATGGGAGAAAATGTGGTGTGTGATGGGGATGGGAGAAAATGTGGTGTGTGATGGGGGTGGGAGAAAATGTGGTGTGTGATGGGGATGGGAGAAAATGTGGTGTGTGATGGGGGTGGGAGAAAATGTGGTGTGTGATGGGGATGGGAGAAAATGTGTTATGTGATGGGGGTGGGAGAAAATGTGGTGTGTGATGGGGGTGGGAGAAAATGTGGTGTGTGATGGGGATGGGAGAAAATGTGGTGTGTGATGGGGGTGGGAGAAAATGTGGTGTGTGATGGGGATGGGAGAAAATGTGTTATGTGATGGGGGTGGGAGAAAATGTGGTGTGTGATGGGGGTGGGAAAAAATGTGGTGTGTGATGGGGATGGGAGAAAATGTGGTGTGTGATGGGGATGGGAGAAAATGTGGTGTGTGATGGGGGTGGGAGAAAATGTGGTGTGTGATGGGGATGGGAGAAAATGTGGTGTGTGATGGGGATGGGAGAAAATGTGGTGTGTGATGGGGATGGGAGAAAATGTGGTGTGTTATGGGGATGGGAGAAAATGAGTTATGTGATGGGGGTGGGAGAAAATGTGGTGTGTGATGGGGGTGGGAGAAAATATGGTGTGTGATGGGGATGGGAGAAAATGTGTTATGTGATGGGGGTGGGAGAAAATGTGGTGTGTGATAGGGGTGGGAGAAAATGTGGTGTGTGATGGGGATGGGAGAAAATGTGGTGTGTGATGGGGATGGGAGAAAATGTGGTGTGTGATGGGGGTGGGAGAAAATGTGGTGTGTGATGGGGATGGGAGAAAATGTGGTGTGTGATGGGGATGGGAGAAAATGTGGTGTGTGATGGGGATGGGAGAAAATGTGGTGTGTGATGGGGATGGGAGAAAATGTGTTATGTGATGGGGGTGGGAGAAAATGTGGTGTGTGATGAGGGTGGGAGAAAATGTGGTGTGTGATGGGGATGGGACAAAATGTGTTATGTGATGGGGGTGGGAGAAAATGTGGTGTGTGATGGGGGTGGGAGAAAATGTGGTGTGTGATGGGGATGGGAGAAAATGTGGTGTGTGATGGGGATGGAAGAAAATGTGGTGTGTGATGGGGGTGGGAGAAAATGTGGTGTGTGATGGGGATGGGAGAAAATGTGGTGTGTGATGGGGATGGGAGAAAATGTAGTGTGTGATGGGGATGGGAGAAAATGTGTTATGTGATGGGGGTGGGAGAAAATGTGGTGTGTGATGGGGGTGGGAGAAAATGTGGTGTGTGATGGGGATGGGAGAAAATGTGTTATGTGATGGGGGTGGGAGAAAATGTGGTGTGTGATTGGGGTGGGAGAAAATGTGGTGTGTGATGGGGATGGGAGAAAATGTGTTATGTGATGGGGGTGGGAGAAAATGTGGTGTGTGATGGGGGTGGGAGAAAATGTGGTGTGTGATGGGGATGGGAGAAAATGTGGTGTGTGATGGGGATGGGAGAAAATGTGGTGTGTGATGGGGATGGGAGAAAATGTGTTATGTGATGGGGGTGGGAGAAAATGTGGTGTGTGATGGGGGTGGGAGAAAATTTGGTGTGTGATGGGGATGGGAGAAAATGTGTTATGTGATGGGGGTGGGAGAAAATGTGGTGTGTGATGGGGGTGGGAGAAAATGTGGTGTGTGATGGGGATGGGAGAAAATGTGGTGTGTGATGGGGATGGGAGAAAATGTGGTGTGTGATGGGGATGGGAGAAAATGTGGTGTGTGATGGGGATGGGAGAAAATGTGGTGTGTGATGGGGATGGGAGAAAATGTGGTGTGTGATAGGACTGGTGAAAATGTGGTGTGTGATGGGGATGGGAGAAAATGTGGTGTGTGATAGGACTGGTGAAATGTGGTGTGTGATGGGGATGGGAGAAAATGTGGTGTGTGATAGGACTGGTGAAAATGTGGTGTGTGATGGGGATGGGAGAAAATGTGGTGTGTGATAGGACTGGTGAAAATGTGGTGTGTGATGGGGATGGGAGAAAATGTGGTGTGTGATAGGACTGGTGAAAATGTGGTGTGTGATGGGGATGGGAGAAAATGTGGTGTGTGATAGGACTGGTGAAAATGTGGTGTGTGATGGGGATGGGAGAAAATATGGTGTGTGATAGGACTGGTGAAAATGTGGTGTGTGATGGGGATGGGAGAAAATGTGGTGTGTGATAGGACTGGTGAAAATGTGGTGTGTGATGGGGATGGGAGAAAATGTGGTGTGTGATAGGACTGGTGAAAATGTGGTGTGTGATGGGGATGGGAGAAAATGTGGTGTGTGATAGGACTGGTGAAAATGTGGTGTGTGATGGGGATAGGAGAAAATGTGGTGTGTGATAGGACTGGTGAAAATGTGGTGTGTGATGGGGATGGGAGAAAATGTGGTGTGTGATAGGACTGGTGAAAATGTGGTATGTGAGGGGGATGGGAGAAAATGTGGTGTGTGATAGGACTGGTGAAAATGTGGTGTGTGATGGGGATGGGAGAAAATGTGGTGTGTGATAGGACTGGTGAAAATGTGGTGTGTGATGGGGATGGGAGAAAATGTGGTGTGTGATAGGACTGGTGAAAATGTGGTGTGTGATGGGGATGGGAGAAAATGTGGTGTGTGATAGGACTGGTGAAAATGTGGTGTGTGATGGGGATGGGAGAAAATGTGGTGTGTGATAGGACTGGTGAAAATGTGGTGTGTGATGGGGATGGGAGAAAATGTGGTGTGTGATAGGACTGGTGAAAATGTGGTGTGTGATGGGGATGGGAGAAAATGTGGTGTGTGATAGGACTGGTGAAAATGTGGTGTGTGATGGGGATGGGAGAAAATGTGGTGTGTGATAGGACTGGTGAAAATGTGGTGTGTGATGGGGATGGGAGAAAATGTGGTGTGTCATAGGACTGGTGAAAATGTGGTGTGTGATGGGGATGGGAGAAAATGTGGTGTGTGATAGGACTGGTGAAAATGTGGTGTGTGATGGGGATGGGAGAAAATGTGGTGTGTGATAGGACTGGTGAAAATGTGGTGTGTGATGGGGATGGGAGAAAATGTGGTGTGTGATAGGACTGGTGAAAATGTGGTGTGTGATGGGGATGGGAGAAAATGTGGTGTGTGATAGGACTGGTGAAAATGTGTTGTGTGATGGGGATGGGAGAAAATGTGGTGTGTGATAGGACTGGTGAAAATGTGGTGTGTGATGGGGATGGGAGAAAATGTGGTGTGTGATAGGACTGGTGAAAATGTGGTGTGTGATGGGGATGGGAGAAAATGTGGTGTGTGATAGGACTGGTGAAAATGTGGTGTGTGATGGGGATGGGAGAAAATGTGGTGTGTGATAGGACTGGTGAAAATGTGGTGTGCGATGGGGATGGGAGAAAATGTGGTGTGTGATAGGACTGGTGAAAATGTGGTGTGTGATGGGGATGGGAGAAAATGTGGTGTGTGATAGGACTGGTGAAAATGTGGTGTGTGATGGGGATGGGAGAAAATGTGGTGTGTCATAGGACTGGTGAAAATGTGGTGTGTGATGGGGATGGGAGAAAATGTGGTGTGTCATAGGACTGGTGAAAATGTGGTGTGTGATGGGGATGGGAGAAAATGTGGTGTGTGATAGGACTGGTGAAAATGTGGTGTGTGATGGGGATGGGAGAAAATGTGGTGTGTGATAGGACTGGTGAAAATGTGGTGTGTGATGGGGATGGGAGAAAATGTGGTGTGTGATAGGACTGGTGAAAATGTGGTGTGCGATGGGGATGGGAGAAAATGTGGTGTGTGATAGGACTGGTGAAAATGTGGTGTGTGATGGGGATGGGAGAAAATGTGGTGTGTGATAGGACTGGTGAAAATGTTGTGTGTGATGGGGATGGGAGAAAATGTGGTGTGTCATAGGACTGGTGAAAATGTGGTGTGTGATGGGGATGGGAGAAAATGTGGTGTGTGATAGGACTGGTGAAAATGTGGTGTGTGATGGGGATGGGAGAAAATGTGGTGTGTGATAGGACTGGTGAAAATGTGGTGTGTGATGGGGGTGGGAGAAAATGTGGTGTGTGATGGGGATGGGAGAAAATGTGGTGTGTGATGGGGATGGGAGAAAATGTGGTGTGTGATGGGGATGGGAGAAAATGTGGTGTGTGATAGGACTGGTGAAAATGTGGTGTGTGATGGGGATGGGAGAAAATGTGGTGTGTGATAGGACTGGTGAAAATGTGGTGTGTTATGGGGATGGGAGAAAATGTGGTGTGTGATAGGACTGGTGAAAATGTGGTGTGTGATGGGGATGGGAGAAAATGTGGTGTGTGATAGGACTGGTGAAAATGTGGTGTGTGATGGGGATGGGAGAAAATGTGGTGTGTGATGGGGATGGGAGAAAATGTGGTGTGTGATAGGACTGGTGAAAATGTGGTGTTTGATGGGGGTGGGAGAAAATGTGGTGTGTGATGGGGATGGGAGAAAATGTGGTGTGTGATGGGGATGGGAGAAAATGTGGTGTGTGATGGGGATGGGAGAAAATGTGGTGTGTGATGGGGATGGGAGAAAATGTGGTGTGTGATAGGACTGGTGAAAATGTGGTGTGTGATGGGGGTGGGAGAAAATGTGGTGTGTGATGGGGATGGGAGAAAATGTGGTGTGTGATAGGACTGGTGAAAATGTGGTGTGTGATGGGGGTGGGAGAAAATGTGGTGTGTGATGGGGATGGGAGAAAATGTGGTGTGTGATGGGGATGGGAGAAAATGTGGTGTGTGATGGGGATGGGAGAAAATGTGGTGTGTGATGGGGATGGGAGAAAATGTGGTGTGTGATAGGACTGGTGAAAATGTGGTGTGTGATGGGGGTGGGAGAAAATGTGGTGTGTGATGGGGATGGGAGAAAATGTGGTGTGTGATAGGACTGGTGAAAATGTGGTGTGTGATGGGGGTGGGAGAAAATGTGGTGTGTGATGGGGATGGGAGAAAATGTGTTATGTGATAGGACTGGTGAAAATGTGTTGTGTGATGGGGGTGGGAGAAAATGTGGTGTGTGATAGGACTGGTGAAAATGTGGTGTGTGATGGGGATGGGAGAAAATGTGGTGTGTGATAGGACTGGTGAAAATGTGGTGTGTGATGGGGATGGGAGAAAATGTGGTGTGTGATAGGACTGGTGAAAATGTGTTGTGTGATGGGGGTGGGAGAAAATGTGGTGTGTGATGGGGGTGGGAGAAAATGTGGTGTGTGATGGGGATGGGAGAAAATGTGGTGTGTGATGGGGATGGGAGAAAATGTGGTGTGTGATAGGACTGGTGAAAATGTGTTGTGTGATGGGGGTGGGAGAAAATGTAGTGTGTGGTCGGGATGGGAGAAAATGTGGTGTGTGATGGGGATGGGAGAAAATGTGGTGTGTGATGGGGATGGGAGAAAATGTGTTATGTGATAGGACTGGTGAAAATGTGTTGTGTTATGGGGGTGGGAGAAAATGTGGTGTGTGATGGGGGTGGGAGAAAATGTGGTGTGTGATGGGGATGGGAGAAAATGTGGTGTGTGATGGGGATGGGAGAAAATGTGTTATGTGATAGGACTGGTGAAAATGTGTTGTGTGATGGGGGTGGGAGAAAATGTGGTGTGTGATGGGGATGGGAGAAAATGTGGTGTGTGATGGGGATGGGAGAAAATGTGTTATGTGATAGGACTGGTGAAAATGTGTTGTGTGATGGGGGTGGGAGAAAATGTAGTGTGTGGTCGGGATGGGAGAAAATGTGGTGTGTAAGAAACCACGAAAAAGTTTCCTGTTTGGTCGCCCTCCCATCCCCCCTTGTAATATATATAGGCCGACTGTTTTTCGGTGTCCAAGAACACCGAAAACAAGCCAGACCAACACTAAATGGGTGTGGGATTTAATCTATTTGGACAAAAAAAGGGTTGGGTGCGGTGAGGACAGATAGCATGGATTTATACTAATTCTATTAAAAAAAAAAACACATTTTTGGAGGTTGAAGGATTTTCATCACTTTATCCCATTTAATTTCAACCTCGTTTAATTATTTCCAATTGAATGAAAATATTATTCACATAAGTATTCATATTGCTATTAAATCTTCCTCTACCAATGAAAATTTCAGTTGCAGCCGTGTACATATCAACACATAAATATACTATATATCTTCCATAGTGACATACTCAAGATATATTTTATGCATAGAAAATATTAGAGACTTTGACAACGCAAACAGATATGTAATATTCAGGAAACCTAACTTTCTTGTAACGTAGATATTTGTAAAATATTTCCGCTCTTACAAATACCATCTTTTCTTACAAGAAAAGATTTAGTAACATCTCTTTTTGAACAAGTGTTTCACTCAGTTTAAAGAAATAAAATTGATCAATTTATAGATTCGTGTTTTATACAATCAATTACACACGTTCACCCCCAACTTTTGCCCTGTCAAGTGGGGCTGTAGAATACACCGACTGATTCTCTGCAGAGAGATAGGACCCCCCCCAACGAGTGTCCTGTATATGACACTAAACAATCTGTTGGTGAGGTTTCAGCAATGCTGGAGCTTTGAGGAATGCAGAGTACCTCTTTATTGCCATCGTTCCCAGGTCCACTCAAGCCCAGAGTGGTAGAACCTGATATGGGTCCTATCTACGGGTTAAAAAGAACTAAACCGTGCTTCTTTCACTATACTGATTTTTACATTTATACTGCATATTTGTGCTAGGCTGAACTGTTTTGACATTGAGACTGCGTACTAATGCTAAACTGAATTGCTCGAAATAGAACTGTTTTGACGTCTAAACTGTGTACTTATGCTAAATTGAATTATCTGAAATAAAACTGTTTAACATTTAACTACAGCTGGGGCCGTAGAATACACTGACTGCGCCTTTGCAGAAGGGGGAAGACACCCCAACGAGTGTCCTGATTATGACACTAAACAATTTGATGGTGAGTTCCCAGTAATGATGGGGCCTTGGGGAATGCGGAGCACCCCGTTATTGTCATTGCTCCCAGGTCCACTCTAGCCCGGCGTGGTAGCACCTGATAGGGCCCTATGTATGGGTTAAATATAACTAACGGCATACTTATGCTAAACTGAATTGTTTGATAAAATTGAATAGCTTCAAATAGAAATGTTTTTGAACAATTGAACCGGGCTTACATTCGAACTGTGTGCTTATGCTAAACTGAATTATTTCAAATAGAACTATTTTTTGACATTGAAACTGTATTTACACTAAACTGAATTGTTTGACATAGAACTGTTCTGACATGTAACTGTGTGTAAACAAAATCTGTACTTTTACTAAACTGAATTAGCTGAATTAGAATTGAATAAACTGAATAGCTCGAAATAGAAAGGTTTTTTACAATTAAACAGTACTTACATTTAAACATCGTGCTTATGCTAAACTGAATTGTTTTAAATTGAACTGTTTTTGACATTGAAACTGTACTTACATTAGACTGAATTGCTATATATAACTGCTTGAATAGTGTGAAATAGAAATATTTTTGACAATTAAACTATGTACTCATGGTAAACTGAATTGCTTTAAATAGAAGTGATTTACCTAAAAATGGATTTAGCGTTAAATAACCTACAAAGGTTGACATGTCATAAAACCCAACAACAACAAACCAACCCCTAACTTATACATACATATATGCTGAATCTATTCGTTTAACTACTCATGTACTAAATATACTCCCCCCGATACACATGTACAATATTCCACCTACATTTACCCAAGAGGAGAAAAGATTAAAGTGTCACAATCTGAAAGCTTCCATTACTTTTCCGTCTTCAAATATATCTATTCTTATTCGAGAATGTTTCCTTCCTTGCGTCCTTTCCGATTCAAGATTCAAGCAACCATTTGAGACGTGTTTTATTCTAAATATCAAATAAAGATAAATCTGCGCTGACATCTGCAACGGAAGCGATCCAGAAAAATTATAGAATTATTTTACATCCAATAAAGAAGCTCAATTTCTCAGAATGTTTATAAAGGAAGTAATCATACGTTTGTGTAAATCTTTTTTCAATAAAATGAATTTTTCTCATCGTTGTAACATAATACCTGTCTACAAAAAAAGTTTTTAGCATAAAACGATAAAATGAATATGCATTAAAAAATATGTTTTTACTACTGACTAAAGAGTTTTCTTATACAGTGTAACCCTGATATAAGAGAGTTGGGGACGGATAATGAGTCTCTTATATTCGGGTTTGATCTATTTTGTTTAGGTAACACAGGCTCTAATTTGGGACCTTATATTCGGGTTCCTCTTACACTCAGGTCTCTTATATCCGGGTTACACTGTAATATTTATTTATTTGGAAAATGAAAATGCTCACAACTTCGAGGGTATAGTACGGTAGCTACTCTATATCTGTGACGGCACTGACGTTTCGGTGAAAGTAGAAGCTTTTTTTTATGACTGACTGCACGTACGTGGGGTATTCAATAAGTTTCCAAGTTTTATTTGTACAGATATTTAGAATTGTCGTAGACTCTTGAAAATTCACTATGTTATTGCTATACGTCTTATGAGATGACTAACCAATTTTTATGATTCAGGTTCAAATGAACAGCTACAGCAGCAATTGGAATACACCCTACTAAAGCCAGATTGTCACAGCTGGTGAATTTCAAAAATGCAATATGGACGGGAACACACTTTAGAAGAACGATATGCGATAAAATTGTGTTTTAAACTTGGAAAAAAAGCCACAGAAACGTATGGAATGCTTCAGACTGCTTTTGGAGCATCTTACATGAATCGAGCATCAGTTTTTGAGTGGAAAAAGAGATTCAAGGAAGGCAGGGAGTCTGTGAGAGATGATAAGAAGTGTGTGAGGATTAATGAAGTCACTACACCAGAGTAGATTGGCCAAAGTGTTAGGGTCACTATGTTGAGATTTTAAGGGAGTTCAGGAAGAGATCCCGTCGGAATAGGCCAGCACTCTTCAAATCGGGTCAGTGGCATTTCCACCAGGACAATGCACCAGTCCACAACTCCACCCATACTATTTGAGCAAGATGGGCATGAAGACAGTCAATCCCCCTCCCTATAGTCCAATCCTTGCTCCCTGTGACTTTTGGTTATTCCCTAAGCTCAGAGGCTGTCGTTATGAGACAATTGAGGAGATGAAAGAGGCTGTGATGAAGGTCATTGACACGCTCCCACAAGAGGACTTACATGGGGGCTTCCGGAAGTTGTTGGAACGGTACAACAATTGCATTGCAGGCGGAGGAGATTACTTCGAAGGGTACTAGAGTTTCATATGTGTACTATCAATAAAAGTGTCCATACCAAAAATGTTTGCAAACTTATTTAATGATCCTCGAACGCTGGTTTTCGGACAAACAGATTTTTATCACTTTTTTCAAATATTCATGACCTCAACGTCGCACAAACCCATCCTTTCCATTAAAAAACAATTCAACAATTAAAGGTGCATTTGTACTTAGAGTTTAAGGATCATATAAAGTTTAAATTTTATTCAATATTAGTAAATTAGTTTGTGAGGTGCCAGTGGTGTAATGTGGGGTGCCCGCGGTGTAATGGTTATCGTCGTAGGAAATGGTCACGGCGACATGAGTTCAAATTCTGGACGAGACTGATTACATTTCATGTAGCACTAATAACCTTGGGAAAGGTATGAATCCAATTATTCTCCCTCCCGCTATGAGTAAATAGTAGGGTAGACTAGGTTCTTCAGCCTTGGTGAGGCAACTAATCTAGGAGAAGGACAACTCTGAATTCAAACCTGTAAAACTCTCCTTAAATATTGACCTTGTGTCATATCCTGCCCGAGCAGAGGGGTTGGGTAAATATGATATTAGTAAATTAGTTGTTTTTTTTTTTAATTAAGCATTTCATTAATTTATTAAATTTGATACAATGACTGCATTAAATACAAAGTTTGATAACACCCGTCATTAATTATTAGTTTATATATATATATATATATATATATATATATATATATATATATATATATATATTGTAATTTGCTTGAAGCCCCGCACAAATTATTTTATTTTGTTGCACTGAATTAATTTAGAAGGTTATTGCAATGCAAAATAATAATTATTTGAGTCTAACTGATTTCAAAGTAAAACTTCATCGTCAGATTTTTTTTTTTTTATAAATAAACACTTTATTTCCATTTTATACAAAATGGTAGGCATGAGACACAATGGTTTTGTGGGGGAGGGGAAAGGGAGTGGTTATGCCATAGCTATACTGTCTACGGGGCCCTAGCTAGCCACATTCGCTGACCCATTCAGCAGTAGCATATATAATCAACCATTCTTCACCAAGCGCTCCGCAGCCACCAAAACACCACACTTTCTAGGCGAAAAGACCTATTTAAAACCCCAAATTATATGTATGATTTTATTCACAAAAAATAATTCTATATACAAAAATGTGGTGTGTGATGGGGATGGGAGCCCCCCGTCTACGATATGGAGTCCGACTGTTTTTCGATGTCCAAGAACACCGAAAACAAGCCGGACCTGCGCTAAATGGGAGAGGGATCTAATCTACTGGGACAAAAAGAAAGATACAAGGAAGGAATCTCACTTTTTAATAAATGAACATGATGTTGGAGGTTCACATTTTTTTTAATGTTGTCAATATAGTGTCACGTGGGGTGTTAGAATGTCATGTTGGGTGTTGTACGTGGGGTGTTTAAAAGTCATGCAGAATAGAAGTGACTTCAGTCGTCCTAATCAATTTCATTTTATTTATCTTATTTTCATTTTATCTATTTTTATTTCATTATTCATTAATATGCACATTTTAAATACATATTTAAGCTTAAAAAATAAAATAAAGATGAAAAATAAAGATAGAATGAAATTGATTAGGACAACTGATGTCACATCTATTCGGCATGGCGTTGAAATACCCCACTTGGCACCATGAAGAGAAACACCACGTCTTCTCAGGAGGATAAGGTCGAAACAGCTGTTCAGTGTTTCCGTATGTCGCGCGTAGGTGTTGGCTGGATTTTCTGGTGGATGGTTTGGTTTGGTTTGGTTTCTTGGCATATCAACCTTTGCAGGTTATTTAATGCCAAAGCCCTTTTCCTAGAAGAATAGTAGTGGTACTATTTAACCCTTAGCTGGGAGGATAAGGGAGTTCATACCGTTCCCAAGGGTATTTGCCCGAAAGTGAACGTAATAGCGTGACTGGAGTACGAACTCGCTTATGATGACTTTGCTCTCCATCGCTTTAACCATTACACCACGAGGACACCCCCCTTTTCTGGTCGAGGTAATTCAATTCAAAATATAAATCTTCTAATTAAAAAAGAAAATGAACATCAAAGTCATTCTTCTGTAACTATCTAAGCCATGTCGGCGGGAATAAAGAGGTTTATCCCTCTTGCAAATCATCTTCGTCCGAATATAAATACAATGGCGCGAGTGGAGTTTGAACACGCTTATCACGATATCTCAGTCCAGCACGTTAGCTACCACATCACTTGTTCTCCACCAAACTATTAATTGAAAAAGATTGTTAAATTATCAATGTCTAGAAAACATGAAAAAAGGGAAAGGAAGTTTTTTTCTTACAAATCTATCAGGCAACTTCGCAGAGTCTGCTATTGATAACGTAATTTCTTACCCTGTGTAGATGGGTATGTTCACTAGTAAGAATTGTTTAGTATAGATATGTTTTTTTTTACTATTCATATATTTTTAATGCATAATTGCTTTATTTGAAATCTCAAACTTTTACACTTGTTATGTTTTTTGTTGTTTTTTTTTAAACTGAGAATTCGGAAGATATTTAGGGGAATCGTAGGAATTTTGTTTCATTTCATATACGTATGTCTTTCTGTGGATAAACATATGCATTGTATGTCGGATAGGACATCACCGAAGTTTGATTTCTGTAAATCAATCTAATTACAAAAAGAGAAAAATGATAAAACAAATTAGAAATCAAGAATTACACCGGCCATCATTGTACACACAACATGACTTTTTCTGAATTAGATTAAAATGCAAAGTCTAGAGAAAAGAGATAGATAGATAGATAGATAGATACATACATACATACATACATACATACGACATTATTTATTTCAATTATTTTGGATAGATAGATAGATAGAGAGAGAGAGAGATAGAGAGAGAGAGAGAGAGAGAAAGAGATACATAGATACCTATGAACAGTCTGATAGATAGATAGATAGATAGATAGATATATAGATAGATAGATAGATAGATAGATAGATAGGCATTTTCTAAATAAGATTGGATGTAGAGGAAATATAGATTGGTAGAAAAAATCAGATAAAATGAATATTAAAATGATTAGATATACAATAATTAATTGATGCAAACACACACACACACACATGCACGCACACACACACACACACACACACACACACACACACACGTGCGCGCGTGTGTGTGTATTCGTATATGCTTGTGTCTTTATATATATATATATATATATATATATAAGACAGAGAGGCAGAGAGAGAGACACACACACAAACACACAGATGAAAAGATACCATGCAACAGCATCAATCAAGGAGTTTAGGGGGATAATAATATTTGAACCTCAAGTAGATTGATAAAAATATAGATGTTTACATACATACATACATACAGATAGATAGATAGATAGATACATTTAGAAAATTAAAGAATTTCATTATCCCGACTCATGAGATACCTTGTCACGTCGATTTACAACTTGATAACTTCAACATTTTCCTATCTACGCTTGAATGCGTAGATGTATGTGCTTCATCCAGTCAGGTTTCACTTTCGTTCACTTTATGAAGCAGGAGTTTAAGGTTTGCCAAATGCATTTCTATTTGCGCATGTGCACACCCTAAAAACCGATGCCAAAGGCCAATCGAACAAAGTTGGTTTGTCAGGCTTCGATTTTGATTAAATGAACAAATTGCTGTTTGCATGAGAAAATTTCTGCAGAATTTAAAGCAAGGAGTTATATATACATATATATATATATATATATATATATATATATATATATATATTTCAATCTTAATGGAATTATCTTTTAGTTAGATAAAAAAAAAAGAAGTAAAATAAAAGGCAAAAATTACAACCCTTCCGCGCCTGTTTGTAAAATGTTCACATAAAACTCAGCTGCTGGAAGGGACAAAAAATATAGGTTCTTGAGCATTTTAAGCAGTTGTATATCCGTACAATTGTGTTACACCCATAAGCAAATTAGCGATGCAAAACTTGCCAGCATCAATTTCTACATAACGTTAGAAAAATTCTAGAAATATTTTTAATGTTTGCTCTGTTCTCTATTATGGTAGCAGTCGAAACTTGGAAAATTTGACCGCAGTGCCGACTTGGCACCGAATATGCAGAGGGGTGAAAAACACAAAAAAAATGGGTGGTTGTAATTTACTAAGCTTTCTTTTGCTTAGATGTGGCACAAAGGCATATAAATGGAGCAGCTCGAACTCAGTCGTCAAGGTTTGCTAGTGTAGTTTGTAACCATTACGCCATCCGAGGTGCCTGTGTGTTAGGAACATAACACAAACTATAGAGTACACTTCCAGGTATTTGTGCCCGGTTATGGCAAACGGAATCAGAGCAAGTGACCCCGGTGGATTCAATAAAAAAAATAAGGATATAAAAGTAATTATATAATACCAAAATATAGAGCTCAATACACTTATTTTAATTAAGTTATAAGAATAATAATAAAACTTTCGAAAAACCATTGATAACCAAAAACATCAGAATGCTTAACAAAGTCATACTATTATAATGGATACATCATATCTAAATGAAAATAGCGTTCATAATTCATTAGTACTTGATGTGTAGACCTTTACTTTCAGTAACAGCTTCACATCTTTTGCTACACGAACTAATTAATGTCTTGCATTCATTAACGGATATTTTCTCCCATTTTCCTTTCAAATTAGTCTATAGTTCGATGTTTCTTATATTATTTTCCTTAGCTTTCTCATTCAGTAACTTCCAAAAATTCTCAATAGGATTCATGGTTGGGCTTTTAGCAGGCCATTCCATAACAGTAACATCCTCCCCAGAAAGAATTGTCTTAACAGACTTCGCTGTGTGACACCGAGAGTTATCTTGCATAAATACAGCTGTTTTCAAATTATGTACATGTCTCATCAATATCTCTTTGTATACAGTTGCGTTAATTTTAACGTGTAGCCTGACAAGATTTCCTATACCCTAACAGAAATCCTGCCAAACACCATCACACTTACGTCTCCAAATTTAACGCTGCTTTTAGTGCACTGAGGTGAATATCATTTCTTAGGACTGGTTCCAACAAACCTTTTCACTTTGACTCATCGTTGAAATGAACACAATCCCACTGTTATTCAGTCAAAATGACGTGTTCCATTGGCTCATTTGGTTCTTTTTAGAAATGTAAGGCTTCGTAGAAGCTACACGATTGTTCAGATTTATTTCATTGTCTTCGGGAATAGTGTGCCTTGATACTTTAATGCCAATGTTAGCATTAGGTCTTTTAGATATAGCGGTCGCAAATCGATCCTTTTTTGATTCATTATCAATCTATCTATCTTCCCTTGCAATAGTTTTCCTAAGGCTGTCAGGTGATTTCTTGGCTTCACATGACCCGGTTTCCTTAAGTTTTCTGAAAATACTATGAATAACACTTTCAAATTTCCCCATTCTTTGAAATATCCCCAATCAAGAGTTTATCTTCAGTACGTAACTTGATTATTAGTTTTCTAAGTTCCATTGATGTCATATTTTTTCGCCATGTTTACAAAGCAAGAGCCGGTGTAATTTAGTAAAATACTCTATTTTATATTCTTACCCTAAAAAACCTTTTTTATTTTACAAAATAATTATTAAATTTTACGGATTCATTTAATCGTTCTGATGTTTTCGATCATCTCTTTTTCGAATGTTATATAATTATTCTTAAAATTTATAAAAATAAGTTTATTGAGCTTTATCTTTTGGAATTATGTAATTTAAGCTTGATATCCTTATTTTTCTTTGATAAAATGTACCGCGAAGCTTTGAAATAAAAAAGTTATTTCAGAGTGTCGCCAATGGCCCGGGAGACCTGGGTTCACTCCGAGATCGAGTCATACCAAAGACTTTTAAAAACGGTACTTGATGCTACATTGCTTAACACTCAGCAATATAAGGTAAGTATCAAGGGTAAAGTGGAGCACTCCAAGGAAAGGAGTAGCGCCTTCCCCTACACCTCAGTGTAGTAGTTATCGAAAAGGGAACCTTCGAGTCGCCTTCGACAATGGTCGCCAACTTAACTTAATTTCACCTTTAGACTTTTTCTTAACATCGTTCTGGTCTTAATGCTCACTAGTATATATATATATATATATATATATATATATATATATATATATATATATATATAAAGAGAGAGAGAGAAAGAGAGAGAAGTAAATAAGAAAAATAAATCCGACAATATGGAGAAAAGGGAAAACTAAAATAATTCAAAAACGATGAATTTTTTATGAAGAAAAGTCAACGTTAAAATGTTTCGGTATAAATGAACCTAAAAAAGGACTTTAAGATAGTGAAACAAGTGTTGATATAATATTAAACATGCTGCGCAGTTCTATAAACACTTGTTTCACAATCTTATAAGTTCTGATGAAAGTTCATTAAAGCCAAAACGGTTTAACGTTAACTTTACTTCGTAATAAATTCATCACTTTCGGATATCTTGTTTTTCAATTTTCTCATATATATATATATATATATATATGTGTGTGTGTGTGTGTGTGTGTGTGTGTTGTATAGAGGCTTGTACCACATGACTTCTGGTATCACGGAAGTATAAAAGACGACGTGGCTCGAAAGCACAGGAGAAGCAGAAGCAGAAAGGGAAGCTGAGAGACTGCTCTGAAAGGACGTCAGTCAGTACCAACTTCGGACGTAACACCTACAGAGCAAGACTTATAATACTATTCAGACTGAACCATTTGAGTTGATAACTAATTAACTCTATTTCACTGTGTATCTTTTCCTTACACGATGCAACAATATATATATATATATATATACATAACATTCTCCCCAAGTATAGGTTAAATAATACTATTACTCTCATTCAACAAGGATGGCTTCGACATTAAGTAACCCACGAAGTTTGGTATGCCATTAAACAAAAAACAAACCATATAACACTTACACTCACACACACACACACACACACACATATATATATATGGGAAAGGCAGGGACCCAAATCTTCTGAGAGCCACCAGCTATGATTAAGTAGTTGGACAGAGTGGTTGTGGTAGTCTTGGTAAGGCAACTTTTCTCGAATGGAACTCTGAAATCAAACCAGCAGTACACTACATAATGAAGATCTTCTGTTGCATACCACGCATGAGGGTCGGGCTCTGTGGATGCATGGCAGGCTATGGACGATACGGTGTGTGTGGGAGCCTGTCTGTTTAGATAGTTTTGGTTGCGTTTTCATTGGATATCAACCCTTGTGGTTTATTTTATGCAAATCTTGTATATATATATATATATATATATATATATATATATATATATTGTCATCCACAGACAGAGTGTTTCGTTCTATCAGAACTCTTCAGTGTGGCTAGACAGGCTAGATTCCCGAAGCTAGGATCGAAACCTGTTTGACTGAAACGCCAATCCAAGATTCTACCACTCAGCCACGAGGAAACCAGCGCAAGCGAAGTAAATTTAAACGCTTATGTATCACATTTGTTTTGTTTACATATATCTGCTTAACGGCTACCGAGAGCTCAATTCATTAGAAGAGCTTTGCTTTATGCTAGTAGCAACCATTTACTTCCTTCGTTAGCGAATGATTTATTGGTAACATGATTTTGGAACGAACTAACGCTTTTTGTTTGCACATAGTTAAATGCTTTCAAGTATTTTTATCCAATACATATAATTCTATTTATTTTGAATAATTGCTTGTATACAGATGGTTTCCATTATTGCAATCCAGTACTAATAATTCTATAAAATATTAATCATTTGTTTATACACAATTAAATAGCTTCAATCATTGCAATCTAACATTGCTAGTTCTATTGGATATTGGATATTTGTTTACATACAGTTAAATGGTTTCAAGTATCGTTATTCAACCTTTTGGGAACAATTCATTAAGCATTCCTATCAAATACAAACAATTTGCATACGGCTGTATGTTGTTTTTTTTAATAATACGCAGATGGTTATAATAAACATATATTTTCAGAAAGTTAAATGATTTCATGAATTGCAATTTAATACTAATAATTCTATTTCATGCAAGTCTGCATCGACACAGTTAATAATAACATTAATATCTTGTGTTGGAGAGCTATGACCACTATACAAACACTCATACATGCAGAATCATAACGACGACACAATAAAGACGAGTGACACAGTTCTTTAGAAAAAAATATACCTCTCACTTTATTTGAAAGGGTTGGAAAGGGTTACTAAAGGTTTTAGTGTGTTAGAGGTGAGTTAGAGGCTGAACAGAACTGCAACATATTGACCCCAACTCATATAGCCATAACAGCGTTCCTTTCCTGTTCTTCTGGACTGCTCAACAGGGGGCCTGGGGGCCCAGCCTCTCTGGGACATGTTTGTCATTCCAGCATCTTCTCTCCAACTGATCTTCTCTCCAACTGATCAATCAGGGGTCCTGAGGGCCCCCTCTGCTGAGTGCTGGTTTTCTCTATCGCTTCTTATCTCCAACTGGTCTGAACACCAACTGATCTGACTTCCTATCTTCACTCGGGTTATATAATTGTTCGACACCCGCCTTCTTCTGATGGGCGTCACAAATCGCACTCAATTCAACCCGTCCATGGTCAAGGTTTTATCCTGATATTCCTCGACCGGATACACCTGTTATTTACACAGGTGCATTTCCTATTTCGATAACTTGGTCGGGGTCAATATTTCACACTTGCTTACACACAATTTAATCATTTTAACCATTTGTTCTCACTGAGTTAAATAGTTTCTATTTAAACCTAACAATTCTATTTGATATTTGCCCAGTCAGCTGTGGCTGTAGAATACACCGACTGCTTCTCTGCTGAAGGGTAATACCCCCAACTGAACGAGTGTCCTCTATATGACACTCAGTAATCTGATGGTGAGGTTCTAGTAATGCTGGAAGTTTGGTGAATGCTGAGCTGGTTACGAAATGAAAATAATCCTTGCCCAGTCTTCTGGGGCTGTAGAATACACCGATTGCACCTCTGCCGAGGAGTAAGACCCTCCACTAACGAGTGTCCTGTATATGACACTAAGCAATCTCATCGTGAGGTTCCAGTGATGTTGGGGCTTTGGGAAATGCGGAGTACCCCTTCACTGCCATTTCTCCCAGATCCACTATGGCCACGATAGATAGCACCTGATAGGGTCCTATCTGGGGGTCAAATATAACTAAACTGCGTACTTATGCTTAACTGAATTGCTCGAAATAGAATTATTTTGACTATTTAACTGTGTACTCGAGCTAAACTGAATTGTTTGAAATAAAACTGATTTTTGCATAAAATGGATTTAACATTAAATAACCAACAAAGGTTGATATGCCATAAAATCCAACAAACTAATCTATTTGATATCAGTCATTTGCTTGTACACAGTCTAGGTTATTTCAAGTATTGTTATTACAGTGATATTATCACCCAGCTTTTTCTAGCACCTTTAAGATAAAAGTTTGGGCACGTTTTCGCCCCAAGAGTAATTCGAAGAATAACGTCGAGACAAGCATACTGGTTATATGGCTTGACATGATCAACCAGTTAATTGGATTGGGCTTTCCCCGCCGCCCATTTAGCTCATTAAGAGGCAAGTGGATTATTGCAGGTCATGTGACCTCTTTTGTTACTGCGTCACGAACTACACAGCCACCTGGATCCCGTCCTCTGACATTAAGAGCGACAAACCACGGTCACTAGGTAGCCTCGTTGAGGGCGTGTCTTGTCCTTCTACAGAGGGATAGTCGGCGAACCCCACAACCCCAGTCGAGAGAGTATGTATGCATGTATGTTCAAGGTGGTTCAACTGCATGTACAGATGAAAATCTAAAGAGAAACAATCCGTAAACACGATGAAGTTTTTCTTGGGATTATTTTTCTCTTGGATTATCCAAAATTTGTCACCTCTAAAGTCAGCTGAAAGCAATTCAAGCCCCATTTGGCGTAAAATATTCAAGAACGCAAACATTTTTACAGATAATACAAGAAGATTTTAAAATTGATCTGATATCGATGTAAAATCCCAAAACCAGTTGTTCAAATGTTCATTCCAATTCTCAAGATATCTTATTAACGTTTTTCTATGGTGAAGGACATCTGAGATATTTATCTATTTATTAATCTATCTCATTCTGACACACTGTATGTGTGTGTGTGTGTGTGTGTGTCTATCTATCTATCTATCTATCTCATTCTGACACTGTGTGTGTATCTATCTATCTATCTATCTATCTATCTCTCGCTCTCTCTCTCTCTCTCTCTCTCTCTATATATATATATATATATATATATATATATATATATATATGTGTGTTTCTTGTTTTCGTTTTGTTGTTTAATAACATTAATTTTCATGGCTTGTTTAATGCCAAAGCTATCCTTCTAGAATGACAGAATTGGTGCTATTTAAACCATACCTAGGAAAAAGGGAGTACACACACACACACACACACACACACACACATATATATATATATATATATATATATATATATATATATGTTTGTGAATATATATATATGTGTGGTGGGTATCAGTCATTTCATATCTATCTATCTACCTCTGGATCTATCAATCTTTGTTTTCTATTTGTCAGTTTATTTGTTTTTGCTTTATTCCTAAGCCTCGGTTTTTGTCTCTTAAAAAAGTTCCTCGATGCTATTAAGTGCTATAATAAGCCAACGAAGAGATTTGCGTAAAAATAAAACTCAAATGGCTTCGTACAGGGTTTTCATTGGAGGCGCCGTTTCCGTGTCCTCAGATGAGAACCGTTGCGTCACTTGACACAGTGCTGATCAGCTTAGTAAAGCCTACTAAAGACGTATCACAGAGCTTAATCTATTCCTCCCCGATGAAAAATCCCGTGGCCAAAGAAGTTGGATAACGCGTTATTAACATGTAGTTACATATTCTAGGACAGGACTTGACTCGACATCGAACAAAATGCTTGCCGAATGAGGCCTTTTTTTGAAACAAGTAAAAATTAGAATTTTATGTCCCAAAAGAGGCATAAGCCAAGTGGTTTTCTTTTCTAAGCAGAAGTTCCCTCATGTTCTTCAGTTCTATACTCAACCATTTAAGATGTGTGCTAAAACCTAACTTACCCAGTCGGCTGGGGCTGTAAAATACACCGACTACTTCTCTGCAGAGGGGTAAGACCTGCCCGCCAACTAGTGTCCTGGTTATGACACTAAAGAATCTGATGATGAGGTTCCAGTAATGCTGGAGCTTTGGGGAATGCGGAGTATCCTTTCATTGTCATTGCTCCTCGATCCACTCTGACCCGGAGTGGTAGCTACTGATAAGGGTCCTATGTATAGGTTGAATAGAACTAAACGGTGCTTTGAGTTTAGTGTTTTTTTTCCATTTAAACTGCGTATTTATGCTAAACTGAATTGTTTAAAATAGAACTGTTTTGACATTTAAACTGGGTACTTATGCTAAACTGAATTATCTGAAATAAAAGTATTTTGACATTAACTCTGTGTATTGCCCAGTCGGCTGGGGCTTTAGGATACACCAACTGCACATCTGCAGAGGCGTAAGACCCCTTCCAACGAGTGCCTTGTTTATGACTCTAAACAATCTAATTGTGAGGTTTCAAAGATGACTGGAGCTTTAGGGAATGCAGAGTATTTCTTCATTGCCATTGCTCCCAGGTTCACGCTGGCCCAGAATGGTAGCACCTGATAGCGCCCTACCGAATAGCTTGAAATAGAAAAATTCAGTGTTCCGTATATCGAACGGAGTGTTTTCCAGATTTTCTAGTCTTGGTAATTCATTATAACCAGGCCATTGGCCTAATGAGTTGAGTGTTGGCTAATGGTCCGGGAGACCGGGATTCAATACCAGATCGAGTCATACGAAAAACTCAAAAAAATGGTACTTGATGCTGCCTTGCTTAACACTCTATAAGGTAAGGATAAAGCGAAGCATTCCAGAAAATGGAGTAACACCCTCCCCTATCCTTTGGTGTTGTAGCTTTTGAAAAGTGAACCCTCAGATCGACCTCGCCTAAATTTACTTTACTATATATATATATCATCATCATCATCATCATGTCATGCCGCCAGCACGGATATCCCTGACCATCTCTCGCCACTTCTCCCTATCGTTCATCGCCTGCGGCAGGTTTTCAGGGTTACATCCTGTGTCCTCACATAGCTGCTGTATGTAAGTTCGGGCAGGTCGTCCTGCTTTTGCTTGGCCATATGTGGGGGTCCATAGGAGTACATCACTTACGAGCTCGTCCTTGCTTCTCCAGCAGTGTCCTGCGTGTCTGGTTCGTCTAACTTGTATAGTTTTCGTGATGGGAGGCAAGTGGCCGTATAGTTGGTGTCTCGTGGGGTGTTGTCGCCAGGACTTGTTCAATATTGCTCTCAACATTCTTGTGTAGTTGCCGTCAAGTTTCTTCTCCAGCCGTTTACATTGATAGAAACTTTATGGTCCAAGATAACATTTTTTTATAAATGAAACTGTTTTATGAATATCAAACTTTTTGATAATTTTACACGATATTTTGCCGAGACCATGTCATTGACATAGATGAAAGAAGTATAGGAATCGCGTAGTAATTTCGCATATATTTCATTATGTCTAATATCAAAATAATTCCAATTTTATTTTCATACATTCGCATTAAGCACAGTCTATATTCCATGAATTAAAACTTCAGGAAACATATTTTCCTATCTTAGTTTCCTTATGCATTTTCTATATAATCTGCAAACCATAATTCTTTGCTAATTGTTTTTTATTTCTTTTCTGTCATCTTGATTTATAATCAATTCGCTTCAGCAAAAGATGTCCTAATTTTGAAAAATGTTCAAGTGATTTTTTTTTTTTATTATAGCGTAATTCTTTTTGTAATTTTCTTCCAATACGTTTTAAAACTAAAAGTGGTTTAGTTTTGTACTTTTCAGCCTGTAAATAAAAGTAATGAGCTACTTATAGTATCACTTTGAGTTCATTGGCTAAAATTTTTTTTAAAAATTGCAAAATTATTGAAATAATCGATGTTTTCTCTTTGTTATATGAGAGTTTCTTATATTTTCATTTTACATTTTGCTAGAATCCGAATAAAATAGATCTAGAAGGATCTGTGAACATATCTGGATGATTATTGTCATTCAAATCGCATATGTATTTACACAATCCCTCCATCACGGACAGCATGTAACACAATGTCAATTTTAAAAGGAGTAAAGCTGGTTTGAATTTCTTTCTACTCGACGGCCTAATCGAGACCAAACAGCACAGTCTACCCAATATAGCCAAGAAGATGACACATAGATTTATACTTTTTTCAAAGATAAAATAACCAGCATTTCAATTCAGGTTGCCGATTCCATTTCCAATGTCGATAACCGTTACGTTAGGTGTATCTCCGAGTTTTAATCTAATAATCACAGTCGGTGAAAATTTTTTTTTCTCTATTTGTGTAATAAGTCGTAGCCGTTAAATATATATTCATTACAACCAACAAAAGTTTTTATGTATTCGTTTTATAAATCCTAGCTGTTTCACAGGAAATCAATAGATTGAACAAAGGCTGCTTAATAAATCTGACTTCTTATACATGCAATAATTCGAGTGAAGGAAAGGTTAGCGATTTTTCTATATGAAATCCTATTTGTTACGTGTGCAATCATGTGAGTAAAAGAAATATTTGATGCATTTGTATAATGACTCTTATTTCTTATATATATAATCATTAGAGTGAATGGAAATTTTGGTGTAATCGTTTAGCAAATTCTAATCTTTTTTTTCTTGATATAATTGACGTGAAAGTACATTTGGCTTATTCATTTATTTATTTATTAACTTTTCAGCGTTTAAATACTTTAAACTTAGAGAGAATAACGGCTTTAACATAAATGCTATAAATCCATTATCCCCCATTACCAAGACTGGATAAAACTATTTTCCTATTTGTTTCTGTCGCCGGGACATAGATAATACATTTATATAAAAAAAAAGGTACATCTATGTTACCGCAAAAAAGCTTAACTTTCCCGAGAGTTTCCGTACCGATAACGGGAAGAATCGGAATATTCCAGAACGATAAAATAAGTCAAACAATTTGTTGACAAAACGCATGAAGACCAAAAAAAAAAAAAAAAAAAAAAAAGAAAGAGAAAAAGACAATTTTTAATGGATAATGTCACCAACCTTTTCAAGAGAAAAAGAATAAATCAACAGTCAATGTATGGTAATTTTTAATATGAAATAATAGTTTGAATTTTTATTTTATATATATATATATATATATATATATATATATATATATATATATATATTTGGGGGGGGCGGGTGTATCATTTTTTTGTCTTTTTAAATAATTTTTTTCGCATTTATTCACTTATTGTACCGTGCAGAAGTAATTACGAATTTAGAAATCCATTCTTACCATGGGGAGGGGGAGTGTTTTGTAACTATTCTGTACTTTCACCCAACAATTTAATAATAATCCAGGTCCTGCATTTGGTGTTACGGCATCTCCAGGCATAACTTTTACTCATCTTGTTTTAGGTGGCAAGAATGCTCACATGTCCGGCAACTTTTAATTTTGCCAATAAGGTTTGGGGGAGGGGGCAGAATTCGATCACCATTTCTGCACATTGTACATTTTAGCTTAGCTCTGATAAATTCATGTTTACACTTGTTTGTGACTTACTAAACAAATTCTTTTAATTATTTTATCTTAAATTTGATTAGCTAGGCGTTTCGGCATATTCCGATTCTTTCCGGAAACGCTTTGGAAAGTTCGGCTTTTTTGCCGTAACATAGATACATGAGTACAAAAAAACAAAAAAACAAACTAAATTCTGATTCTAAATTTCAACACTGTTCAACTTGAGTTCACTTTAGCTTCTAGTGTCAGACAGAAAAGAGGTTTGATTTTTTTATCTTTATGCAAATAAGCAAAGATGGAAATTTTTTTTAAAAAACACAAGTATCTTTTTCTGAGGGCAGGAAATATCTTGTACCGCTCTGTAATGTTTCTCGCTTGTTTATTTAAATTGTGTTCTATTTTATTTATTTATTTATTTTTTTTTTTACTTTTATAAATGAAAATATTGTTTATTTTTTTACAGGAAGGCTTTGTATTCAAATTATTATCCTTCTTCTAAAACACTGAGGGGAAAAATCCATATGTAAATCCATTATTGCCATTTCGAAACAATATTTCAGAATGTTTCTTCATACGTGTTTGTGTAAACAAGAAAAAAATGGGAAAGAAGAATACGAGATTTTCATCATCTCCGAGTCGAATTTAAAGAATATTGTTCATTTGCCAACATGTCTTTTGCTGCCAGAATTCAATGCCACTTGTGTTTACCATTTTATCCGAGCTTTCGGATTATTTATATCAGTCCAAATCTGTTCAATATTAATAGCGACTTCGATGAAGACGGTATGTTAATTTAGTGCTTGAAGACAAACATATACGCATGCGCGTGTGCAGAGGCACACAGAGGTCCATTGCTGACATCATTCTGAGATATTTTCTTTCGAGTTCAAGAGTTTCCTGTTTCATATGTAACTATCTTTCTACCTTTCTACCAAAAAATCTAGTTTTACATAAGGCAGTCTTTTACAGTACACAGGCGCACCAATTATATCTATCTATCTATCTATCTATCTATCTATATATATATATATATATATATATATACACACATACACACACATACATATATATATATATATACAAAGTAAAGTATATATTTTGTAGGTATATATATGTGTGTACAGATGTATATAAATATATGCATGTATGCATGTATGCGTTTATATATATATATATATGCATTTACATATATATACATATGTATGCATATATACATATATGTACATATATATATATGAGGATCATTAAAAAAGTTTCAAGACGTTTTTGGTATAGGCACTTATATTGAGAGTACACACATAAAACTCTAGTCCCCTTCGAAGTAATCTCCGCCTGCAATGCACTTGTTGCACCGAGCAAACAACTTTCTGGAAGACCCCATGGAAGTCCTTTTGTGTGAGAGCGTCAATGACTTTCGTCACAGCCTGTTTCATCTCCTCAATTGTCTCATAATAACAGCTTCTGAGCTTAGGGAATAACCAAAAGTCACAGGGACCAAGGTCTGGACTACAGGGAGGCCGAGGAACTGTCTTGGTTCCCAACTTGGCCAAATAGTCTGTGGTAAGGACAGAGTTGTGGACTGGTGAATTGTCCTGGTAGAAATGCCACTGACCCGATTTGAAGAGTGCTGCCCTCCTCCTAAGGAATCTCTTCCTGAACTCCCTTAAAACCTCAATATAGTAACCCTAACCCTAACCCTTTGGCCAATCAACTCTGGTCTATTGACCTCTCTACTCTCTCACACCTCTCATCATCCCTCACAGACTCCCTGACTTCCTTGAATCTCTTATGCCATTCAAAAACTGATGCTCGATTCATGTAAGATGGTCGAAAAGCAGTCTGAAGCATTCCATAGGTTTCTGTGGCATTTTTTCCAAGTTTAAAACAGAATTTTATTGCATATCGTTCTACTAAAATGTCCTCACGTGTAAATTCCATTTTTGAAATTCACCAGCTGGGTGTATTCCAATTACTGTTGTAGCTGTTCCTTTGAGCCTGAAATCATAAAACCT
>OY757909.1:15232933-15250433 GCA_963585895.1 Sepioteuthis lessoniana
CCAGTTCCACTCTGATCTGGACTAGTAGAACCTGTTAGGGTCCTAACTATGAATCAAAGAGGAATATCTAACCATTTACTACACCGGAAATCAAATTATTGATATTAGCTTGATTTATTAGTAATCGATAGGAATACTTGAAACAATTTAACTTTTTGCGAACCGTTAATAGGAATACTTGAAACGATTTATATGTGCAAATAAATGAGCTTTGGCTCGTTTAGAAATATCAATTACAATCGACCTGAGATTGAACCATAAGCTCCCGGACAATTGGCGAACCCTCAACTCACTGAGTCAGCGTAATATGCGGCTTCACGAGTAACTTCCTAATGCTTGGCAATTTCACATTCGATTCATCTATTTAGGTTGTGGTTGGTTGGTTGGGTTTTATGACATATCAACCTTTGTAGATCATTTAATGCCAAATCCATTTTTTTACAAATAGACAGTTCTATTTCAAACAATTACAAACTATTGATTTACAAATCCTATACATTACAAGTTTTGGCATTAAATAACCTACCTGGTTTGATATGCCATAAAACACAACCAACCAATCAAATCCATTGACTTACCGTATTTTTCAACACCGTTTAACGGTCTGCTGAAGAAAGGGGGACGAGCTCATTAGTGATGTACTCCTATGGACCCCTACACATGGCCGAGCAAAAGTAGAACTCATTAGTAATGTACTCCTATGGACCCCTACACATGGCCGAGCAAAAGCAGGCCGACCAGATCGAACCTACTTACAACAACTCTGTGAGGATACGGGGTGGAGACCTGAGGACCTGCCGAAAGCGATGAACGATTGGGAGGAGTGGCGAAAGAGGGTCAGGGATATCCATGCTGATGGCAAGACAAGATGATGATGATTAACGGTCAGTGCTTATTCAACAATATATATTTAATGTCAATAAAATATTCAGTCATATATCATGCAAAATTATTCTTTATGGCGACTTTTCCTTCCATAACTTTAAAAACACGAAGGAGAATATCTGTTGTGAGAAATAAAAGTACAAAAAATTCTTCAGTGGCAATAGATTATTTCCTTTAACTGATTCTTTTTTTTTTTTTTTTTTTTTTGCATGGGATAGGGTAAGTCTCATTCAGAGGGTGCAATGAGATAAACAATAAGGCTGCAAAACGTAATAAATTAAATATGTTTTAGATTTAAAAAAAATATTTTGCTAAAAAAAAATTATAAAGAACATATAAAACTTAATGAGTAATTTAATGGAAGCGATCCTTACAGAAAAAAAAACAAACATTTGTGTAGTACTTTTTTAAGCAAGAGAAAAATAATACAATAATGGTTTAAAGCGATGGACTGCGGAATTGTAGTAAGCGAGTTCGTACTCCAGTCGCGCTATTACGTTCACTTTCGGGCAAATACCCTTGGGAAAGGTATGAACCCACTTATCCTGCCAGCTATGGGTTTAATAGTACCCTTACTCTTCTTCTAGTAGAGGGTGTTCTCGTGGTGTCATGGTTTAAAGCGATGGACTGCGGAATTGTAGTAAGCGAGTTCGTACTCCAGTCGCGCTATTACGTTCGTTTTCGGCAAATACCCTTGGGAAAGGTAATGAACCAACTTATCCTGCCAGCTATGGTTTTAATAGTACCCTTACTCTTCTTCTAGTAGAGGGTGTTCTCGTGGTGTCATGGTTAAAGCGATGGACTGCGGAATTGTAGTAAGCGAGTTCGTACTCCAGTCGCGCTATTACGTTCACTTTCGGGCAAATACCCTTGGGAAAGGTTATGAACCCCCTTATCCTCCCAGCTATGCTTTAAATAGTATCTTCTAGGAGAATAGCTTTGGCATTAAGTAAGCTTCAAAGGTTGATATGCCATTAAACAAAGAAACCAAACCAAACCTACGAACAAATAAGAGTTCTTGTCTCTCTCTCTGGTATTCGTCCGACAGTAAACGTTATAGAGAGACTAAAGTTCAAACTTGGTTGCTTCTAAGTCGCAGTGTCTGTGGTTTAATGGTTATCGTCGTTGGAAATGGACTCGGCGACACGAGTTCAAACCTACACAAGGTTGTTTGCATTTAACATAACACAACTCCACTCCGGAAAGTTAACATCCGATTATTTTCTCTCTAGGTATGGATAAATAGTTGGGCAGAGTTGGGAGAAGGAAAACTCTGAATTAAAGCCGCTTAAGCTCCACTTAAAAATTGACGTTATGTCGCATCCCTCCCGGGTAATGGGGTTGGTAAATACGTACGTCTAAGTCGCAGTGCTTTAGCCTTTATACCATGGAAAATACGACTGCAAATGTTTCTAATAGTGTTTATTGCTACATCTTCAAACAAGATAGTTATAATTGCTTAGAATTATTGATTAATTGGGACTAATCCGAAAATAAATCGATAATATACTTTTTTTATTTTTACAGAACAATGTAATATTTAATAAAACAATATAAACTTCAAAAGATAATATCGAATTATAAATTAGTGAATATCTTTTGAGTTGACTTCTCTTTGACTGCAAAAACTACGAACTTTTTAAAAATTTTCAAAGTAAATCATGGCTTCACAAGTGAATCCATATAGACCCCTGGAAGCTGAATAAAATTTTGACAGGGTAGATTAAAACATAAAGGTTTCATAGGTTGTGAATTTATTAGTTTTCATTTATAAATCCCTTTATGAGAGAAGAATCGAAATAGCTGGATCATAAAGACGTATTATCAGATATCGTCTACCTCACAGATTGGCTGATTTAGAGTGATCGCCATTACTGCTGTGTCGTTCACATATGATCCATCGAAAACATGCACGTTCTTTAAAATAAGTAACGATGTTGAGGTGGAAAGTGTTTGCTGAGAGCAAAGAAATATTTATTCCGATCTTTTAGTGAAATTTCAGTACACATTTAAATTAATTGGATATTAATGTAGCATAGGACCAAAAAAAAAAAAATATCAAAACGTTTGTGTCAAAAAGAAATAAATTCACAGAAAAGAAACACTCAAAACTTGAATCTCAAGGAAGAAAACAGTAGTCGCTTTTATTCTTGGGGATTACAGCGGACTGTTGTTAAAAAGTTCTTTCAATAGCGTTCTTCCTCGCCTTCTCTTTTTTTTGTCACTATCAAACTTTTTCTTTCTGTATCACTATTTCCCACCGCGCACTTCAGCTAGCGTACGTAGAAAAGGTTCACCTTCTCTTCTTGGCGATGACGGTGGCGTTGTTATCGTCGGCCTGTTGATACTTATCATATCAGTCGGATTGTTATGACAGGCTGGGTTATGACATGGGTCGGGTGGCGTCGCCGCTGTTGAAATCTGTTTGAAAACCTGTCTTGAACTGATAAAATCTCGCTACTTGATTTTCTTATATAGCGATTTGATGGATCATTTCGAAGGTTCCCGAAGGTCGATGATCACCAGTGGAACAGTAGAGCAACACGTGAAAGTTCACGCTTGAACTCTACAGGTCACTCTGCCTGTTCGAGCGTGGTTCGTGACATTTTTTGATCGTCATACCTATGTACCCAAAGACTTATCAGCTGATGTGCTCGAATGTTCTTTAACCTGAGACCGCTGAAATTTAATAACAGCGCCCGTTTGTTATATAACATTAATACTTGAATGAAAAAAAAAAAAAAACTTTAGGAATTGTTGAATTCATTTTACTAGCAATTCAGTGTTAACATATGGTGGAATCTCGGTTTAGCTATGGGCATCATTGACAAAGTAGAGAGCCATTTTGAATATAAAACATATTCTTGATTTCCTCAATGCCCACCAACATCATCCTTCCCAGTAAAAAAATAATTCAACAATTAAAATATTGGTTGTGTTTTATGGCATATAAACACTTGTGAATTATTTAAAGACAAATCCTGTTTATACTTTTGTGCCCGTGGTGTAATGGTTATCGTCGTAGGAAATGGACACAGCGACACGAGTTCAAATTCTGGACGCGATTGATTGCATTTCACATAGCACTAATACCCGTGGGAAAAGTATGAATCCAGTTATTCTCCCTCCCTCTATGGGTAAATAGTAGGGAAGACTAGGTTCTTCAGCGTAGGTGAGGCAACTAGTCTAGGGGAAAGAAAACTCTGAATTCAAACCGGTTAAACCCCGCTAAAAAATTGACCTTGTGTCATATCCTGCCCAAGCGGAGGGGTTAGTAAATATGTAAACGCAAACGCACATGGACATACACACATTAAATTATTTCAAGGCAACATTTTTTAACGAGCTTGAGGTAATTTGTTTGCACACAGTTGGCAAAATTCAAGTATTGTTATTTATGGTTTGCCAACAGTGAAATAATTACAAGTATTTGCTATTTAGTGTTTGCATCCAGTTAAATAGTTTCAAAAATTGCAATTTAATATTGATAATTCTATTTAATATCAATCATTTTTACACGCCGTTAAATGAAGCCATAATTAATTAAATAGTTGTACTTAAGCCATAGATGTGACCCTAAATGGTATTATTACTCCGGGTCAGTGTTATCATCATCATGTCGGCTTGGGCGGGTGTATTTGCCAGAAGTGCTATGTCATCGGCGTAGCGTAAACCTGTGAATTATGGCAATTCAGTGATATTCCACATTCTCTAAAGCTCTAAGAGTTAAGCCTCCCTTTTAAATAGCTACAAGACTGAGGTGTAGGAAAGGGTGCTACTCTATTCCTTGAATTACTCCACTTTACCATTATAATGCTGAGAGTTAAGCAATGGCCGCATCAAGTACCATTTTTTGAGTCTTTGGTATGAATCGACCTGGGATTGAACCCTAGGCTCCCGGACCATTGGCGAACCCTCTACTCATCAGGCCACTGGCCTGAGTCGGCTTAATATGCGGCCTCACAAATAGCTTCCTAATACTTTGCAATTTCACATTAGATTCATCTCTTCAAGTTGTGGTTGGTTGTTTGGGTTTTATGGCATATCAACCTTTGTAGGTCATTTAACGCCAAATCTATTTTTATACAAATAGTCAGTTCTATTTCAAACAGTTCAGTTTCGCATGAGTACTCAGTTTAATTGTAAAAAGCGTTTCTATTTCAAGCTATTCAATTTAGTAAAACAGTTCTTATTCAGCTAGTCCAGTTTATTATAAATGCAGATTTTGTTTACGCACAGTTAAATGTCAAAACAGTTCTATATTAAACAATTCAGTTTAGCTTAAGTACAGTTTCAATGTCAAAAACAGTTCCATTTCAAACCATTCAGTTAAGGATAAGCACGCAGTTTAAATGTAAGTACAGTTTAATTGTCACAAATATGTCTACTTCAAGCTATTCAGTTTATCCAAACAGTTCTAATTAAAACAATTCAGTTTAGCATAAGTACAGAGTTTAGTTCTATTTAATCCATAGATAGGACCCTATCAGGTGCTATCATTCCGGGCCAGAGTGGACCTGGGAACAATGGCAATGAAGGGGTGTTCCGCATTCCCCAAAGCTTCAGCATCACTAAAACCTCACCATCATATTGTTTCGTGTCATATCCAGTATATACGTTGGGCGGGGGCTCTTACCCCCCTGCAGAGTTGCAGTTGGTGTATTCTACAGCCCCATCTATTTAGGAGTGACTGGAATTTAAATTAAGAGACGCAGCGTGCATCAAGTTAAAAGTTTCAGAAGCCTTGTTTTAGTTGAAGCATTTTCAACTATAAAAAGTTATTATTTTCACGTTTTATTTCGTGTTAATCATTTATTTTGGGGTTGTTTTATTTATTTATTTTTTTTTTGCTCTTCACTCGACCCATCACTCGACAACGGTGAGAAAATAGCATGAATTGAATTTCCCATTTATTATTACATTTCCGTGTTTTGTAAAAATATTAATCTTGAAACTGGAAACATTTTAAAAAATCAACCCTTCTTATCATCACATCCATGGAGACCAAAAAATGTCGGCAATATTCAATGAACTTATTTGGAGGGGAACAGAAATTAAATTTCGCATCATGTCAAAAAATTGAGAAACCCAGATCTAGCGTACAAGATCTATTTGGAACAATAAAACATTAAAAAAAAAAAAGTAAGGAGAAAACCAGGCCGTATCTTGCAATAATACAAATGCACATTTATTTTCATAGATTTTTCTGCGCATTCAATTGTATTGGATGGAATTTAGAATCATATTTAAGCATTTAAACCGAAAAGACAGGCTCATCTACATATACTTCCGTGAGCGCATGCGCACACACATAACTGTCATAGCCATTTCGTATTCATACTCTTTTGTGCCGTCTTTCTTTAAATTGCAACCGTCTATTAAAGGGCTGTAATGAGATACAGCGTTTAAGATAACTAAATCCACCGTAGATCTATCGTTACCCAGAGGAGTTAAATCTCTCTTTCCAAATTAAATGACAAAGGAATCAAAACTCGGACATATCGTATAGCAGATCTGAGTGTTTGAACTTATATATATATATATATATATATATATATATATATATATATATATATATATATATATAAGATATCTGCTCAGTACGAGAGTATATATATATATATATATATATATGTATATAAAAGATATTTGCTCAGTACAAGAGTATATATATATATATATATATATATTTGCTCAGTGCGAGTGTATATATATATATATATATATATATATTGACATACAGATGTATTAATAGCCATAAATGGAACACCCCTATAGAATTATATGAAAATTAACGACTAATCTGCTTCCAATAATTCAATACTCACCGTCTTGTGACGATTATTATATATATATATATATATATAATTTGTTTTTTGTTTAATGGTACACACACACACACACACATATATATATATATATATATATATAAACAAAAGATTAAAGGGAGACAAACCATTCTAAAAAATAAAAAAATTGCGAAGGCCCTTTCGTCCGGCTCTATTCATGGAAAGCGCCGGATTAATAATAAAAACAATAAAACTCACTTTGTAGTTTATAGCAGAAAATATTGTAATATTCAGCAGTAGGGTTGTGCATTGAGCACCGTGAAGATTTTTCAGACTAAACATTTATATGATGTTAAATTTAAGACATAACTTTAGATAGATAGATAGATAGATAGATAGATTGTCATCCACAGACATACTGTTTCGTTGTATCACAATTCTTTAGCGTGGGTAGACATGCGTGATGCTTCAAGCTAGTATCAAAACCCGACTGACTTTGCGTCAGGTTGATATCGTACCCCTGAGATATCGACATTCTTAGTATAAGTGACGGAATATTTTAGGTATATATTCACTAAGTTTTTTATCTATTGTTCCTGTTTGTAAAAGGAACGGATGATATTGATAGATCAATGAAAGAGGAAAATAAGAGATGGAGAAAAGATGACAAAGACAGCTGGCTTCCAAACTCACCCCTGTGATACCTCTCGCTCATTATCAGTTTTGTCCTCCCAACTAGTTAAGAGTCCTTTTTCGGGGATGTGGGAACTGACAGATAATGTGGGGGTTAACTTGGGGCTAAATTGACCACCACAGGCAAGGGTTTTCCAATTTCACGTTACACACACCCGCGCCAGACCACTTCGTCTTTCTACCCCCTAGGATAAAGGAAGACATGGGTCTCTAGGTTGAGATAAAATATTATTATTTACCCTAGTCGACAATTCCAATTTCCCGTGTAATGTTTCTAAAGGCGAATAGGACATTTAGCGAGAGTAAATTGAGGCGAAATGAAGCTGAAAAGGAATATGCAAAAGAACGGAACCCGAAAGGCAAACAACACAACGAATAAATTTCGACACAAGGGGACATTTGAAATATAACAAGGTTTTTAATACGTGCGGCCCAAACAAATATTTAAGGTGCCGGCTATATTACCAACAGACAGACTTAAACACAAATGTCTCTCTTTCTTTTTCTTTTCTCTCTTTTCTGTCTTTTCTGTTGAACCTTGAAAAGGTAGCAAAGTCCATTCATATGTTTAGAGTTTATGAAATGAATCTTTTCATTCTATTTATCTTCTTTTCTTCATGCATATAATTCTTTATATGCTCCTTTCTTTAAATTGAGAGAGAGGGCATCCAATTGCAATACTTAGGAAGGGTGGATAAAGAAAACGGTTTTAAGGTTTACTGAGCTTTTTCGACGGGTTTCTTTTGGGAGTATTTTCCTTTACGGGTCAGCGGGATTCTGTAGAGCTCGGCTTGAAGGCATATGCTATCTCCTACCCAAGGGCTCTATTTCGCTTCTTTTCCCGGAGTTTTTTGGCATCAGGTCCGAACGTCCTCTCACGGCGACCCCCGTCCTAAAAACTGAAATTTTCATCCCTATTTCCTCTGACGAAAAGGGCACTATTAACGGCTTTAGTGTTCTGGACAATCATTTGGCCTCTTTCTTCTTCTTCCTCCACCTCCCCCTGTCATGCTATTCCTTCGGGCTACTATACTGACCTCTGTATCCCCTTCTCTATCCAATCAACTTGGGGTTATGGAGTACAGATAGCTTGACCTCGATTTCCAACTGCCTCAGCGGTCAGTCGCAGGGCAGTTAGTTCAAACACAGACGGGGAAGGGAAATTAAATCGTACTTCCTTACGCTCAATGGGACACCACGTGACACTAAGCTGAAATGCTTGAAATTGGACTAGTTTGAACTTTTAACCTGTGTACGTATGCTAAACTGAATTATTTTAAAAGGAACTGTTTTTGTATGCTAAACTGAATTGTTTGAAATAGAACTATTTCGATATTTAACTGTGTGTAAACAAAAACTATACTTATACAAAACCGAATTGTTTGAATGAGAACTGTTTGATTAAACCGGATAGATTAGAATAGAATTGTTTTTGACAATCAATTTGTACTTCTGATAAACTGAATAGTATGTAATAGAACTGTTTATTTGTATAAAAACGGATTTGGTATTAAATAAACTACAAAGGTTGATATGCCATAAAAACAAAAAAAACAAGGAACCAAACAATCTGATTAAAAAAAGCTAAAAAATGTCACAATGTTTCATACAGTGGTTCAACATTTCATATCTCTCTTACCCACCTTCTGAAAAATTGTGACCATGTGTTTGTGACAAGGATGGAGTTGTGGACTGGTGCATTGTCCTGGTGGAAATGCCACTGACCCGATTTGAAGAGTGCTGGCCGCTTCTGACGCAATCTCTTCCTGAACTCCCTTAAAACTTCAATATAGTAACCCTAACCGAAACCCTAAGACTTTGGCCAATCAAATCTGGTCAATTGACTTCCTTACTCCTCCCACACCTCTCATCATCCCTCATAGACTCCCTGCCATCCTTGAATCTCTTATGCCAATCAGAAACTGATGCTCGATTCATGCAAAATGATACAAAAACAGTCTGAAGCATTCCATACATTTCTGTGGCATTTTTTCCAAGTTTAAAACAGAATTTTATTGCATATCGTTCTTCAAAAGTGTCCTCACGTCGAAATTGCATTTTTAAAATTCACCAGCTGTGACAATCAGGATTTAGTAGGGTGTATTCCAATTCCTGCTGTTCATTTGAAGCTGAAATCATAAAAATTGGTCAGTCATCTCATAAGATGTATAGCAATAACATACTGAATTGTCAAGAGTCTACGACAATTTCAAATGCCTGTACAAAAAAAGACTTGAAACTTACTGAATGCACCAGGTATATATATATATATATATTGTTGTTCGTTATTAATGTTTCTTACCTTCCATGTTTAATATTATTATATTTGCTCTAGATTTTTGTTATTTAATGAACAGCCTCGTTGTGACAAAATTCCTGATGAATGCGGTAACTCGTGTGAATCAAACTCACAAAGACAGAAACTAATCTCGCTAGCCAACCATTACATCGACTAGTTGGCTAGAGTTGTAGAATACACCGACTTCTTCTCTGCTGAGGGGTAACACCTCTCCAACTAGTGTCTGGATATGACATTGAACAAACTGATTGTGAGGATCCAGTAAAGATTGAGCTTTTGGTAATCCCGAATAATCCTTCATTGCCATCGCTCCCAGGTTCACTCTGGTCCGAAGTGGCTGCACCTAATAGGGTCCAATCTATAGATCAAATAGAACTAAACCGAATTGTTTGAAATTAACTGATTTTACATTTAACTGTGTATATAAAAACCGTACTTATATTAAACTGAATTGTTTGAAACTTTGATCAAAATAACTTAATTCGGCGTTGAATAACCCAAAAGGGGTTGATATACCGTAAAACAAAACAACCAACCAAACAACGGTGGGCCTATAAGTGCATGCCGCTCTGCGAGCCACTTATAGATCAAACTTTCCGGTAGATCTGTTTGCGTTGTTCGACCAATGGGAAAGTTGGGGGAGAGCTGACTCAGACTTCTCTTGGTTCTGGCTGGGTGGGAAGACAGCCAACTTTACTGGTACTTCTAATGGGCTTTTTTATGTGGTTGTGCTGTGGGGGTCTCTCAGGGTCGCATCCTTGGTCTTACGGCACCAACTGTCAATCTGCCAATTCGCTTTTCGGGATCTTCTTTTATCTGAATATATGGCTCCGATTGGCCAGCCAATTGAAACGCTGGACCAATGGCCCCAGTGCGCACTCAACGTTGTGGGTAGAGAAACCTCACTCCGAGCCCTGAGTTTAACCGGACAGCCAATAAAAAACTATGGCCCTGCATTGCACGTCTGGGGCAGAGGGGGGAAGTTCCACCCCGCTTTTCCTTGATTGGTGAGCCACCCGATAATATTCTTATATTATGTTAATGGCTTTGTTTCTGGCTTTTAGCCGTAATTTTCCGTAGATGCGCACTCGGCTGACATTAGAATTTAAAATAATTTTTTTGTTTTCCAACCCATAAATCGGCCGATTCGACCCTTAAAATAAACAATCTTGGTCTCCTTGTTAATTCAACTCATTCTTGTGGATGGTGTCGCCTGGTGGGAATCCATTATTATTATTATTATTATTATTATTATTATTATTATTATTATTCTATACTGCTTTACCAAAAAGCGATAACTAATCTTCAACAAATTATCCCAATTAGTCCTAAGTATTTAATATAATATCGCTAGTCAACTAGTAACTCTATGATAGTGTTACACAACCAGTCATTACATCCAACGATATGACATTCCTATACTTTCATTAAACTGACTTTAGAACTCGTATAATTGTTCATGTTTTTCTTTCTTTTTTTTTTTTTTTTGATAAGAATTGATATTTTGCTTCTCTGGCAAATTTAAAGCAATTTGTTTGAAATTTACGAAGTTTCATAACTTAGTCTGTATATTCATAAATGAATTATATCCATCATAAGTTATATAATTCTTGAAGGCTGAATACAAATATAATGGCATTCATTAATAGAATAAAAGTATTAAATTCGTCTCCTTTTCCTAAAATTAATGTAAAGTTTCTTTTGTGATAGACGAGTTGAAAGTTGGCCAAAAGATTTTAATGCATTTTGCCGATTCACGCCTTCTTTCTACGCGATAAAATCCCCCAATACATCAAGTGCCGAGCACGAGACATAATTAAGGCCATTTTAACGGGTGAAATGCGTCAAAACCTTTTTCGGTTACACAAGGAGAAAAAAACTTTCTTTTTAAAGAAATAAAATAAATTTTCGTTAAAATCTATCGCGGAAGAAAGGAAATCAGAATCATAATGAGGAAAATTTTAAGAATATTGGAATATAGCTTGGAAAATTTAGCATACTACGCACACAAACCCACATTCATATAGATACACAGTCGCGCATGTGTCTATGTGTGTGTGTGTGCGTGTGCGCGAACGCTTGTCCATGAATGTGTCTTTCTTCAAAAGAGAATACAAAATATATCAGGAGTCATCCTTGACTAACGTTATCGTCAATGTAATCACTGACCGAAGTTCAATTCCAGGAAAATCTGTTTGTATTTAACTTTGTACTAATGCTTTTAGAGAAAGGGTCAAATCCATTTACCCTTCCCTAATCAAGGGCAGACTGAGTTCCTTTGGTTCGGCGATCAGTCTGTGAAAAAGTAAACTCTTTTTCAAACCAGCACTACTGATTAATTGACCTTGTTTGGTTTAGTTTCTTTGTTTTAATGGCATATCAACCTTTGTAGGTTATTTAATGCCAAAGCTATTCTCCTAGAAGAACAGTAGTGGTACTGTTTAACCCATAGCTGGGAGGATAAGGGGGTTCATACCTTTCCCAAGGGTATTTGTCTGAAAGTGAACGTAATAGCGTGACTGGAGTACTAACTCGCTTACTACGATTCCGCAGTCTATCGCTTTAACCATTACACCACGAGGACATCCCCAAAGGACTTTGTGTCACGTCCTGCTCATAGCAAAGAAATTTAGTATATATAGTCAACCATAGTCGAGGGCTACTCGAAAGCTCCCTTTTCAATAACTACTACACTGAGGTGTAGGGGAGGAGGCTACTCCTTATTATATATATATATACATATATATATAGATATATGATTGAAATATGTGGAAAGTTGGATAAATCAAACACTTAACTCAGATTTAGATGTGTGATATTTCGTTCGGGCTTTATTTCATATTTACAAACTTTTCAAGACTGAGAATGTTTTCTGAGTTTTTCGATTTAAAAGCATGTAAGGTGACTGGAGTGGGTGTAGTTGTAGCAGGAACACTTCGAAGTGGTGTAAAGCCGAATGTATCAGTTTTCATTAAAGATTATTGTTTGAACGTCGAGATAGATTTTAGGGAGTTAATAAAAAAGAAGTAGGGAAGGGTTTGTGTAAAAGGGGTTTTCAGTATGACTTCTTTTCATGGAAAGGTTATTGACTATACTGTGATGTCGCAGAAAATGGTTTGTATTGTGGTGTATGGGTTGGATTTGGAATGTGGAAGTGCTATGAGGTAAAGGATCAAGAAAGACAAAAAGGATTTTCAAAAGTATGGTGGCACAGTGAATTTTTTTCGTAACCGTTTTCTATTTTGATTTCGTTTATGTTCAGTAAAATATTCGCCAGGTGTTTTTTGGTAAAAACCTGGACGTTGTTTTATATGATTTTTTTATGGAGAAGACCGCAGATTTTAGTTGTCGTCGGTATATTTTGCAGTATATGTGTTTGATTAGCGTGGCTTAGGAAAAATCGAATGTGTTTGAGCTCTAGCATGTGGGAGAACAGAGCATTTCGGTCGTCCTTTGTTTTAATTGATCGTTTGTGTGCGTAAACTGATTTCTCTAGATTGCGTTGGGTTTCGCCGATGTAATGTTTGTTGCAGTCTTTGCTTGGAATAGAGTATATGTGTGCGTGAGTGGTGGCTTCATTGTTTGTCGTTTTTTTTTTATTTTTGTGGTGTTTTAAATGATTTTTGATGTAGAGTGTGTCATTGGTGCATCATAATTTGATTAGTTGGTCGTAGAGTGTTATGTTACGTGTGTCTGTAGGTAAAGATATCAGTCTATGGGTGATGGGGATAGTGTGATTAGTTTTCCTTTGTTTATTTGATGAGTGCATCTTGAGAACTTTTTTTTTAGCATTTAATATGAGACATTTGGGGTATTTTAAGATTTGAGGGTGTTTGAATGCTTTCAAATTCGTCATTTAGGTATTGTGGGCTGTATATTCGGAGGGCTCTTTGATAAAAGCCTATTTATAAGGCTTATGGACCCCCACATATGGCCGAGCAAAAGCAGGACGACCAGCTCGAACATACATACAGCAGCTATATGAGGATACGGGATGTAGCCCTGAAGACCTGCCAGAGGCGATAAACGATAGGGAAAAGTGGCGAGAGAGGGTCAGGAATATTCGTGCCAGCGGCACGATACGATGATGATGATGATAAGGCTTGTTTTGATTTTATTTTTGTGGTGGGAGTAAGAATGCATGTAATCGTTTTTCTTTGTGGGTTCACGGTAGATTTTAAAAGTTGAACACTCAGAATATATAGCCCTAACCAAACCTTTGCACTGAAAAACATCCCGAAGACTGCTAAAATCTGTGGTCATCCCCATAAAAAGCCATATAAAACAACGTCAAGGATTTTACTAAATCTCACCACACCTGGCAAACATCTTACTGAACGTAAACGAAATCAAAATAGAAAACGATAGGAAAAATTTCAGTCTGTGCCACCATACTTTGAAAATCCTTTTTGCTTTTCTAGATCATTTACTTCTTAGCCCTTCCCTATCCCAAATCTCAACCCAGACACCACATTGCCCAGTCGACTGGGGCTGTAGAATACACTGACTGCACCTCAGCAGAGGGGTAAGACCCCCACTAACGAGTGTCCTGGATATGACACTAAACAGTCTGATGGTGAGGTTCCAGCAGTGCTGGAGCTTTGGGGAATGCGGAGTACCCCTTCATTGCCATCACTCCCAGGTCCACTCTGGCTCGGAGTGGTAGCACCTGATAGGGCCCTATCTATGGGTTAAATAGAACTAACAGCATACTTATGCTAAAATAAATTGAGTAAACTGAATAGCTTGAAATAGAAACGTTTTCGACAATTAAACCGTACTTACACTTAAACTGCGAGCTTGTGCTTAAAAATGGATTTGGCGTTAAATAACTTTCAAAGGTTGATATGCAATAAAACCAAACAAACCAAACCAAATCAGACACCGCAATATAGATACTTTTCTGCAACATCACAGTAGAGTCAATATTCTTTCCATGAAAACATGTCATGCCAAAAACCCTTTTCATACAAACCCTGCCGACCTCTTTCTAATCAACTCCCAAAAATCTATCTCTACTTTCAAACAAAAAATCTTTAATGAAACCTGATACATTTAACTTTAAATCCATCCGAACTTTTCCTGCTACAACTATATCCCCTCCACTCACCTCACACGCTTTTAAATCGAAAACCTTAGAAAACAGTCTCAGTCTTGAAAAAGTTTGCGATAATTTACTAAGCTTTTTTTTTGCTTAGATGTAGCACAAGGCCGCATGAATTGGGCTCCCAATGAGAATCGAACTCACTCGTGTAGGTTTGCTAGTCTACCTTGCTAACCATTACACCACCAGAGGTGCCCTTTCTTGAAAAAGTTTGTGAATATGAAATAAATCCCGAACGAAATATCACATATCTAAATCTGAGTTATGTGTTTGATTTATCCAACTTCCTTCATTTTTCTATCATACAGTCCATTTCACTACAAATGTATCTTTTTAACATATATATATATATATATATATATATATATATATACGCTCCCCCATGGGGGGGTTGAGCACTCTGGCGAAGGAATTATCGGCCGCCGCTCGCATAATGCAAAGCTCTTCGAAAGAATTGAGCACTCTGGTAGCCGATAGGGTATAAAAAATTTAAACAAACGGATGCTGCTGCTGTTGCTACATAAATACCTTAAAAATTCCCTTAGCCAATGTAGTCTGCTTGTTGCCCAAGTGGTTTGAGACTTAGTCTAACGTAAAGTTGGATGGGTTTCGATCCCGGCTTCGAGCGTCCTGCGTATCTAGCCACACTGAAGAGTTCTGATAGAACGAAGCTGTATGTCTGTGGATGACAATGCATATGTATATATGATTGGAATCCGAGCGTATGTGTGTGTGTGTGAGAGAGAGACAGAGAGAGAGAGAGACTCTTTGAGTATAAAAGTGTTGATTCAAGAACACTCTAATTTACTTGTTCGTTATCTAGCAATATTTTTCTTTCAAGAATATCATGTTGCTCTTTCTATCTGAACGAAATTGTTTATCATTTCCAAAGACACCAACACAAATACTGTATCAATATTTTTATTCGGAACACACTGTTTAATAATCAATCGTTTGTCCTGTTTTCATTGTTGAGGCAGCCAAAAATTTTATCAATGCTTTTGAAAAGCACAATGCACATCTATTTTGAACTATGCTAATAAGACAGGCCTCGACACAAAATAAGTAATTCCTCTCTTTATTTGGACAGTTTTAAAATCGATATTTAGGTACAAAAATCTCCAATATCATATATGTATTATCTTATATCAGTTTACGGATACACTTCCGTACAAAATGAAAAGGATGCAATCACTTTCAAAAAGGTTCTCTCTGTCTCCCGCTCTCATTCTCTCTCTCTCTCTCTCTCTCTCTCTGACTCTTTCTCTCTCTATCTCTGGCATTCTGTTTCTTCTTCTTCCTCTTTGTCCCTTTTCATTTATAAATATGCGTGTGTGTTTGTGTGTATGTGTGTGTGCGCACGCGCTTGTGTGTGTGTGTGTGTGTGTGCATGTACAAATACGGAACAACAAAGTATTCAGAGAATGATTTTTATTTGATTGGACTTCAGTTATTTGCCACATTAAAAGTTTTGTTTTTGTTTTTTTTAAATCTAAAAGCCATCATCAGGACAATGTTAATATGTGCTGCTGTATGTCATGAAATATATTTAATATTTACACACACACACACACATATATATATGTATATATATATATATTCAATTTTTAATCAGAAACACACTTTCACCTGCAGAAACATATATATATATATATATATATATAGAGAGAGAGAGAGAGAGAGAGAGAAAGAGTGAGAGCAAGAAAAAAGAGATAGAGAGTTTCCACATACACCCACACACACCCATGCACACACATACACTTATATATATATATATATATATATATATATATATATATTATAAGAGTATTGGTCGTCAGTAAATCACTATGTGGTTATGTGTCGAACCAAGAGCAATATTATATGGAGAGTGCTCAATATCTATGATAGAGCTAGTATAATAATAATGATAATTAATAAATATATATTATATATATAGTTAATCCATAGGAAATATTGTTCTGCAACCTAAGGTTTCTTAAAGTTTTTAAATTACACACACACCACCTATAAGACCCACATTATGATATTTGCGCAATATTTCATTCATTTATTTTTAGCATTACAACAATTTATTACGCACATATTTATTATTTAACCCCCTTAATATTTTTTACCCCTTTCTATTTTACTGCATACATACCACCTATAAGATCCATAGTATACAATTCTTACGCTATATCCCATTTAGTTATCATCATTATTATTATTATTATTATACAATCCCCCCCCCGTATATATTACACCAACATATTTACGACACTTGAAGTAGCGTCTCATCAACAGAAAACGACATCGACACACGGCTGACGAAAGCATGGACGGTTATAGATAGGCTCTCAATAATATGGAAATCAGACCTGACAGATGAAATGAAGCGCAGTTTCTTCCAGGCAGCAGTTGTAACGATACTGCTATATGGATGCACTACTTGGACGCTAACCAAACGGCTGGAGAAGAAATTTGACGGCAACTACACAAGAATGTTCAGAGCAATATTGAACAAGTCCTGGTGACAACACCACACGAGACGCCAACTGTACGGCCACCTGCCTCCCATCACGAAAACTATACAGGTCAGACGAGCCAGACACGCCGGATACTGCTGGAGAAGCAAAGACGAGCTCGTAAGTGACGTACTACTATGGACCCCCACATATGGCCAAGCAAAAGCAGGACGACCAGCCCGAACTTACATACAGCAGCTATGTGAGGACACAGGATGTAACC
>OY757909.1:15255433-15285433 GCA_963585895.1 Sepioteuthis lessoniana
CTACTGAACCATCATCAGGACCATGAGGGGTTATATTAATAATTTTAAGTTAACGATGTGAAATACAAAAACTTAGGGGAAAATATGTATAGTAAGAAAATGTTGACCGTTCATGTATATATATATATATATATATATATATATATATATATATATATATATATATTGTGAAACAGATAGGAAGGAGAGAAATTTAGGTCAACTAAAGTAGTATTTGTGAAAAGTACAAAATTCATAATGTGTGACCTTTACCAACTGGTAATGTATCTCGTGATTGCAAAGATACGATTTATTAAATAAATACGTAAAATATTCATTTGTCTTATAATCGACTGCATAGTGACACAGAAAACTCTGGCCGTCGTGCAAGGCGGCGGGAATCAATCAATAACAAGAGATCCATTTTCGTGATAACTGTCTTTAGAGTTTTTAAACGAAGCCCAAAGCTTCGGCTTTTATTGTCTACCATAGAACGAGTGTGAGGTTTTCAAGCTATTGTTCTTGTAATGAACAGTAGCAAGTTCAAGCATCATTGGGCGTGCTACTCTTGTGACATTATGGACTATTAAAGTAAGTTTAATGGATGCTTGCTTAGGTCCTACTAATTAACACCTACCTCACTGCACTAAATGAATGTACGGTCGAGGTCAGTCCATGGTACATGATCCATAGATAGGTAGGAACAAATAGAAATGGATCCAGAGATCGAGAAATAAATTTCAACAACCACTCAATGATCTAAGTAGGTAGCTGTGCACAGAGAAATGGGTAGGCACATGAACATACATGGTGCCTTCAATACGTTTCCAGACTTTTTTTGTACAGGCATTTAAAATTGTCGTAGACTCTGGAAAATTCACTATGTTATTGCTATACATCTTATGAGATGACTGACCAATTTTTTATGATTTCAGGTTTAAATGAACAGCTACAGCACCAATTGGAATACCCCCTACTAAAGCCCGATTGTCACAGCTGGTGAATTTCAAAAATGTGATCTGGACGTGAGGACACTTTAGAAGAAAGATATGCAATAAAATTGCGCTTTAAACTTGGAAAAAACACCACAGAAACGCATGAAATGCTTCAGACTGTTTTCGACCATCTTGCATGAATTCAGCATCAGTTATTGAGTGGCATAAGAGATTCAAGGAAGGCAGGGAATCTGTGCGGGATGATGAAAGGTGTGGGAGGAGTAAGGAAGTCAATACACCAGAGATGATTGGCTAAAGGGTTTGGGTTAGGGTTACAAGTTTGAGGTTTTAAAGGAGTTCAGCAAGAGATTCGGTCGGAAGAGACCAGCACTCTTCAAATCGGGTCATTGGCATTTCTACTAGGACAATACACTAGCCCACAACTCTATCATTGTCACAGACTGGGCATCAAGACAGTTCCTCAGCCTCCCTGTAGTCCAGACCTTGCTCCCTGTGACTTTTGGTTATTCCCTAAGCTCAGAGGCTGTCCTTATGAGACAATTGAGGAGATGAAAGAGGCTGTGACGAAGGTCATTGACACACTCACACAAGAGGACTTCCATGGGGCCTTCCCCAAGTTGTTGGAATGGTACAAGTGCATTGCAGGCAGAGGAGATAACTTTGAAGGGGACTAGAGTTTTATGTTTGTACTATCAATAAAAGTGCCCATACGAAAAAAAGTCTGGAAACTGATTTAATAATCCTCGTACCTATTTGAGATGTATCCTGGTTGGTAAACCGGTTAGCAAGCTAGACCAGCAAACCTTCACGATTGAGCTCATTTCTCATTAGGTGCTCAATTCATACGGTCTTGAGCTACATTTAATGCCAAGTCAGATTTATACTTATATATTACATATACCTATGATTTGTAAACACCTTTTGTAGATAACATTCTAAATCAAACACAGTTAAATGGTTTCAGGTATTGCTATATAACAGTAACAATTAATCATCAGTCATTTGATTGCACACATTTTTTTCTATTTGGCTCATAGATATGACCCCATCAGATGCTATCACTCCACGTCAGAGTGGACCTCGGAGCAATGGCAATGAAGAGGTATTCCACATTCCCCAAAGCCATAGCATAACTGGATCCATACCATCAGATTGTTCAATGTCATATTCAGGACACTTAATTGGTGAGTGGTTCTTAACCCTCTGCAAAGTTCCATTCAGTGTATTTTACACCCACAATCTTCAGAGTAACCTTTACTAAGCATGGAAGAAAGCAGTTTGACACTAACTAGTTAAATGCGTTTTTTTTATGTCAAATCCACTTATATGCTGCTCTGATTTAGAATATTATGAACCTCAAAATTTCTTGTGATAAATACACAATTTAAAAAGGATATGCTGAAAGGACTGTTATTTTAGCGTTTATCTAACACACATCAATCAAGACTGAGGGTTTCTCAGATAAAAAGAAATATCCAAATTCCCAGATTATAGCAGATGATATATAGGAGATTTTAGGGTAATGGCTGTTGTCGTTTGAAATAAAATCGGTGACACCGTTGTATACAGCAAAGAAACACAACAACGTTGATGTATAAAAATGTAATTTGCTTCTTTTTTATTACCCGAGATTTACGTATGGGCAGAGTAGGAGAGAGTTCGAGTTGTCTGAAATGCACATACACAGAGGCGACGGTGCATTTTTCAGTGAAACCTCTTTGCCTTTCTGCTTTTGTCTGCCAGGGTCGAATTCTTCCCTGACTTATGAAATTTTCCGGACGCTCACGCAATCCTCGTGATCACACGACATATCTACGCGTTGCACAAGAACACGCCACTTGGTCTAGAATGCCACCCACGCAACATAGGTTGCACTTTTCACAAAGGAAATACCTACGTCCTGCTTACCTTAGGAAACAGGTGTACCTCCGGTGTATTTCTGCTTTCAGAGTCTGGTTCTTCTAGCATACAATTTGAGCTATTTATGCGGCATTTTCGCTGGAGCATCTGCGTTCTCTTTACTTTAGGAAACAGATCTATATCCTGTTATACCACCCACACAATCTAAGCAGCATGGGTCTTCAAGTCAATATTGAACAACCAGTTACAATTCTCAACAAGCCTGCATGGTTAGTTTGGTTTGGTTTAGTTTTTTGTTTAATGGCATATCAATTTCGATGAGTTATTTAATGCCTAATTGTTGTGGGAACCTTACCCATCTTACTATAATGGACTCTTCTCCCAGTTGTTAGTACAGAGATTTTGCTGCCAGAAGATTAGATTCACTATCGGTGTTATACGAACAGTACGAGACTTCTTACCTTTTCTATGTAACTCTATCTTTCTTGTGTAATATAATCTGTTATCTAATATCCGTGTTTGCGTTTTCATTAGTGACCCTTTCCGGGGCCACAACAGTAATCCGGTTTTGTAGAAGAGCTGTGATACTATTTGAAACATAGCAAGGTGAGATTAGAAGTTTCATACTTTTCCCAAGGGTTGGAATATTCATCGTAACCCAAAGCTAAAAGGAGAAAATACTTCCTACCTTTCCCAAAGATGTCTCTCAAAAACTGAACGTAATAACATGACTGGAGCTTGAACCCACTTACTATGATGACATAGTCCTGCACGCTTGTATCCTCAAGTCCCCAGCAACCAAAAGAGAAATTACCGAATTTTAAACCGATAGCAATATCAATATTCAATGTGGAACACTATCATTCAAATATAACAAGAAATGCTTGGCTAATTGATTGATTGGTTGGTTTGTATTACAGTGTATTAACTTTTTTCGGGTCATTTAACGTCGAACTAGATTTCAAACAATTCAGTTTACTATAAAGATCGTTTTTAGTTTACAAACTGTAAAATGTGAAAATAGTACAGTTAAATTTCAAAACAGTTCTATTTCAAACAATTCATTTTTGCATAATACGTAGTTTAGATGTCAAAATAGTTCTACTTCAAAAAATTCAGCTTAGTAAAATTTCAGTTTAGATCTATTTGACCCCCAAAAAAGGATCCTATCAGGTGCCACTACTCCAGGACAGATTTGACCTGGGAACGATGACAATGAAGGGGTACACCATATTTCCAAGAACTGGAATCTCACAATCAGGTTTTTTAGTGTCATACCTAGGACACTGGTTGGGGAGTTTTAATCCCCTGCCGAGATGCCTCAGCCGACTGGGCTAAACAAGAAAGGAGCAAGAAGATGTCGGTGTAAGGATTATAGATTCACCAATCTTAAAAAAAACAAAAAAAAAATTTCAATTGGTAACCCACAATATCACCGATCGAAGCATGATCCTTAAGAGTTGCATCGAAGAAACAAATGGTTGCCAAGATTAAACTTCCATTGACACTTTCCTAAGTTGATATCCCCACACAGGTAACAGAAACATAAGACGTATTTCTGTTATAGTAGGTTTTAGTATTGTTTATAAAAGATCCATTTTACACTTAGATGCGAGTCTAACAGATACTATCACTGTTAATTAGAGTGGACCTGGAAGTTATGAGGAAAAGGATTGACTTGACACAGTGTAATAGTCAGGTTATTAAAGTAAAGAATATGAATTCTTTTAGTCAAGAAGATAACATCAATATCTTTCGAAGTAAATATGATGGGGATGCTGCGTTTCTCTGTGTTATAAGTAACAGAAACTTGACAGCTCAAGGCAAGAACTGCCAACAACAGATGGAAAAGCATTAATGGAAGCTTACTTTACACATAGGTTTGCATGTACATATATGCACTGCTTATTTAGATACACACACACACACACACACAAACACACACACACACACACACACACAAACACACACACACAAACACACACACACACACACAAACACACACACACACACACACACACACACACACACACACAAACACACACACACACAAACACACACACACACACACACACACAAACACACACACACACAAACACACACACAAACACACACACACACACACACACAAACACACAAACACACACACACACACAAACACACACACACACACACACACACAAACACACACACACAAACACACACACACAAACACACAAACACACACACACACACAAACACACACACACACACACACAAACACACACACACACACACACAAACACACACACACACACACACACAAACACACACACACACACACACACACAAACACACACACACACACACAAACACACACACACACAAACACACACACACACACACACACACACACACAAACACACACACACACACACACAAACACACACACACAAACACACACACACACACACACACACACACAAACACACACACACACACACACAAACACACACACACACACACACATATACATATATATATATGTAAATATACATATATGTACACACATTATATATATATATATGTAAGTATATATATATGCACACACACAGACGCACATACTATATATATATATATATATATATATATAAACATACATATATACAAATATACACAATCATATGCACTTATATCCCCATATAAATACATACATACACACACACTCATACACACACACACATACACACACACACACACACATATATATATATATATATATGTATATATATATATAAATTTATTTCCATCCTGTTAAGAGCATTGATATAAATAAAAAAAGTTAGCGACCATAGTCGAGGGTGACCCGAAGGCTCCCTTTTCGATAGCTACTACACCAAGGTGTAGGGGAGGGCGCTACTCCATTCCCTGGATTGCTCCACTTTACCCTTGAACCGTACCTTATAATGCTGAGTGTTAAGCAAGGTGGTATCAAGTTCCATTTTTAAAGTCTTTGGTATGACTCGACCTGGGATTGAACCCAGATCTCCCGGGCCATTGGCGAACACTCTAACCGCTGGGCCAATGTCCCGGTATTGATATAAATACATATATGAATATATACGAATATATAGATACATATATATATATATATATATATATATATATATATATATATATATATAAAGAGAGAGAGAGAGAAAGCGACATATAGTAATAAAATCTTATAAAATTCAAGTCGTATATATTAAAACTGCGTGTGTCGTGTTTGTGTGTGAGTGTTTAAAACCTCATGTGATCACTACATTATCGTTCTGAGTCGTAACTGAACAATTTTTATGTGTATTAAGCATTCCACTGTTAAATAATGAAATTCACCTGCTCTGTGTCCTCTTTAACCCTTTTGTTGAAACGTACGCCACTTTTCAGGAGAGAATCTTTTCAATTTGCAAATGGGGGCTTTTGGCAGTATAGAAATCTTGGCGGGATTATGATCATCGTTATATTATTCCAGTATGAAAATGAAATTGAATGCTTCATTATTTTCGTTCTTTTAGAATATGTTCTTTTAGCACAATAGCTGAACTCTAACACAGATGATGAGATACTATACTCTAGGCGTTGGCTTCTTACTTAAGTAACTTTAACTTATATATTATCTGCACATTTAATTATGGCCCAGTTCACCTTTCATTACCACTACGTCAATAAAAGCTACAGCAATGTCCTGAAAATATAAATTACTAATATTATTATCAGATTGCTTCCTCGCTTATTTGTAGCTATTTTATTTATATCCACACACACACACACACACACACACACACACATATATATATATATATATATACGTATGTATAAACTTTATATCATATTTACCCAACTCCTCCGCTCGGGCAGGATATGACACAAGGTCAATGTTTTAAGCGGAGTTTAACAGGTTTGAATTCAGAGTTTTCCTTCTCCTAGACTAGTTGCCTCACCAAGGCTGGAGAACCTAGTCTGCCCTACTATTTACCCATAGCTGGAGGGAGAATAATTGGATTCATACCTTTCCCAAGGGTATTAGTGCTATGTGAAATGCAATCAGTCCAGGATTTGAACTCGTGTCGCCGTGTCCAATACCTGCGACGATAACCATTACACCACGGGCACTTCCTGTATAAACTTTATATATATATATACATGTATATATATGTTTATATATATAAGGGGACGTTTATAAAGAACTAAGCCTCAGTCAGAAAGTTGAACCATAGCTCAACAGTTTTTTTTCGTGGCAATAGATTCTCAATTCTTAAAAAGATGGAAAGAACTAATTCAGACTTCAGCCTTGATTTCTGTGCTGTTTTTTTTTTGCTTTGTTTTTTTTTTTTGCGTAACGGTTATAAGCGTTGGTTCCCTAAGCTTCTAATGCTTGTAAATTATTGATATTAAATAAGAGTACGTGATATCATATAAGTGTGCAAAAAGACTCTTATGAGACAACAGCTCAAAAATGTAAATATAAATATACAATTCATGCTATTCTGTAAGCTCTAGGCATAAAATAACCCTAGACTTGTTTACATGCCATTAAAAGCAATATTTCATGTATATATATATATCATCATGTCGTGCTGGTAGAACGGATATCCCTGACCCTCTCTCTCGCCACTTTTCCCTATCGTTCATCGCCTCAAGCAGGTAATCTGGACAACATCCCGTATCATCACATAGTCATTGAATGTATGTTCGTGATGGTCGTCCTGCTTTTGCACGGCCATGTGTGGGGGTCCATAAGAGTACATCACTTATGAGTTCGTCCCTGCTTCTCCAGCAGTGCCCTGCATGTCTGGTTCGTCTAACTTGAATAGTTTTCGTGATAGGAGGCAGAATTAAATTACCATGACCACATGCATGACACCGACTTGAGAAGACGTAGCCCTAGAGGTGGTCGTGTCCTCTGTAAGATAAAAACGTACTTTCAAGATACGTATGATCATGCGGTCGCGCATTCTTAACATAACTAGTTAATTTGGGATCGCTTATGTGTGGCTTGAATTGGCAGCCCATTAGTAGAAGTTCGGTTTCTGCATTCTGGGGTTGCTGGTTCGATCTCTAGTGGTTGAGATTACTTTATGCACGGCTGATGAAACCCAAAAAGGTCGAAACCGCTGTTCCGTATGTCGCATGTGGGTGTTTGCTGGATTTTCTGGTAATTTAATCAATATATATATATATATATAACACTGTAATAAATGTCAACTGACGACATTTAGAAACTAATTTTTTTTTTCCTTCAATGAATGGATATAAAAAGTCTCCGATTATTTTTTTTGTCATTTCTTTTGCAGCATATCATCTCTGAAAAAAAATCTTTTCATAACTTTTTCAAAAAAATTTCTTCTCGAAAAAATGTCTTCTGACGGTAACCTGAGGTCGAATCGGGTGGAAAAAAATTATACAACCCAAAATAATTATTTCTATTTGTCTATATTTTTCATCTCACGTTGCCTTGCACTTGATCGAGGGAAAAAGAAAGATAGAATGAGAAATAGGAAGATGGAAAGTGTTAGTTGTAAAGATAAAAGGAGATATAGAAAGAAAAAATAGATGGAAGTGATAGAAAACAAAAAGAAAACAAAAAAAGACACACATAGAAAGGAAAGACATAAAAAGATGAACAGATAGAATGAGATTAAGAAAGACAAAAAAGGAAAAGCAGTTGATCAATAGAAAGAGAAAGATAGAAAGATATTGAACGAAAGTGAACAAGAGAAAAAGAAACAGTAAGAGAAACCTTGAAAGCGAAAGAGAAAAAAAAATATAAAAAGCGAAAGAAAGAAAACTAAAGTGAATCATAGGAAGAAAAAGACAGAGATATATTGACCATGAAAGAGAGGGAATGAAAAAAAAAAAGATACAATGAAAACAACGAGGATCATTAAATGATTTTCAAGACTTTTCGTATAGGCACTTTTATTGATAGTACACACATGAAACTATAGTCCCCCTCGAAGTAATCTCCTCCGGCTGCAATGCACTTGTTTTCTCGTTCCATGGCCCCATGGAATTCCTTTTGTGAGAGCGTGTCAATGACCTTCGTCACTGCCACTTTCATCTCCTCAATTGTCCCATAACGACAGCCTATGAGCTTAGGGAATAACCAAAAGTCACAGGGAGCAAGATCTCGACTATAGGGAGGCTGAGGAACTGTCTTTGTCCCATCTGTGACAAGGATGGAGTTGTGGACTGGTGTATTGTCCTGCTGGAAATGCCACTGAGCTGATTTTAAAAGTGTTGGCCTCTTCCGACGCAATCTCTTCCTGAACACCTTTAAACCCTCCAACATAGTAACCCTAACCCTTTTGGCGTATCAACTTTGGTGTATTGACTTCCTTACTCCTCCCACACCTTTCATCATCCCTCACAGACTCCCTGTCTCCCTAGAATCTCTTAAGCCACTCAAAAACTGATGCTAGATTCATGCAAGATGCTTCAAAAGTAATTTGAAGTATTCCATACGTTTCTGTGGTATATTTTCCAAGTTTAAAACATGATTTTATTGCATTCTTTTTTCTTCTAAAGTGTCCTCACCTTCAGATTTCATTTTTGAAATTCATCAGCTGTGACAATCGGGCTTTAGTAGGGTGTATTCCAATTGTTGCTGTAGCTGTTCATTTAAACCTGAAATCATAAAAATTGGTCAGTCATCTCTAAGATGTATAGCAATAACATACTGAAAGAGTCTATGACAATCTTCAAAAAAAAAGTCTGGAAACTTATTGAAAGCACCACGTAGTTAATTACAAATCCTTTTTATAGATATATATGATTTTAAAGTAGATAGATTATTGGTAACTGTTGTGGCAGAATCACCTAATAATGGACTCAACCACACTCCATAATACCGGAAGACGCAGCAATACGAAGTCAGTCTAGATCCGGAAGCTAACCTCGCCCCTGCGTGGTTATGTGAACTAGGTTACCGTCCTAAGTTCTTGTAACCATCCTATGTTCTTGTATATATATATATATATATATATATATATACTATAACTGTGGTGTTCTGTTCTCTTTGTGACCCCTTCCAGGGCCATAACAGTAACATTATTTTGAAAGGAGTCAGAGCTCATTTTTGCCAAATGGTTTCAAGTATTGTTATTTAATGTTTGTACACAGTCAAATAATTTCAGGTATTACTAACATTCAGTTCCGTTGGTATTCAGTTAAATGTTTTCAACACTCCATTGAATATACGTTCCTTCCTACATCTGAGGCGCTGGAGGGCGTAATCAGTTATGTCCTTTGCAAGGGTTATTGGGGAGTTTCGGATCTTTGAACACCATACTCTCCTCACCAAGCCAAACTTATCAGAAAAGATGAGTCTCTAATACGCCCTACCCCTTTGTAACGTTAAAAGACATTTGGCTTTTAATGGTTTGGGAAAAGTGTAGACAACTCTAACACGCTGTTTCATTGACTGTTGTTAACAACCAATTAAATGTGCGTCACGGTATATTTCTATTAAATATATACAATTCAATTTAATTTTAATCATTTGTTTACACGCGGTCAAATGTTTTCAAGTATAGTAAAGGATTAATCAGGTCAAACCAAAGACTTTTAAAATGGTACTTGATACCTCCTTTCTTAACACTCAGCAATATAAGGTACGTATCAAGGGTAAAGTGGAGCAATCCAGAGAAAGGAGTAGCGCCCTCCCCTACACCTCGGTGTAGTAGCTATTGAAAAGGGGTCGCCCTCGACTACCGTCACCAACTTTTACTATATGACCCCTTGATAGGACCCTAACAGGGACTACCAATCTAGGTCAGAGTGGACCTGGAAATAATAGAAGTGATGGGTTACTCCACATACTCTAAAGCTCCGGCACTTGAGTCTCTCCATATTAAAGTTTAGTGTCATATCCAGAACACTTTTGGTGGGGAGGTCTTACCTTTCTGCAGGGGTGCTGTCCCCGTATTCTACAGCCCATTTGACCGGGCTGAAGATAAAGAAAAATAGAAAGAGTAAGACAAAATAAGAAATAGGACTTTAAAAAATGAGAAAGGAAAAAAAGGAGTAAGAGAAAAAGAAAAAAAGAGAAAAAAAGAAAGAAAAAACTGAGGAGAAAGAAGGAGAAATTGACGAAACTTGCAAGTAATCATAAAGAAAATTAAAATTATATGTCGTTATTTTCTGCAATTTTTTTTTCAGAATAAAACTGGAAAGCTATAATAAATTTTTATTTTTTGGTACACAGATTATATATCATTTTTTTTATGCCAAGTTATAATATAGTTTTAAATATAAGATTGGTAGGCTGGTTGGTTGGTTGGAGGGTGGTTTATGACTTATTGACCCTTGTGAATTATTTAGTGCCAAATCTTATATATATATATATATATATATGTCTGTGTGTGTGTGTGTGTGTGTGTGTGTGTGTGTGTGTGTGTGTAAGCGAACGGTCAATTGGTAACTTTTTTTTAAAAATGAGTTATTAAGAGCTCATTTACAGTTTAACCCGGATATAAGAGACCCGGATATTAGAGAGATTTTCACTGGTCCCAAATTAGAGCCTGTGTTAATGTATATAAAATAGACCAAAACAATATATAAGTGAAATCCGGATATAAGAGACTTCTTCGGTTCCGACAACTCTCCTATATCCGGGTTACACTGTATTTGAATACTATTAAATGTTTACAGCATTCCCATCTAACCCAAATAATTCTATAGGTAGATAGATAGTGGGTTGATTCATGGGTTGGTTGGTTGGTTGTTTTATGTACAATAAGATATCAAATCTTGTTGGTGACTCAGGGATGAATCCTGTTGATACATATATACGTATATATGTGTATGTCTATCCGTCTCTCTGTCGGTGTGTGTGTGTGTGTGTGTGAGTTGTAAATGAATTATTTGTTAGTAATGATCTATTAGAGCCCATTTGTTTGCACTCAGTTAAATGGTTTCAAGTATATCTATCAAACATAAATAATTATATTTAAAATCAATCATTCAATTGCACTCTATAAATTTGATTCAAGTATTGATATTCAGTATGTAATTTTCTTTATCAAGTATTCTTATCCAATACAAATAATTTGTATACAGTAATACGGTTTTAAATAACTTTTAATACTAATCCTTATTAAATGATTGAACAGTTCTTTTTTTTATCCATTAATGGTACCCTGACTGGTACTAACTTTTGGAACCAGCGAAAAAATGTGAGTAACGGGAATGAAGGGGTAATCCATAATCCCCAAAGCTCTAGGACTGGAACCTTAGCATCGGACAGTTCAGAGCCCAACCAATGACACTTGTTAAAGAATCTCATTCCCTTCTCAGAGGTGCATTCAGCGAATTTTCTAGCCCACCACCGACTGGTCACGTTACACACAAAAACATATTTATCTACGTTTTCTTTCATTCTGTTTTTGCATTAGATACTAAGTTTTAAAAAAATAGTTTTAAAGTTCCTGCCGAGTGAAAAAATTTCTACACTTCACTTTTCTTTAATCAAATTAAATGATAAATATCAGAACCTGATAAAATCTGCTGTCATTTTCTATAGAAAGAGTTTGGAGTATCCAGTAGTAAAGAGGGAATCTCGTGGCATATCAACCCTAGATTATTATTAAATGCCAAGTCTTGTTTATATAGTTACGTGACATAGTTCTCAACCCAGAGCATGGCAACAGATTTCTAGTGTGAGATCAACCAGTGGGTTGACTATCATTAAAAGCAGGTCACTAGGACTGAACGAAATACGCTGTCCCGCTAACCTAGATTAGTCCCAAGGGAATTTGTAATTGATATTGTGATTTGAACATGAAAGCTAAGCTTTGGATGAAAGTCTCCGCGTGGTAAAAACACCCTCAAGCGTTCGCACGACAGAAAGGTGAACTGAGAAAAATTATTTGGCGTTAAGATACCCGTCGAAAGACAAAAATACCCTGGTTGGAAAAGAACTAGTATGGTGACCTCATTTACAGCAAACACCCAGCTTACACTTAAGCTAAGAAACCAGGAGAAAAAGATGAAAAGAAGAGAAAATCATGAAATACACCCTAAATTAAACAAATACTGTATAGCTGATAAGCAAAATATAAGTGGTTCTTGAAAAGATAAAATTGAGAAAACCTTCCTCGGGCCAAAGTAAAGGAAAAGAAAAGGAAAGAAAAGAGAAAAGAAAAGGAAAGAAAAGAGAAGCGAAAATAAATATATTTATGAATTCACCAAAGAGATAAGTAAAGACTATAAATAACTCATTTGCTCTAATAATATCATCATCATACATATTTGAAGCTGTTACATAAATATTACATGCATCATTACTAGAAATCAATGTGATTCTTTGTGATATTCCTGTTTAATCCTCCTTATCCTTCTATTTTTATTTGCATTTGGGTGTATAAAATTTCTTGGTAGATAAGTTTGTTAAATTGTCTTCGGCTTATGTTCTTTGGGAAATTCTCGCCTCATTTTTATTTTCAATGTGTCACGGATTGATTCCTTAGATTGTTGAAAGAATATTTTATGCTTAATATGTTATCGGCCTATTTGAGCAGTTGTTATAATAGTGGGCAGGATCCAGGATGAAAACTCATAAAATAATTGGGATTAGAATTTTTTCAGCATTTTTGCTTTAATCTTGTTAACCCATTCTAACAACGATCCAGTCTGTAATTATAGATATCATATCGTGCTGGCAGCACGGATATCCCTGACCCTCTCTCGCCACTCCTCCCTATCGTTCATCGCCCTAGGTAGGTCTTCAGGACAACAACCTGTATCCTCACATAGCTGCTGAATGTACGTTCGTGCTGGTCGTCCTGCTTTTGCGCGGCCGTGTGTGGGGATCCATAAGAGTACATCTCTTATGAGTTCATCTCTGCTTCTCCAGCAATGTCCTGCATGTCTGGTTCGCCTAACTTGAATAGTTTTCGTGATAGGGGGCAGGTGGCCGTACAGTTGGTGTCTTGTGGGGTGTTGCTGCCAGGACTTGTTCAGGATTGCACGCAGCATTCTTGTGTAATTGCCACCTAGTTTCTTCTCCAGCCGTTTTGTTAGCGTCCATGTAGTGCATCCATATAGCAGTATCGATACAACCGCTGCCTGGAAGAAACTGCGTTTCATTTTATCGGTTAGGTCTGATTTCCATATAGTCGATAGCCTATTGATAGCTGTCCATGCTTTCGTTAACCTCTTTGTAAGTAAAACTATTTTTAAATGATCCAGAGCTCATTTATTTTGTAAAATGGTTTCAGTTTTTCCTATTTATTGTTTGCACATAGCTAAATGCTTTCACATTTTACAATTTTTAAGATGCCGGGATGCAAAATCCCTGGAAGCGAGTTCGAACTCTACCTGTGCTATTACGTTCACTGTCAGGGTAATATTCTTGAGGAAGGTATAAACCCATAACTTCCCCAGCAATAGGTTTAATAGCACCGACAATGTTTGCTAACTGTGACCGAAACTCCGGCTAGTGAAATCCCATTTCTTCCTGCCTAGTCGGCTGGGGTTGTAGAATACACCAACTGTATCTCTGCAGAGGAGAAAGGTCTTCTCCAAAAAATGTCCTGGATATAATAACATTGGAGAATATAGAGTAGTCATTTATTTCCATTACTGCCAGGTCCACTCTGACCTAGAGTAGTTGTACCAGTTTGGGTCCTATCTATGGATAAAATAGAACTGTTTAACCACGTAACCTCGCATACAAATGACTGTTACTAAATTGCATTGTTAGTGTTACGTAGCGGTTCGTGAAACTCTTTAAGACTGTGCAAGTTAGTATTAGATAAATATAGAAGTCATTTAAGTGTGTGCAAATACAAGATTAATAATAAATCGAAATATTCGTTTTGGATAAGAATAGTTGAAACGATATAAATATAGGCAACATTGAATTAATCGTATTTCAAAGCAATAAGTCCAACCAGTGTACTATGTGCAAACGAATGAAGTGTTTAATAGAATAATCATTGTTATATAGCAATATTTGAAACCATTTAATTATGTGCAAATAAAGCTATTGGTAAGACCCATACCTGAAACAGTTTAACTGTGTGCAAACAATAGTAATACTTATACGCAAACAAAGGAGGGTGTCCTCGTGGTGTAATGTTTAAAGCGATGGATTGCGGAATCGTGGTAAGCGAGTTCGAATTCCAGTCGCTCAATTACGTTCGCTTTCGGACGAATACCCTAGGGAAAGCTATGACCCCCACCTATCCCCCAAGTAATGTGCTAAATAGTACAGCTGCTGTTCTACTCGAAGGATAGCTTTGGCATTAAATAACCTACAAAGGTTGATATGCCATTAAACAAAAAAAAAAAAAAAAAAACGAAAATTACTTCTAAGTCATTTTGTTGTATGCCACACGTATATATAAGCAAACACGGGCAAATACAAGCGACTCTGTTGTTCAGGTACGAACAGTTTATAAGTTTCTGGTTTCGGTTCTTCTACACGAGAAGAGTGACACAATTCTTACTATGCTAGCCCCATCCAAACGCTCAGTGATTCTTATGATGTTTAAGATCTCTGTCAATAGAGATCCGAAAAACTCAACTACATCTTCAACGGCCCATATCTAACTCTCAACTGAATCTTTTTCAAAACCATCAAATTCTCAGGACTATCTCTTCCGGGCATGACTTTATCCATACTTCAGCTCCATTTCCTGTCTGAGGTTTATTATGACGATGATGATTGTCATATCCTTTGCGCACGAGCGTAAAACTGTACCCAATGAGCATGCATCTGAACTCTTAACCTGAATAGTTCAAAGCCCAACCAAACTGAATGATAGAATATAATTAACGAAAAATGAAAAATAGAAAAAACTAATTTTTTAATTATATAATAACTCCAAGCTAAAATTGCCTACAAACTATGCACTTACAAATTGTGTATATATAAGAACTAAACTATAAGCAAACAAATGACAGATAGTAATTTAATTCTTAGAGTTAGTGAACAATACTTGAAACCATTTAACTGCAAAGTTGTTTTAAAATGTTATCAACCAAGATATATATATATATATATATATATATATATATATATATATATATATAAAGAGGATTTGGTATTAAATGACCTATGAGAGTTGATATGCCAATAAACCAACCCATTTCTAAATCTCTATTGTTTATAAAATGTTATAATCTGCTATTCACCAGACCCGCTGAGTGTTGATTAACATTTTCAACAATTTGTTTTATTCATTGAGTCGCAGGACAGGGAGAACCAATATCGGAATCACTGAAACCTTATTAAAGCTCACCCTGGGAGTTCTAGATGATATGTCGCAGCTTACTAGGTACCCTCTCTATTTGTAACCTAGAGCTCCAATTAAACTAAATTTAAACCAAAATTATTTTAATTAATTCTCGATAGAAATTTTGGAGGAGTCCCCGAGGTGCTTTGGCACTGGAAATTTACTTATAGGTTAGTTAGTTTCTGATTTGGTTATTTCATGCCAAAGCCATTCTTGTAGAATCATAGCAGTGATACTATCTAAGTCATAGCTGGCAGGATAAGAGGGTTCATAGCATTCTCAAAGGTATTAGGCCGAAATTAAAAGTAAATGAAGCTGGAATTCGCTTACTTTTAGGCTGCAGTACAGCACTTTAGTATGGAAATGTCACCTGTTTGATTATAGCACATAGGCGACATTTCCACACTAAAGTGCTGTACTGCACGGAACCTCTCTGAAACTGGTAGACAAATTCACCTACCTAGGAAGTAGTGTCTCATCAACCGAAAAAGTCATCGACACATTGCTAACGAAGGCATGGACAGCTATCGATAGGCTTTCGATCATATGGAAATCAGACCTGACCGATAAAATGAAACACAGTATCTTCCAGGCAGCGGTCATATCGATACTGCTATATGGATGCACTACTTGGACACTAACTACACGGCTGGAGAAGAAGCTAGACGGCAAATTACACAAGAATGTTTCGAGCAATATTGAACAAATCCTGGCAGCAACACCCAACAAGGCACCAACTATACGGCCATCTGCCTCCCATCATGAAAACTATCCAAGTCAGACGAACCAGAAATGGAGGACACTGCTGGAGAAGCAAGGACGTGCTCATAAGCTCCTATGGACCCCCGCATATGGCCAAGCAAATGCAGGACGACCAGCTCGAACACACATACTGCAGCAATGTGAGGATACGGGATGTAGCCCCGAAGACCGACCAGAAGCGATGAATGATAGGGAGAAGTGGCGAGAGAGGGTCAGGGATATCCGTGCTAGCGGCATGACATGATGATATATATATATATATATATATATATATATATATATAAAGTTTACAGCACTTTAACCACTACAACACATCTAAGAATTGTAAATTCTGGGTGAGACCCCATGGGCTATTTGCAAACGATCTAGACTATGATATCTTTGTAAATAAATGTGAACTCTAGTCTAACTATTTTGTTTACGATGGGTTATATACTAACATTCATCATCATCATGTCACGCTATCAGCAGGGATATCCCTGACCCTCTCTCGCCACCCCTGCCTATCATCCATTGCTTCCGGCAGAGTTCGGAGCTACATCGCGTATAGGCACAGAGTTGCCGATGTAGGTTCGAGCTTGTCGTGCTGCCTTTGCTCGTCCATGTGATTGGTTCCACTGGAGTACATCACATATGAGCTCCTCCCTACTTCTCCTGCAGTGTCACGCATGTTTGGTTCGTCTAATTTTGATAGTTTTCGTGATATGTGGTCGGTGGCCATACAGCTGCTACTTTCTAGGGTGCTGCCTCTAGGATTGTTTAATATTCCTCGCAGTATTCTTGTGTCGTTGTCGTCAAGCTTTTTATAAAAATACTACCACGAGTGTTCTTTATATAAGGATGGCATTAGCATTAAATATCCCAAGAAGATTGATATGTCATTAAAACAAAAAAGGAAGGAAACCTTTAATACGAATTTGTAGAGAAAGATGCAATATATATATATATTCTTATACACAGAGCTCTTCTAATTAATTGAGCACTCCGGTAGCCGTTAAGCGCATATGTCAACAAAGAAAAAATAATACATATGCGTAAAATTCCTTCACTTACACTGAGGCTGTTTATGTCCGTCTATCCGCCTGGTATAAAATCAGCTGGGTTTCGATCTCAACTTGAAGTGTCTAACGTTTTTAGCCACACTAATGTGTTGTGATGCAACAAAACTGTCTGTCGATGACTATATAAATATATGTGTATATATCCTCACTGAGAGAGACCATTATTTATTATCTCCATTTCTCCTTAAAATGTTGACTTAAATAAAATTTTAATAGAATTTTCAGACAGCGTTCAGAATAATCTTATCAGAAGTAAGAAAATAACATGTCTAGTTTTTACGGGCTCTTAAAATCAACCCCCAAAAAGAAACGAAATTATTTCTTACTGAAATGATAATAAGAATAGTTCTTAAAAATCCAAAGAGTATATATCTTTTCACAGCGGAATTTGGACGGTAATTTTTTCCTTTTTCACATGAGCGGGTATAAATTCGACGTCCGCCCCAAATGATTCCAGCTCCATTAAAGTTTTGTTCGTACTTGTGTTGGTACGTAACTTGTGTCATATCCTGCCCGAGCGGAGGGGTTGGCAAATAACGTAACTGACCTCAAACCAGAATGCAACGCAAGAACATTTAATTGTACTATTTACCAACCCCTCCGCTCGGGCAGGATATGACACAAGGTCAATTTTTTAAGCGGAGTTTAACAGGTTTGAATTCAGAGTTTTCTTTCTTCTAGACTAGTTACCTCACAAAGGCTGTAGAATCTAGTCTGTCCTACTATTTACCCATAGCTGGAGGGAGAATAATTGGATTCATACCTTCCCCAAGGGTATTAGTGCTATATGAAATGCAATCAGTCTCGTCCAGGATTTGAACTCGTGTCGCCGTGTCCATTTCCTACGACGATAACGACTACATGGGATGATAACGACTACACCACGGGCACCTCCTCTAAGAACATTTCATTGTGGGGAGCCACGCACATATCGTGAATCATGCGTGCCTGATCCAAACAATTCTTTGCCCCGTCGGCATTTCTTTTTTGGGGTAAAACAAACAATAAATCCAACTAAACAAAGCAGGTAAAGCCTCCCAGAGACCAAACGTTCAATCACGAATGTCTGGTGTGCCTGCACGGAAGTAAGTGAGTTGTTCGTACTTGTATCTGCTTGTGTACGTTTGAGCTTCAATGTCTCCGTGCGCTTATGGATGTTGGATCGGTTCAGTTGATATAGACCACAAATAATTAGAATCACTATGTCTAATGGCGACTGATATTGGCGATTAACATCGACCAGACAGTCATCATCATCATCATCCTCTCGTGCCGCCAGCACGGATATCCCTGACTATCTCACGCCACTTCTCCCAATCATTCATCGCCTCCGGCAGGTCTTCAGCGTTACATCCTGTGTCTTCACATAGCTGCTGTATGTAAGTTCGAGCTGGTCGTCCTGCTTTTGCTTGGCCATATGTGGGGGTCTATAGGAGTACATCACTTACGAGCTCGTCCTTGCTTCTCCAGCAGTGTCCTGCGTGTCTGGTTCGTCTAACTTGTATAGTTTTTGTGATGGGAGGCAAGTGGCCGTATAGTTGTGTCTCGTGGGGTTTTGTCACCAGGACTTGTTCAATATTGCTCGAAACATTCTTGTGTAGTTGCCGTCCAGCTTCTTCTCCAGCCGTTTAGTTAGCGTCCATGTAGTGCATCCATATAGCAGTATCGATACAACCGCTGCCTGGAAGAAACTGCGTTTCATTTTATCGATGAGAGTAAATACGGACAATAAACTAAATTTGAACATATAATAACTGTGAGACACATACACGAACTCACACCAGTCCAAATAGGCATAAATTTTCAAAAAACGCTTCGACTTCAACGTTAAATTCCCCATGCGTTTTTATTTCTACCAAAAGGGTGAATTTGTTTGATAATAAATAACTTCAGACTTACAAAATCGTGTATATGAAATATATCATCATCATGAAGTTAAGCTTGCTGCAGAGACTTCTTTGATTTTTTCTATCTTGCACCGCTATTAGTAGGTCCTCTAGACGGCATGCTGTTTCTGAACAGAGTTAATATATGTAAGACGATCTCGTCGGATAATGCTGGTGTGTCTATGTGTAGAATTTCATAAAAGAACGTTACTTCACCAGCAATACGCAGCATGTTTGGTTCGTCTAAAGTAGATTCTTTAAGTGTCCACACAGCTGCTGCTGAATATATAGATAGAGTAAATTATGAAAAAATAGGAGCCCAAGTTACGCCGATGAACTAAGGTTGTCAGTGGCTCTTGGAGAAAAGATATGGATTTAGAAAAACAGGAAGACAAAATAATAAAATTCATTCAAATACTGCTGATATTTAGATTTTACATGAAATTTAATTGACTTACCTTGAAATAGGCTTGGTAGACTAGGGGTTGACACATAAACACCTAAGCACACAGTTACATAAGCTGGGCTGTAACAGCTAATTTGAAACACGCTCCTCCCAACCCTAAGAGATCTCTTAATTCTCTACAAATAAATAAACGTCAGTTGAAGATATTTGGATAACAAAAAAATTCATTCTAAAAATTGACAGGCTACATGACCAGAGAATTTTTGTTGATTTTCTTGTAGTAGAGGGTGTCCTCGAGGTGTCAATGGTTAAAGCAATGGCCTGCGGAATCTTAGTAAGTGACTGCTAACTCTAGTCACGCTATTACGATCACATTGCGACAATGACCCTTTGGAAAGGTATGAACCCCGTTATCCTCCTACCTATGGGTTATATACCATCAATAATGTTCTTCTAGAAGGATGGCTTTGGCATTGAATAAGTCTGATATGCTATTAAACAAAGAAACTCTATCTAACCTTATACCAATATCGACTTCTTTAAGAGCCTTTTTTAAAACTTAAAAAAAAATCTTTTTACCGCAAAAACCCTTTTCTTTTAGCGATGACCTCGGATGGAAACAAGTTGAGAACAATAAAAATACAAATATCAAAGAACAAAAATTCCTATATGTCCTATTACTTGTCTTTGTCTTTTTTAAAATGTTATATTTATAAATATGGATTTTATAAGTGCTGTGGACCAGTAAAGGGTCCGGAAGAAAGACACCAACTCGTGTTTACATGGAACAAAGATTATTAACGAAATTATAATACAACATAGATAAAAAGGTGTTGAACGTCAGTCTGACTGCCAAAGTGTTAGGCTGGGATAAACTCCACCACCGAGATGAATATTCTCCCGGTATTAATAGCAATAGAAAGAGTTAATTACTCTCCACAGGTTGGATACGATAACAATAAGTAAGCAGAATTCGTGAATAATACTAGTGCTTCATAGAATTCCTAGCGAATCACTAATGGACTACAAATATGAACATCTAAAAACTCACCCAAAAACTGCTTATTCCTCTCCTCAGTCACAAATCGTAGCAATTTCATTTTAACTCTAACCCAGTTTTTGAATCTGGAAATGTATTAAGCCCTTTTGAAATACTCATTTTTAAAAGTATGAGAGGTATTCAAAAGGTAACGGGACTCTTATCACAAAATATTTATTTCAATTCCGAAAAGCACACAGCACGGTTTCTCCTTCCAAAGTAACACCCACTGAAACTTGTGCGTTTTCCCATCCTTCTCTACCACGCATCGATGCGCTGCTGGAAGAATTTTACTGTGATGACCCACGGCTCTGTCGTTATGTTGCTCTTAATAGTTTCCACAGTTTCAAAACGGGTTCTCTTCGTGATCTTGATCTTGGGCCAAAGCAAACATTCACATGATCCAAGATCAGATAAATAAGGTGATTCTCTCAATGCAGCGATGTTTTTATCGACTAAGAATTTTCCGGATGATCAGGACGTCGTGAGATCTTACATTGTCGTGGTGAAGCAGCCACGATTTGTCTTGCTGCTACTCTCGTCTCTTCTCTAACAGTGAACGGAGCATATAACGATGTAAATGATGACTGTCACATCAAAGAAGGTGATCAACATGATTTTGTTCTGCTGTCTTCAGCCTTAGTGATGGTTTTTATAGGGGCATGAGTAACAGACAGTATCCTCGAGTGTCCAGGACTCTTCTCAGTATGCAAGCGAATCCCAACATGCTGTAGTTTGGATGGTCCCGTAATCGATTCTTTGGGGACTGTTCCATATGCACCACTTACAATTGTTGTTTAGGTCCTCTGACATGGTCTAAGTACTCACCTTTTGCTTTTTATTTTCAATCTGTGGTCAGCCGGTTTGGGAAAGTCCACTAATCGGCAGGTTCTATCTTTTTGTTTTTTTGACTGTCGCTTGGTATGGACGTCTGGTCGATATTAGGTTATCGATTTGCGTCTCAAAATACCAGAGAAGTTTGAGCATCTCATTTTCAAGGATGTATTCTTGGTTGTGCATGTACCATTCACGCGTATAATCAAATCTAAATATTTCGCACACCATCTAGTGTATCACCTTCTCCACCTAGTTTGATCTACTGTTGAATATTGATCCTTGATCGAGCTGTCAATCAGAGACTTCTCTGAACAGGACGCACCTGTGTAAATAAGCGGAAGCAGTCACATGGTTTATCGGAAATCGTGGGCGTTAGAAATGAAATATGCAGATGCTAGTATGAGAGTTCGAGTCAGCTGGGGTCCGTATGAATCTTGAGTCAGTGCCAGCTTGCTGTCACAGAGAGTGCCCCGGTCGAGTAACCTGGCCGAGAAGCAGAAGAAATGCTAAGTGGGATCTTGAAAATAACACAGCGTGCTATAGTCAAGAGAAGTAGTACTTATGGGTCAATATAGCAGTCTGTTTTTGTCTCCCTCCCTCCGTCTATGTCTCAAACTCAGCAGAAGTAATTCTTTCTCCGTGTATATTCATTCAAGATGATTTACAACTCTAGTTTTATATCATTTTGCGCTAATTTATTGCATTCGTTCATGATATAATTGATCGTTTCTTCTCTATCACCATATTACCTATGATTACGATTCTGTTGCATCTTGTCTGTTTTTGCTTTACTGTCTTTCGTCTTTATGGCATTATCTGGTCCCAGTATTTGAAGAGATTCATTTCATCTCTGAAGTCTTCCCTTACTTAGACATACCCAACTCTTCTCGTGTGAGATTTCGCTTGGTTGTTGCTTTAAATATCCCTACCGTGGTCAGGATTGTCTTGATTAATCCTCTGATTTCTTCGTCCTCTAGCTGCAGTTCCACGCGTACAAATTACTATTGGTTTTACCTTCAAGTCCCCCTGTCAGATGACTACTACCCATCAGAGAGGGTGAAAATATGTGATATTTTAAAGCCTTCTTTTTTACTAAATTAAATATCATTGATTTTACAAATCCGTGTCCTGTTCTCAGCCTTCGACTTTTTTTTAACTTCCTAAATAGTACAGTTTTACCCGTCCACTCATTGACTGGTGATTGCAATTAGCGATCGACCTACTGTTTAGATTGAAAACACGAGTGCAGATAAGCAGATCGACCATGCCACTCTTTAAACTGACCAGCCAAGCGAAACCACCAACAGATCGAAAGTGGAACACCCCCCAAGGGATTAAAGAAGGCAAGTATACGTGCAGACAATGACTGTCACGAAGGCTTGTGCGGACCAAAGATAAAAAAGGCAAAATGAAATGAACCTATTTAAGTCATCATCATCATATCGCGCTGGTAGCACGGATATCCATGACCCTCTCTTGCCATTCCTCCCTATCGTTCATCGCCCTAGGTAGGTCTTCAGGACAACATCCCGTATCCTCACATAGCTGCTGAATGTATGTTCGTGCTGGTCGTCCTGCTTTTCCACGGCCATGTGTGGGGGTCCATAAGAGTACATCACTTATGACTTCGTCCCTGCTTCTCCAGCAGTGTCCTGCATGTCTGGCTCGTCTAACTTGAATAGTTTTCGTGATAGGTGGTAGGTGGACGTACAGTTGGTGTCTTGTGGGGTGTTGCCGCCAGGACTTGTTTAGGATTGCACGTAGCATTCTTGTGTAGTTGCCGTCTAGCTTCTTCTCCAGCCGTTTTGTTAGCGTCCATGTAGTGCAGCCATATAGCAGTATCGATGTTACCGCTGCCTGGAAGAAACTGCGTTTCATTTTATCGGTTAGGTCTGATTTCCAAATAATCGATAACCTATTGATAGCTGTCCATGCTTTCGCTAACCTCGTTTCCATGTCTTTTTCGGTTGATTCGACACTGCTTCCTAGGTAAGTGAATTTGTCTACTAGTTTAAGAGGGATTCCTTCTAGAGTGGAGATGTCCCCCGTTTGGTTATAGCACATATATTCCGTTTTGTGTGCATTAACATAGAGGCCTATGTTTGCTGCTGCTCGTTCCAGACTATGCAGTAGTGTTTCGGCTTGGTCAGGTGTATTTGCCAGTATCGCTATGTCATTGGCGTAGTCGGCTTCGGTAATTGTTGTTGCGGGGTACCTTCTGCTTCTTTTCTTCGTCAATTCGAAGCCATTCTCTTTGATTTTGTCAATCGATGTTCTAAGTACGTAGTCTAGACAGATGATAAAGAAGTACGGGGCCAGCGTGTCCCCTTGTAGTGCTCCTGCTACAATGTCGAAGTACTCTGTGTCTCCATCTGGTGATCGTACTTTTACTTTAGTGTTTCTATAGAGAATCGTTATTGCCGCTACGGTTTCTTTAGGTATGCCGTACGCTAGTAGGATTTGTTCCATCTTTCCTCTGTGAATGGAATCGAAAGCCTTGGTAAAGTCAACAAAAATTAATGTCGCTTGTAGGTTTTTTGCCCGTACACCTTCAAGGATTCTACGGATAGAAACTCGGTGGAAGATAGACAATCTAGGATAGCCTGGCAAGCAATAAACGAAGTGAGTAGAAGAAAGAACACAGGCAAAGCAAAACTGAAAGCAGCAAACCAACAAGAAAGAATAAAACTGTGGAAACAGCACTTCGAAAACTTACTAGGAAACCCACCGAAAATAACACATGAACCAATCACCAGAATAATTAGCAAACAATTAGACATTAAACTAGGGCCGTTCACACAAGAGGAACTCGACTCGGTTCTCAGAAAAATTAAAAATAGGAAAGCTGCAGGGCTGGACGAAATTCCCCCGGAAGTATGGAAGACCAGACAATTCGACGACATACTGCTCCGACACTGCAACGCAGTATACAATAAAAACCCGATAGATAGATGGATGAAAGGATGCATACTCCCCTTCCCTAAAAAGGGGGACCTCGGATTAGCCAAAAACTACCGAGGCATAACACTTACATCCATAGCAGCCAAAATCTACAATGCCCTTCTACGAAACCGCATAGAACCCAAAATCGACAACATACTTAGAAAAAAACCAAAACGGCTTCCGAAGAAATAGATCCACGACCTATTTAAGTAAACATGCTTAAAAAAGAAATTTCAGCCCATAAATTTATATATATATATATATATATATATATGTGTGTGTGTGTGTGTGTGTATGTGTGTGCGTGCACTCATGAGAGTGTATATGGTGGATAAGTTAAAGATATATTCTGTAGGTTATTGAAAGTTAGAAATTTATTTTGATTTAACAAAAGAGAAAATACGATTTTGTTATTCGAATCCATAACGTCGATTTTATTAATCAGCTGAACATTTCCTGTTTTTTTTGTTTTTTTTTTCTTTTTGTTTTGATACCGTCTGTACGTTGGGAATGACATTTTTACAGTCATCTTTTGTATAGTTGTTGGTTGTTTGGGTTTTATGGCATATCAACATTTGGAGGTTATTCAATGCCAAATTCATTTTTTACACTAAATAATCAGTTCTATTTCAAAAAATTTAGTTTAGAATGAGTACACAGTTTATTTGTCAGAAACATTTCTATTTCAAGCTATTCAGTTTATTCAAACAGTTCTATTTTAGCTAATTCAGTTTAGTGTAATAAAGATATTTTTTCACACAGATGTCAAAATAGTTCTATATTAAACAATTCAATTTAGTGTAAGTACAGTTTAAATGTTAAAAACAGTTCAATTACAAGCAATTCAGTTTAGCATAAGCACGCAGTTTAAATGTAAGTACTGTTTCATTGTCAAAAACATTTCTACTTCAAGGTATTCAGTTTAGTCAAACAGTTCTCATTCAAACAACTCAGTTTAGTATTAGCATGCAGTTGGTTCTATTTAACCCATAGATAGGGCCCCATAAGGTGCTACTATTCGGGTCCAGAGTGGACCGGGGAGAAATGGCAATGAAGGGGTGTTTCGCATTCTCCAGAGCTCCAGCATCACTGAAACCTCGCCATAAGATTGTTTAGTGTTATATCCAGGACATTCGTTTGGTTGGGGGGATCTTCCCCCTCTGTAGAGGTGCAGTCGGTGTATTCTACAGCCTCTGCTGTATGATAATCATAACAGGTCAAGGCAGGTCTAAAACACCAAACCTATAAAACATGTCTGTTATCTTCCGTTCATCATTTTCAGCTTCAAACAAACGCAAAGATCTCGTCTTCACCCTGTATCACGTGATATTTTTAACCAACCAGTTTCCTGAAACACACGCGGTTCTAGTCATTTGTTTCCACTATTTCATTGGCCGGCCTTTCACTTCACAAAACAGGTGTTTGATCCTGAAGACATATCTTTTGCTTCACTATATCTCAGAGATATAAAAGCGACAAATAAAAATCGTATGGGCTCAACCCATTATAATTAACTAATGGATATGAACGTGATTTTTAAATTATCCTCACAGCTAACTCATTAATATAAACCTTTTGAAGTACATGCTTGAGAATAATAATTGATCCCCGAGCTTTTGGCATAATTTCTTCAAAGTAACATCTGTTCGAGCTCTCATATTTAAATACGCTAAAATGATTATCAAAAGCCATAAAACTGATGAGATCTTCTAATATTCTAAAAGTTCTTTCAATCTACTTTCACATGGCAAACCCTCAATCAGCAGGTTTCGAGTCAGCTGACATAACAGCCAGAAGATAATCATTAATGCGTATGAAGACATTGTGTCACAGAGTGCTTTATCCTCTCAGCAATAGGATTTATGCATTAGTTTTCTGTTGATCTTTCAGCATGTTGAGACGCCAAATAAAACAAAGAGGGAAAAGTGATTCACAAAAAGATAAAGTTATTAGTATCAAAAAATATAAACAAACATGTTAACTTATATTATTTTAAAATCTAATAGTTAAAAAAAGTATCGATTGTCACTGTAACTCTTTTTCAAGTTTTTCCCGCTAGCGGTAGCTGATTGTTTCCGACTGAAGTTTGAGTGACAGCAAGTCTTCTCAAGTCTCCAGGACTCTTCTCAGTATTCTGGCCGTCTTCAATAATGCTGTCCACTCGTCCGCCAACTTCCAAATCTTCTATGCCCTTTAATAATCCTTCAATCACCGGGCCAAAATCACCAGTCACAATTGGTACAATCAACAGCTAGTCGAAAGGACATTTTCCTCCTCCCCCGTAATAGTTCTTTAATTTATTCACTTAAATGTAACTGCGGAGAGCAATATATTGGGAGTACCAACCAATATCTAGATGCTCGAATTAAGCAACACTTGCCTACAAAAATTCTCGGGGGAAATTGGCTTGCTGATAAAATTAATAACACATACGGGTCAGCAATTGCTAAACATCTTATAAATAATCTTAATTGCGCCGTATCTTACGGTGAAGACTTGTTCACCGAATTGAAAGTCCGAGAGACCGTTCCTGTACTCACTTATAAACCGTCTCTTACGGTGATGACTTGTTCACCGAATTGAAAGTCCTAGAGACCGTTCCTGTACTCACTTATAAAGCGTCTCTTACGGTGATGACCTGTTCACCGAATTGAAAGTCCGAGAGACCGTTCCTGTACTCACTTATAAACCGTCTCTTACGGTGATGACTTGTTCACCGAATTGAAAGTCCTAGAGACCGTTCCTGTACTCACTTATAAAGCGTCTCTTACGGTGATGACTTGTTCACCGAATTGAAAGTCCTAGAGACCGTTCCTGTACTCACTTATAAACCGTCTCTTACGGTGATGACTTGTTCACCGAATTGAAAGTCCTAGAGACCGTTCCTGTACTCACTTATAAAGCGTCTCTTACGGTGATGACCTGTTCACCGAATTGAAAGTCCGAGAGACCGTTCCTGTACTCACTTATAAACCGTCTCTTACGGTGATGACTTGTTCACCGAATTGAAAGTCCTAGAGACCGTTCATGTACTCACTTATAAACCGTCTCTTACGGTGATGACTTGTTCACCGAATTGAAAGTCCTAGAGACCGTTCCTGTACTCACTTATAAAGCGTCTCTTACGGTGATGACCTGTTCACCGAATTGAAAGTCCGAGAGACCGTTCCTGTACTCACTTATAAACCGTCTCTTACGGTGATGACTTGTTCACCGAATTGAAAGTCCTAGAGACCGTTCATGTACTCACTTATAAACCGTCTCTTACGGTGATGACTTGTTCACCGAATTGAAAGTCCTAGAGACCGTTCATGTACTCACTTATAAACCGTCTCTTACGGTGATGACTTGTTCACCGAATTGAAAGTCCTAGAGACCGTTCCTGTACTCACTTATAAAGCGTCTCTTACGGTGATGACCTGTTCACCGAATTGAAAGTCCGAGAGACCGTTCCTGTACTCACTTATAAACCGTCTCTTACGGTGATGACTTGTTCACCGAATTGAAAGTCCTAGAGACCGTTCATGTACTCACTTATAAACCGTCTCTTACGGTGATGACTTGTTCACCGAATTGAAAGTCCTATCTTGCTAGCTAGCTCAGCTTTTACTTTCCCATGTATTTTTCTGCTTTTATATCTTTGTCTGTCTCTCTCTTTATATATATATATATATATATATATATATATATATATATATATATATCACCTCTTTAACAATTTAAGAAGAGTAGCGATTTTTTATCCATGGGGTGGCTTATTTTCATATTTTGCTTTAAAATAGTTTATTCAAATTAAAGAAATGTTTCTATAAAAAAAAGATTAAAAATAATTTTGATTTAAGAAAACTTTTCCTTAAAAATAATTTTTTTGGCATTTTCTTTTTCTTTTCCTAAGTTACATTTTGATAGCTTTTAAATATATTTTCAGCTGCGCTAGTGCTGCAATCAACCTTCACCTTCTCGCAAACTGGCAACGACAGATTTGTTGAACATCATTCGACTCACTTAAAAAGTTAATATAATAAACGAATAAATAAATAAATGAATAATAATCACCTTCAAAAGAGAGTTACGTCCTTCTTTCTACCCATACCCAAATCTTTAAATGCTTCATCATTTTCTTTAGTTATGTGGTCTACAGGCAAACCATCACCTGGAGCTCCCCAGAGGTTTCGAAACGAGACAAGAAATCTTTGATATCAAGTCACGAAAACAAGAAGCTGCAGCATGAGATAGGGAGGTCACTCTAATAAATCTAAATTTGACTTAACTATTGTACCATTGCAGTATCAAAAAGATATTTTTCGACCCAGCGTGACCCTGCCGTGGTAGCAAGTTGACAAACGGAAAAACTTTGTCAAACTACGCAAAAGTTTATTTACTACTAGGTCGCAAGTAGTATCCGGGAGAAAGAAAGACAGTATAGAAACTAAGACGAGGGCGTCAACTTGACAAAAATAACCAACACATCATGGTGAGAAAGCAAGAACCGACAGAGATCTTGAATTTTTACTCGGTTCTAATATGATTGTCCGCTGGGTCTAACGCCCCCTTTGGTGCGCCCCCCCAAATATGGGGCACGTAATCTTACCTCACCTTACATCTTCGTCGCTGGTGTTCAACTGATATCTTTACCTTATCACTTCTCGCTTACAACTTATGAAAAGCCACGGGTTGTCCCCTCACTTCCGCCTGGTGTTGGTGGGAGGGACATCCGCTTCCCCTCGTTCCTGCGCATGGGTATAAGAATTTTGGACCTCCAGTTTTTTAAGTCATTTTTAACTATAAAAAGAGCTTCTGCCTGGACATTCAGAGACTGTTTATTTATTTATTTATTTATTTATTTAACTTTATGAGCCATTCAATTACGTTATACACCCTAATATATTTGAAATTCCAAATAGAATTAAATTCTTACATAAAACGTCAAAATTGATTTGACATTACCGATAAGTATCATAGCTTTCAAGAAAATATACAGTTTTGGTTGAATGAAGTTAGAAATAAAA